>CP092878.1:41347200-41383325 GCA_030710605.1 Cordylochernes scorpioides
TGTCACCAATCCGAGTCCGCTAGTTTATGGCGACGGTCAATAGATGGCATCTAGTTTTGACGTCTATACCGCTCTATAAAAAAGGCTTTATATATCTAAAATTGTATGTATTTCTATACTGTCCTCAAAACCTATGTCCATAGTTCATTTAAAATATCTTTTTTGAAGAGTTCATCTTCAGTATCAGTAAAAAAGCAAAATAGCAAAATACTATAATATTAGGTTGTCCTAAAATTTTCGTGTTTTTCTTAAAACCTTTTTTTAAAACTTGAACGAATAATATTATTATGGCGAATAAATAATTTAATTATAAAATAAATAAAGCTTTCAGGACTAAGTTTCTTGTGCAACTTTTATTTTCAAGCTTTCGGATTTGTCAGTATTTCAACAGGAGTTAACGTTAATAAATTAATGATAAATACTCTTTTTATTATTTAAATATTAATACATAACACAATTACTTTATACCTAATACAAATACATTATATACAACGGCGAACAATATTGTTTTTTTAATTTTCTACATAGGTTTACGAACTTTTGGGACAACCTTGTAAAGTGGTATTGTAGATTAAACTCGCGAAACAGCTGAGAGGGTTCAACACTGAGGAGCCAGCCTCCCCATCATTTCTATCATTATATTAAAGGGAGGGAGGGGCAGCAGAAAAATATTTTATTATAACATTGTCCGCTAAAGAAAGGTTCTACTGTATTAACAAAAAAAAAATCATGTAAATATTCATATTTACATATAGGTTCAAGCGATTATGAATATTTAATTGTAAAATAGAAACATGTTGAAATCGAGAGAAAAAATAGCTCCAATCACAAAAAAATTAATAATAATAATATTAATAAATCAAATAATTCAAACGAACTCTATGAACCTAATTGAAGCTCGACGGTGGCGCTCGCGTGGCGAAAATTGGAACAAATATTTTCTTAATATTTTTCACGATTCGTTTAATGTAGGGTTACATGTGTATAATGCTTATAATTGTAAATAAACAAATAGCTAAAATATGCCGATCAATTTTTTTTCAAAATTGTCTTAAATAATTCAAAGCCAATTTTAGTTACAATATCTGCCACTTGAGCGCCACCGTCGAGCTGATAGTTGGTCCATAAAGCTGACTTAAATGAACCGCCTCTTTCAAGCGTTTTTTTTTAATCTAAAACTAAATAAATTTCCAAATATGTCCCTCCTGCCCCAATACACCTGTGTCATCTTTATTCCAATTGTAGAAGCAGGAGATAAAATCATATTTTGAGATGTTCCTCAAGGTTGCCTTCAATTCAGCTCGTATCGTATCAACGCTGTCAAGTCGGGGGAATAGGGTGGATGAGGGAGCTATGTGGTTGAATGCTTGGCCAAGAACTGCAAAACAATATGTACTGTGTGCGGTCGCGCATTATCGACATGAAGTATCAAGTCATTGTTTTGCCATATTTCAGGTATTTTAAAGTGCACTACTTCCCTTAAACGCTTCATTAACCCAAAATAAACTTATTTATTAATTATACGTCTGAAAGGAATAAATTCATGGTGACAAAACCGTTAATATCGAAAAATGTAACAAGCAATGTCTTGACTTTGATTTTGCAAACCTTGATTCTGAAATTTATGTTTTTGAGTGTAATTAAGCGTCGCGCTTATATAAATATATTGGCTCTATAAAACTCTTAAGGGCGACTTTGCATCATGTTTATAATGGAACAAAAGATGTGAAGGCGAATTTTATAATAGAATAGGAAGCGATGGGGTAGGTTTTGGCTTTGTTTCTTTTATGAAGTTATTGAAAGGGCTGGGGCAAGAGCAAATTAGAAAGATTTATATAATATTGATAGGAACGTTTTATGTTCAGATCGGTAGGATAAACATATTAAAATTTATTTTTCAATCAATGATAAAGGTATTTGTATAAATAAGGATTAAATTAAGCATGAATAATGATTGATCATAAAAAAATATATAAAAAAACAACTATCATTATTAGTTTTATTCTGATATAGACTTCTAACACGTGATTAGGAATATTTTGCATAATGAAGTTTAGATGAGTAAATTTGCTTTTTTACATTTGAAAAGGTTATTTGAATTGCCATTCTGTTGTTAATAGCATTGAGTGTAATCTGGAATTTCTTCGCATAAAGGTGATGATTTAACACGCATCCTTTAGAGCGAAAAATATATCATGATGTAAGAAACTCGATAATTGGCATCAAAATATATTTATACAATTATATAGTCGCATTTAGATATAGGGGGTATTTATTCACAGGATGGTATAAGGCGCTTCCAAATGTTTCTTCGTGATTTTTAGGCTAGAAATCTTCGAATTTCAAATAAAGAAGTTTTAGATCCGAATGTATAAGATAAAATTGATATAAACTGGATAGAGCATTTGTAGAGAAATTTCTTAAAATATTGGGGTTTTGAGTATAAAAACAAATAATGGGCATCCTTTGCTTTATAAACTATTGAGGGGCAATATATATTTAGTCTATGGTGAAGCAAAAGTCGTGAAAGCAAACAGCATAATTGAAACGGAAGCGATGGGGAAAGTTTCAGATTTTGTTTCTTTTATAAGTTATTGAAAGGAAGACAGGGGCACGCACTGAAGAAAATGGTATTTAGACATTCAGTATATAATCTCGGTAGTAACTTTAGAGCGTTAGATCTTTATAGAATAATTTGATTCCGTTTAGCTGTTGCGAATACAGCATTCTTTGATATATTTATGAATTTCTTGGGATTTGAGTATAATTAGGGAAATCCTTTGACTTATAAACTATTGAGGGACAATATATCTAGTTCATTGTGGGACAAAAATCGTGAAAGCAAACAGCATAATCGAGAAGGAAGCGATGAGTAAAGTTTCAGATTTTGCTTTTTATAAGAATTTGAGAAAGAAGGAGGCAAAAGAAAATTGTCTTCAAGCTCCAGTATATAATCTTGGTAGTAACCTTAGAGCGTTGAATCATCATAGAATAATTCGAGGGATAATTTTATTCCATTTTAGTTGTAGCGAATACAGCATTTGTTGATGATATTTCAGAATTTCTTTGGAATTTGAGTATAATTACGTATTTCCTTTGATTTATAAATTATAGAGGGGCAATGAATATTTAGGTCATAGTGTGTCAAAAATCGTGGATTCAAACAGCATATATGAAAAGGAAGCGATAGGGGAAGTTTCAGATTTTGCTTCTTTTTTAAAATATCAAGAGGGCAGCAGGGGTCAGAAGAAAATATTTCAAGCCTCAGTAGCGAATAAAGCAGTTTTTTTTGTGATATTCATAACATTCGTGGGATTTTGAGTGTAATTAAGGGGGCACCATTTATTTATAAACTACATGGGGCAATATATATCTAATTCATAGAGGGGCAGAAGCGGGAAAGCCAATGGAATAATTAAAAAGAAGGTGATGGGTAAAGTTTCAGATTTTGCTTCTTTTATTGATATTTGATATTTATATTTGATATGGAAAAGGAGGAAGAACAGATTAAAATGGTATTTCAAGCTCCATTATATAATATTGGTTGAAAATCAAGAGCGTTAGATCTTTAGAGAATGATTCGAGGGATATTATGATTCCAATTCAGCTGTAGCGAATAAAGCAGAGTGGTTTGTGATATATCTGAAATTCTTGAGATTTTGAGAATAATTCAGATAATTTATATATTTGAGAATATAAAGGGTATATTTTGCATTATAAAATATTCAGGGGCATTATATATAGTTCTTAGGGGTCAAAAGACAGGGCATAATTGAAAGGAAAGCAATGGGGGAAGTTTAAGATTTTGCTTAATTTATAAAATATTAAGAGAGCAGGGGCAGTGGATAATAGTATTTGAAGATTCAGTATATAATATTGGTAGAAACCTCAGAGCTTTATATATCCTTATAGAATGTTTCGAGGGATAATTTGATTTCATTTTAGCTGCAGCTAAATTGTTCAGGAATTTTGTAAAAACCGTGGGGTTTTGAGTATAATTGAAAAGGAAGCGATGGGGATAGTTTCAAATTTTGCTTCATTTATAAGTTATTGAGATGGGGGGTGGGACAGGGACAGAATAAAATTTATTTTTCAAGATACGCCATATAATTTTGGTAGAATCTTAGAGAGCCATATATCTTGAATGTTTCTAGTTACATACCTTGGTTCCATTTTTACTATAGAGTGAACAGCAGTTGAGGATAATATTTTTGATATTGAGGAATTTTGAGTTCAATTAAGGGCCTTATGTATCTAGTATTGAGGCACATTATATCTTGTTCATAGTTGGGCAAAGGCCTCGAAGGAAAATGTCATAATTGAACAGGAAGCGATGAGGGAAGTTTTGTGTTTGGTTTCCTTTATGAAGGTATTGATAGTACCAGTCCATACTGCAAGATTATTCGGTGACAGACTACATTAGCAAGAATTCTTATTTGTTGACTTTATACTGCATTCAAATAGATGACAGATTGCATTCAGAAAATTTATCAAATCAAGGACTACTTCCAGCATGTTCCTTGATGAAAGAATTGTTCAGCAAAGAACTCAAAAACAAACTGCGTCCACCAGGATTCGATCAAAACCTCGTGCAGCGTTCAATATTTCACGATAACCTACTTTGTCCTTCACAAGATGCTTGGATGACAGACTTAAATTAGGTAAGAATTCCTCAATAAAAGACTACGTGCAGCAAGACTTCTCTATGATAGACAACCTTTTCATCAATATATTTGTTGAGAGACCGCTTCCAGCACGAATCATCGATGGAGAAGTAGGTCCAACCTTATTCATCCGAAATTCGCCTATCAAGTTTCTCGATGACAGGCTGTTTCCATGAAGATTCCACGATTCCAGACCACGATCAGCGTGTTTATCCGATGACAGACTACGTCGAACAATTTTCCTCGATGATAAGTTGCGTCTATCAATAGTCCTCGATGACAGACCACGAAAGGCTTGCTTCCAGATAACAACTGCGTCTATAAAGTTTCCTCGATGAAAGAGACTGCGTCCATCAATATTCCGCGATTACAGACCAAGAACAGCATGTTTCTCCGAAAATAGACTGTGTCTATCAAGATTTCTCGATGAAAAAGATTGGGTTCTTCAAGATGACAGGCCAAGAACAGCCTGCTTTTCCGATGACAGGCCAAGAACAGTCTGCTTCTCCGATGACAGACTATGTCCATCAATTTTCCTCGTCAACAAAGTGCGTTTAGCACGATTCCACGATGACAGACCAAATCTAACAAGATTCGATAATGGCAGAATACCTCCAGCGCAAGATTGGTCGATGTCACAGAATACGGCCAGCAAGATCCTCCATAGAGAGACGAGTTCCAGCATAAATATTCGCAGATACAGCGTTCTCTAGGCAGACTCAATCCAGAAGTCGCGGCCATGAAGCTTTGTCAACGAAGATGCCCCAATCTTCGAAGACTCTACTCCACGAACGACGACTTCAGGTTGAGGCTTCAGCAGAAACTCCGCCCACCGCGAACGACCCGCAGGAAAAATATGTTTCTAAAAACACAAAACATCCTATTTACTAAATATTGTATATATTCATCACGAAATATTTTTTTTTTCAAATTATTATATTCTAAAATATTTGGTAGAGTTAGATCTATTTCTTACTTTTCTATTCAAAAATTCAACTGTATGCTCTTAACGTATTCGAGAAAGTAAGACGTCTCGTTATAGGGTCCCATCTTTTGGATAGGAGAAAAACGGTACCAGAGGCTTCAATGTTCAACGACTTAAAGTAATTAAGTGAACCAAACTGATTACGGAATAATTGTCAAACTTCTTCCAATTGGAAGGAAATCACCAACTGTGTGAGTTAGTAACAATCATCCTCAAAATTGTATGAAGCATATAGTGTGGCTTACATACTATTGTAATACATTATTCAAAGGAAAATCACCGCATGAAAATATTTGAAAAAATATGATTAACATCAGTTTTAGGTCAATAAATAACATATACATTAAAAAATAAAACTGCGTAATCTTAATATATTTTATAAACTATATACTATATTTATATTTATATACTATTTTTGAAATTTTTGTATGAATATAAATATTTTGTATATAATATAAAATATTTGAAGCTTACCTGTCACAATGAAATTGCTCGAAATTAGACACTGATGATGACCATGAAGGTTGCCGCCCCGAAGCAACACTTCACTTTGTTGTCCCTACGACATTACAAAGATTGTTTTTTATAAAACCTTTTTATAGATCGAATTTGAGAAAACAATTTATATCAATATTCTAAGTACTCAAATAAAGTTTGAAATGTGTCTCACTTCAAAGTCCCATTTTCTAAGAAGTAGAAATACCTAACTACCCCTTCACATGCCTGAGGGCAGTTAACGAGTGGTTAGCCAGAAGGGGCCGACTTGAACTGGGGTGAATATGTAAGAGCATATTCACTCGCCTTTGAATTCGTAGAAACCGACTTTGGAAGATGGTATAAATGCAGAAATCACACATAAGTCCACCGCAATTATATTTCTTACAAATTTTCTAAAATAATATATTTGAAGAAGCCAGCTTGAAAAATACATCAGACCAGGATTAACTAAAACTGAATAATAAATAAAATGCGGTGATCAAAACCATCGATTTCCTAATTTCATTCCTAAAAGTACATTATTGTTAAATGAAATTTGAAATGCAGATACAGGAATATTTTCAAACCTTCTTTTACCTAATTGAAATTATATTAAGCGCTTTATATCATCTAAAATAATTAGTTCTTTGAAATGTATGTTTGAATCAATAAACAACCTGTAAAATATTTTAAACTCACCTGTTATCAACAAAGTTCTCTAAAAGTATGAATATATATGAATAAGTATGAATTCATGCCGATGAAGTTGCCCAGTCTCCAACGACATTGATTCACGAAGCCAAAATCGGATGAAGCCCCGATACAAATATTCGCCCCTCCCGAAGCAACGCTTTGTTGCCCCTACAGCACAACACAGAAATTTATTAATGCATTTTTTTATTGAACTAATTTGAGAATTCAATTTTATTAATGTCAAAGTAGACAAAGTTATTTGGAAAATATGCCTCATTATGAGATTCTCTAGAGAATACTCTACATCTTCTAGGAAGAAGAAATCCCTATCCAAGGTCTTCACCTGGCAAGGTGTAGTTAATGCCCTAGAATGACTATCCAGAAGAAACCAAACTGAGCTGGTATGATTCTCTAACTGATCCTAATATTAAAGAAGACATTCACTTACCTTTTAAGTTGGAAACAGCCTCTAATATATATAAATACAGAAAGCCCAGGGAGCACCTGTACATTATATTTGTTACAAATTTAATCAATAAATGAATCTGAAGAAGTCTTATTAAGAAGGCTCGTGAATCTCTAAATGATTTACATCAAATATTAAAAAATCGTGAATTTATCGATATCAACGGTTCATAATTTTTTATTAATATATGAGATTTCATTAGAGAATCAAAAAGCAGATACGTTAATATTTTAAAATAAATAAATTCACGTATTTAAAAAAAAATTGAAAATGTATGATAAAAAATTTAATTCTCCCAAATCGTATCTGAAGACATAACAATAAGTGATAGGTCTCGAATCTTTATTGCTAAATAATAAATTGATGACTGTAAATATTATGTTAAATTAATATATGTAAAATTATATAACCAAACCAATCTTTAAGAATTACCTGGATCAAAAACCCCCAGAAATTTGATATTATGCCAATGATGTATCTCACTATCCGAGATTCAGGAACAAGGTTTGGAGAAACGCTCCAGTGTGGTTGGTTGCCGCCCCCAAGCAACACTTGAATTTTGTGCCCCTACACAATTACAAAGCGACTATAAATATACATTCACATCAAATATATTTATAAATAAATACAAGTCCAATAATATTATAGTATAATATATTAAAATATGAAGAATATTTCTGAAAAAAGAGCAATCCATGAAAAGACCTTTTATTACAAAGGCATATAATGATTCAAATTATTTTTGATCCAATATATGCCAATTTAATTATGAATAATATGTTGGAAATTAATATATTATATATTACCAAAATGAAAAATATATGTAAAAATGGTAAATTGAAACTTACCTGTATCAATAAATGCCCAAAAATAAATACAAGGTTGCCGGCCCGAAGCAACACTTGAATTTGGTGCCCCTACACAATCCAAAGCATCTATAAATATATATTCACATAAAATATATTTATATGATTCAATTTTATAATATTATAGGATTTTATAATATATCAAAATATTACGGAAAATAGGTTGGAGAGAAAGTAATATATTAAACCTATCTATAGCGCCCTCTCTATATATAACGCCTCTCTATTTTAAATATGCAGTAAGATGCGATTTATATAAAAAGTGACCTGTCTATAGCAACCCCTCTCTATAGCACCCTATTTTGGTGAGTCCCAAGAGGGGGCGCTATAGGCAGGTTCAACTGTAAATATATATAATAATAATAAAGAAACTTATCATTTTTGAATATTTTCGTTATTGTAAATATATATGTAAAAAACGGGAAATAAAATATATTTCATTAAGAAGAGTATTTATCAATTTTTTTAGTACCTATATAGTATAGAGTATATCTCTACCATTTATATAATTAATTGGTAAAGCTTGGCCTCAGTTCGATTTATCATTTATCTGATCTCACAACTAGATATGACTTAAATATTTTGCTAACGAGTTTATATTCCGTGTATTGTTTAGTAGTGTCAATTTGATGGTTCTTCGTTGATATGGAAATACGCTAATATACATTAATAGATTGACAAATATTATTTTCAGCTTATTTTATTAATCTTTCATTTTATATTACTTATATTTATTTAAACTAGGTTGTATATGATTTATTATATTACAATATATAAAAGGTAATCATTACAATATACAAACTCGATGTGTGCTATATTTTCATTAGAATGTATAAGTATTATTGCCCCAATAATGATTATTCTTGTGAAGGAGAATAAATCTTAAAGATTTTCAAATTAAAAAATGTCCTAGGTATATTATATTGTTATTCGGTTTAGGGGTGAGTTTATATATAAAGTTGAGAAAATAAGTAAAATTTAAAAGCGAATAGTTATTTTAGAATTCATTTAAATATATTGCATTGCAGATAAATTTCTTTGTTATATAATATATTCAAAATATATCTGAACTTATGGTAGGAAAAGAGGGAAAAAGACTCACCTCAATAAACAAGGGCCTCCGCCACATGAAGAAGGAAGAAGGTGTGTTGGTGTGAGTGTAAAGTGTTATGTAAACATGTTGTACTGTAAAGTGTGCCGTTGAACCTAACACTGTGTATGTGGGGCCCTAGATAAGGGAGGGGACAGAAGCTGTCGTGCCCCAATCCACATCTCTGTGGAGAGTGACACGGCAGCACTCTGCCACCACCAGTCTGCCTGTGGAGGTGTTGCTATCAAATGTAGGAGAGTGAATGGCAGGTGTGAGGTGTGTTGGAAGTGACCCACCCAATATGTACTGGTTGTATATCCTAGTGTATCCGAACCCCGGCTCGTGGTACACTGGGTCTATGGCTCTAAAAGGTGGTGGTGGCGAGCCGGGGGTGGGGGGTGTACGTGGAGGTGTAGGTACGTAACCGTAATTAATGTATCCGTGAAGCCTCTCCCCATTAAACTTCCTGACAACACAATAAGGAAGCCATCAGAATATGTCGTTTCATCAATATTACACTATTTTACAGTAAAAGCTGTTTGTAGTTTTAAGCATTTTGTGATATCTACCTGTCTAAATCATCAATATATATTTTTTCAAGGCTTACAACCCTTCATAACAAAGTCGCTCTCTATAGTTTTAGACTTCAAATGTTTTAATGATATTTAAAATAAACGTGCCTTTAGCATTTCTAAATATTCATTTCAATAAGTTTCTATTCAGCCAAATAACTTTTTGAATTGAAGTCTGTGGATCAGTGCTATAAACTGTCGATTTTTGACAGCCAATACCCAAGATCGAATTCAGCATTTGAAACTCTTTTTCTGAAAAAATATTCCAAGAGCTCATTCTTCAAAAATAGATTCCATCACCACCAATAAATACAAATAGCCAAACAGACTCTGGAGAACTTGTAAGTGCAAAAGTTGAACTGTTTCCCACATGTCTAGACTAGTGCCTGATAGATAAGCAAAACATCCTAATGTAATATAATAGCGTCTTAAAACAAAAATGTGGCAAAACCCTTGGAAAAGTTGATGACATATAAAATTTCTCTTCTGATATCTTCCTTCATTGCCGAAAGGATAGTCGAAAGGTATTATATTTATATATATTTTTTTAAAGCTACAAAATCAACTAGATATGACCCGCTGCGTTGCGATATCTATTTTGGATAAATATTTACTGTGATAATTTCATTTAAGTTGATTGAATATATAAAAAGGGGTTATAAAAAATAAATTCTTATCCCCACATGTAAGTTAATTTAATATGTACCAAATATATATTAAAAAAGTATGCGTTAAAAAGAATGTTTGAAGATGTTTTAAGGAACACGGTTACAGTTGATGCTTTTGGAAATATTTTTCTATTGAATTGTTGTTTTATTAGTTTCAATTTATGCATTGATATGTGTGTGAAAATATGTTTAATAAATTCATGTATAAATGGATATGAGTGCAGTGTGGGGGTTTGTTAATGAGGATGTTTGTCAAATGTTTTGAATTGTATAATGCTTGGTTGTATATAATTTCAATGTATTGGATATCCTATACAGCAACAACATTATATATGAATAGAAAATAATAATTTAAGATGTTGAAGAACCAGTTTTATTCAAACTGGTTTAGAAATCAATCTACCTGTGTTTCTTGCTTCCCTCTTTCTCTTTCTTGTTTTTTTTTTCCTTTTCTTCTGTATATATCGTTATTTCCTTTATCTCACTGCTTTGTTCTTATGCATACCTCTGGTGAATCCTGTATAGGGTCAGTGACCCTAAATAAAGGCTTTTTGTTGTTGTTGCTGTTGTATAATGCTTGGTTGTATATAATTTCAATGTATTGGATATCCTATAACAGCAACATCATTATATATGAAGAGAAAATAAGAGTTTTAGGTGTTGAAGAACCAGTTTTATTCAAACTGTTTTAGAAATCAATCTACCTTGTGATTGCACTTTTTCTCATAACTAAATGGAAATTCTCAAAACAGATTTTAAGGTTTTTTATTAAAATTATTTGACATAATTGGAGTTTTGTTTTATTACAAGATGGAAGTTATACCAAATATTGTGTATACTAAGTTACATTTGCTTTGATAAACACTATTTATAAAGAGGTATAAATATATAAGGACCTAATTATAAGAAAATTATATTTATAGATTTAACATTTTTGTCTTTTTTATTGTGTTTTTTTGACAATAAGCATCGGATTTCAATTAATTTAGACCACCATATATGGATTCTATAGATATAGTATTGTTTAATTTGGAGAGAAAGGGTTCTTTTTCTTTTTTATTTTATATTTGCCTATAAGCGAAACATATTCCTATCATTCCACAATTCTTTTTGCATATAATGAATCATTCCCTCACTGTTGCTCTCTTGTAACATTAACTCCTATAAGTTCTGTAAATTTTCTTTAAGATCACTGCAAAGTTTTCAACATTGTTTGGTATAATTCAACAAAGAGAATATTTTCTTAGGAGTCGCATAGGTTTCCTTAATTTAGGTGTGGGGAAGGTAACACACTACTATCGTGTAGGAAACAAGCTTCAAACCTCTTTTAGAGAAATCAATAGAGAGTCTATACTCGGTAATATTGTAAATCATTTGCATTAAAAAAAGCTTTCAATATAATTGCAGTACACTAATCGTTGTTCTCTAATAAAATATGCCAAAAAAGCATTTTTTTCCTTTCACGAAAGACAATATTTTTGTTTTGGGGCAACACAAAAGTTACTTTGCTTTAATCTAAAAACAGTAATGTCTATTTATTTTTTTGATCGCCCTATAGATACCTAACTAGATAATTTAATGATGTCTGAACGAATAATGTTGAATATCAAATTCTTTGAAATGGATTTAGGGGCTTCTAATTGACGCTCATCTGTGTTCTGACGTGGCTGTACCTTATTATCTCGAAGCACAGCGGCGTTAGTAATAAATATTTTATTTCTAGAAAAACTATGATAACATTTATTAATAAATATGATTTACTACCGAATTGAACGGCACTAACTCATTCATATCAAATTCACAGGTCGTATTTTTAGCACCAATGAGAATAACCAACAACTATCAAAATAGTGGCAAAACAAAATCAATATGTAAATACGCAAACCCCTCCCCTCCTGGTAATATTGCAGCCAGTCGGGTCTTCTGAATCATTGCGGACGGGAACAAGGATAATAACAACAGCAGTCCTGTCCCCAATTCTGGAGTATTTCCACTTTTTATAAATCCGTTCCTTGCTACTCTTCATCAACTATTAAAACAGACACTATTCAAAATGGCTATAATATCTATGAAGAAACTTTCCATTTTTTTCTAGTAGAATTCCTGAAATGAAAAATGCATTTTGTTTGTTCAGTAATACGTCATACCTTTGTGAATTAATAATAAATATTTGAAACAGTTAACAATAGTAATCGGTTACACTTTTGTATATGCTAATGCATACATTTTAATTAATTTATCCCTTAATATGGTAAAAGATTCAGGTGTATTAACGCTCATGAGATTTCGATGCCCCTGAAACTTTTAAAAGGTAGGATTATTTTCAAATCTAAAATAACGAAAATAGCCTCATGATAACCGATGAACATATTATCATATAGACCAATGTTTTAAGGGAAGTTAGCGTTTTTTATATCAGAATAATCATGTAAATAATTTTAATATTAATTCTATTGTATTCGCACGAACATGTATTAATTCATTTATATTTTCAAAAGTATTTTTTTCCAAATATTATTTTAACATTTTTATTGAAATACGAATCAATTTATTTGCGAATTATCATTTTTATTCACTTACTTCCTTCTTTTGAAAAACTTTAAAAATCCCATTGCTTCGTCGTTTACTTTAGTTAGCTATTTGCTTTAGATCGGCTGTTCACTTAGGTTTGATGATTGCTTCGTCACTTTCGAAAGTTTCGATTATTGTGAGATTAGAAAATCCTGTAACCTAGAAATGATATAATTATTCGAATTTATTAAATATAAAATATACATTTTTAATATGAATATTATTTCAACAAGATATCCTGAAAGATTCATATTTAGATTATTATCAAATTTATTTTTGAATATAAATCCAAAATATAAATCTACAAAATAAACTTCTGAATCGATCATTAAAGTAAAATGATAAATGATATCAGTTGAAAATGTGGAAGCAGTTGATACGGTCTATTATTTATTGAATGCTGACTTCGAAGATAAATATCATTTCTTCAATCATGGGAATTTGACCTCGACATATTATACTTAATACCTACTGTATTAAGCTTGGTTATAAGAAGAACGATCACATCTTCCGTTAAAAATTCCATAAAAACTGAAACATCTCTCTAACGTGTCTGCAACCTAGAGGACTCTCTGGTCGGATATAAAGCCACCAATAAACACCAACTTTGGCAATTTCAGAGCGGCTCACCTGGAGGACAGGGTTTCGTATTCTATTCAATCGAAAACGTCCTTTGATTTTATGAGATCAACATGGAATTCATTGAATCTTCAGAATTACCCAGTAGTGTTAGCTATCGAAGTCGTCAAGCCTATTATTTGGCCGAAACGGTGCTGAGGTGCGCCTCACTTCACGGAGATGTTACTTCACGATTTTTTCAAAATGCTTTTGTAAACCCATTTTCTGCTTCTAATTGGGATATTTTCATTGGGTTCTCTTCTGACTTTTCATCAGAGTATGAACTCCGCAAACGTTCTAAAATCGTTATCAATTTATATAAAAAAAAAATACAACCACAGAATTTTGTGGAATACCATAAAATTTGCCTTCAATATCTGTGTTGACCCTCAAAACTATACTGCTACTACATAACCTAACCTATGTCTACCAAATATTTAGTTCGGTTTACCATTTTAGCATAATAAAGATATTGAAAATATTTATATTTATTTAATTCAATTACAAGTGAATATTTTGAACCCAATCAGAGGCCTATATATGCACAATGTGAGAGACAGGTTTTTCAAATGTTCAACCATGAAGCTCTTTATTAAGGGACTCAAAAAGATCTTGACTGAGGAGCTAAACCCTTCCAATAATTTTTCTTCGCAATAGGTTTGTTTTATGTGTTAAAGAAACTTCGATGCTTAAATGTTTTCTTATTTGGTAGAAATATACTTTATTATAAATAGGTTTGAATAGAATTGCTATATCAAGATTATAAAAAAAGTTTTATTTAGTAATAACGTCTGGTGTTTAGTGAGACCAGATCCACACCCAATATTTTCAAAACCGTTGAATATTATTAAGATGTGATCGTTGCCATTTTTTTTTCCATCATATTTCACATTTTTTCAATTAGACAGATATTTGTGAAACATGAGGGCCAGGAAAGGATGTCAATATTTGGAAGTCTCATGAAATTTTGATTGTATATTATCGGGCATTATTAGTCTGCTCAAGAAATGGTAACACAACAGGTTGCATCACATCTGCAATTTACATGTATGAATGAGAAGTCATTGTGCCCTGAATAAAGCATAATTAAGTCTTATTTTCTAAGCTGATGCCACCTCAAACCATAACACCATGCCTTTCCACAATATAGTCCTGATGATTTTTTTATTCGATACCATCGGTGTTACTCGGAATTCGTGTCTATTTATCGTAGCTTTCTGGTGACTTATTTATGGATTAAAATGCTCATTTCATTCTCGATTGAAACAAGGCATCCGATTACAATTTTACAAGCTTTAGAGTGAGAAGAGAAAATGTAGTCAATCTGAATTTTTGGAAAAAAACACTTTGCCTTTGGGAAGCCTCTTTCGCCATATATAAATGTACATGACCTATCTTTGCGCTGCGTTTACACCCTTTCTAGGTTATGTTTATTTCCTATCGATTTATAATTATTAGATATGGTTTATAATATCAAATATAGGCTGGGAGGTCGATCATACTTCCTGGTAGGGGTTAGTAATGACTATTACTGGCGAGAGTCAAAGAGAAGCCCATTATATTTTACAATTTTTAGCTTATTGTTACATTACAGCGGACATACTGCGAAATACATTAATATCCCTACACATAAATATTCCATTGGTTCGCTATTTAAAGAAAAATGCACGTTTTATCGTTTTATTTCGTATATATAGATGGCGAGTGTTATATCCCAAATATCAGCGAATTTGATGGTATTTATATTTTACAAAGCAAATTTATAAAATATTTGTAGTAGACCTTCAAAGCTACGTGTAATATTTATTCATGTGAAAAAAAAAATCTTAGGTAAAATTTCTTTTTTATTTCTTTTTCCACAGAACGAGGTAGAATCTGAAAAATGCAATGATTTTTCATCTCAATTTCCGATTTATCTCGTATATATCAATTATTTGAACGTGTTTCTAATGGGTATTCATTCAATGGAAGGTATCATTCATTATTTAAAAGGCTAGAATTCTAGAATATTCTAGTAGAGAAGCTTGGGAGGCGGATGCATCAGATAGATAAAATATCTGTAGGATAATTTGGTTCCATTTTAACTAGCGAATTGAGCAATTTTGGATTTTTTTCTGAGATTTTGAACAAGGAGCGATGGGACAGGTTTTAGCCTTTTTCTGCAGCAAGAGAAAATTGTGAATATTCAGCATAAATCTTAATAGGAACCTTCGATGTTTAGAGCAGGGAGTATTTGTTTAAATAAGGATTGCACCGCTAGGGTATTTGATATTTTATAAAAATAAAAAATCCCAAGCGATCATCATTCATCTTATTTAGATGTGAATTTACATGTGATTTGGAATACCTTTGCACTTTGTAGATTAGGTGAGCAAAATTTGCTTATTTTTGCTTTTGAGAACGTTATTTAAACTCCTCGTCTATTATTTCAATAGTAATTGCGTGGAATATATAAAGCGATGTAAAGAGATAATGATGTAAGAAACTCGATAATTTACATCAAAATATTTCTACATACATTTTTAGTTGTATTTCGTAATAAGTATTCATTCACAGAATGAAATAAGGAGATTTTAAATGTTTCTTCGTAACTTTTGGTCTAGATGGCTTCTAATTTCTAGTGAAGAAGCTTATAGAGTTAGTTTCGACTTCATTTTAGCTGTAGCGGATAGAAATATTTAGTCAATTTTCTGAAATTCGTGACTTTCAAGTACAATTAGGGGCATTCATCTCTTTATGAACTATTGAGGGGCAATATATTCAGTTCATAGTGGGGCAAAGGTCGTGAGAGCAAACAGCATAATTGAAAAGGAAGCGATGGGCAAAGTTTCAGAATTTGTTTCTTTATGAGTTATCAAGAAGGGGGAGGGGGTTAGAGGTCAAATTAAAATTATATGCGGGGCTTCAGTATATAATCTTGGTAGAAACCTCTAATCTATAGAGTATTGGATCTTTTAAGGTAGATTCGAGAAATAATTTAGATCCATTTTAGCTCTAGCGAATATAGCAGTTGTTGTTAAATTTCTGAAATATGTGGTATTTTGAGCATAATTAGGGGCATCCTTTGCTTTATAAACTATTAACGGGCAATATATCTTGTTCATAGTGTGGAAAAATCCGTAAAAGAAATTGGATAATTGAAAAAAAAAAGCGATTGGGATAGGTCAGACTTTGGTTCTTTTATATGTATTAAGAGGGCAGGGGAGCAGAAGAAAAGGATATTTAAGGTTTCAATATACAATCTTGGTAGTAACCTTTGATATTCATAGTCTTAGATCTTCAGAGATAGATTCGAGGAATAATTTGGTTCCATTTTATCTGTAGTGAAAGGAGCAGTAGTAATGGGTGATATTTAAAAATTTTGTGGATTTTTAGTATAACTAGGGGCTTCTTTTCCTTTATAAACATTTAAGGGGACAATATATATTTTGTTCTTTGTGAGGCAAAGGTCTTGAAAGCAAATGCCATAATGACATAAAGAAGGCGATTGGGAAGTTTCAGACTTTGCTTCTTTTATATATTTTTGAAGGGGGGGGGGGGGGGCAGTGGGCAGAAAAAAATAGTATTTAAAATTTCATAATATAATCTTGGATTCAAGCTCTTGATATTTAGGATTATGGATCTTTAGTTAAAGATTCGAAGAGAATAATTTGGTTTGATTTCATCTGTAGTGAATACAGTTGTTGTTGGTAATATTTCTATATTCCGTGGGATTATGAATGCATTTAAGGGGCAATAGATCTTGTTCATTGTGGATGAAGGTCGTGAAAGTAAATGATATATTGAACGGGAAGCGATAGAGGAAAGTTTAGGTTTTGTTTCTTTTATGAAGTTATTGAAAGGGCAAGGGGCAAGAGTAAATGGTATTTGAAAGTTTCCTTTTATAATCTTGGTATGTGAAGCTTTAGGTCTTTGAAGAAATATTCGGGTGATAATTGAATTCCATTTCAGCTTTAGCGAATAAAGAAGTTCTGGGTAATATGGCCATGAAATTAAATGATATAATTGAACAGGAAGCGATGGGGAAATGTTAGGCTTTGTTTCCATCAATGAAGTTATTGAGAGAGCAGGGGGCAAACGAAATGATATTTGAAGCATCAGTATATAATATTGGTAGAGAGCCTTTTATACATAGAGTTAGAAGTATCTTATATTATAATGTTGATTAGGTGAGTAAAATTTGCGTTTACTGCATTCTTAAATATATGAATTTCACAATTTTCTTCAATAGCATATTGCCTAGAATTTAGGGTTTCTAGTGGAAATAGGAAATACTTTGTTGTCCCTACGACATTACAAATATAGTGTTTATAAAACCTTTTTATAGATCAATCTGAGGAAACAATTTATAATAATATTCTAAATAGTCAAATAATGTTTGAAATTTGTCTCTCTTCAAAGTCCTATTTTCTAAGAAGTAGAAATCCCTAACTACCCTTTCACATGCCTGAGGGCAGTTAACGAGTGGTTAGCCAGAAGGGGCCGACTTGAACTGGGGTGAATATGTAGAAGCACATTCACTCGTCTTTGGATTCATAGAAAACCGACTTTGGAAGATGGTATAAATGCCGAAATCACACATAAGGCAATCGCAAATTTTATTTATTTAAATTTTTCTGAATGAATGTATTTGAAGAAGCCTGTTTGAAGTTGCACATCAGCCTAGGATTAACTAAAACGAAATATAAAATCAGACATGCGTTTATCAAAACGATATATTTATCAATTCTATTAGAAAATGTACTTTATTTTCGAATATAATTGAAATTGCAAATACTTGAATATTGTGAAACCTATTATTTTAATGACAATAAATTATGCTTTCTTTATCTCATTTAAAATAATTAGTTCAGTAAAAAATGTATGTTTGAATCATTATGCAACCAATAAAATAATCGACACCTACCTGTTATCAACAAAGTGCTCTAAAAGTAGACATTGTCCATATCAATTCATGCCGATGAAGAGGCCCCAAACTCCACCGACATTGATTCACAGAGCCAGGATCGGATGATGCCCAGATACAATTGGTTGCCCTCCTAAAGCAACGCTTTGTTGCCCCTACAGCACAACACAGAAAATTATGTATACATTTTTTATTAAACCTATTTGTGTATTTTTTCCGTTTCATTAATGTCAAAGTAGTAAAAGTGAATCGTAAATATGCCTCATAAAGAAGCCCTCTAGGAAAGACTAATTTTTTTGGTGCTAAAATCCTTATCACAGGTATTCTCCTGGCATGATGTAGTTGATGCCCTAGAGTGACTATCAGGAAGAGAGAAAACTGAGCTAGGATAAATCTCTAACTGCTTCTAATATTGAAGAAGACATTCACCTACCTTTTAAGTGGGAAACAGCCTCTAGAAGAGGATATAAATACAGAAATCCCAGGCATCACCTGCACATTATATTTGTTACAAATTTATTCCTTGAAAACATCTGAAGAAGAATTTTGGAGGGGGCCAATAATCTCGAAATGATATATGTATTTTAGAAAATAGTCCGTTTATCACACAAAATCAATAATTTCTGAAATACCTTTTCAATGTATATTTCAATATGGGTTGGAAATGCAGATGCATGAATATTCTGAGAAAAAAAATCAAAGTTTAATTTTATGACATAAATTTGAAGGTGCATGACGAGAGAGAAGATAAATGTAATTATCTATACCTAAATTGTATCTGAAAGGCTCAATGAGTGATATATGTTTTGAGTCTTCACATTACTAAATAATGTGTCCTGTAAATATCATGTCAAGATGATTATATATTGTGAAATATATAGGATTTTGATAAGGCATGTCTCGATTTATTATATGACCAAACCAAAATTCAAGAATTACCTGGATGCCCCGAAATTTTGATATATTGCCAATGAAGTCTGGAGATACTCCAGTGTGGTAGGTTGCCGCCCCAAAGCAACACTTGAATTTTGTGCCCCTACACAATTACAAAGAAACTATAAATATACATTCATTTCAAATATATATATATATATTAATTTGATAATTTCAAAGTATATTAGTATATCAAAATATTAGGAATAATTCTGAAAATAGAGCAATTCATAAATACATATTTAATTAGAAAGGCATATAGTGATTCAAATTATTTTTGATCCAATATAAGCCTTTTTATTTATGAATAATATGCTGGAAAGTAATATGATATTACCAAAATAAAAAATATATGTAAACATGGTAAATTGAAACTCACCTGTATCAATAAATGCCCCCAAATATATACGAGGTCTGGAGAATGCTCCAGTGTAAAGGGTTGCCAGCCCAGAGCAACGCTTGAATTTTGATGCCCCTACAGAATTAAAAACCAAAATAAATATATAATCACATTGATTGGAGTTAACATAAATTCAATTTAAAGATGTATTATATTTAAGTATATCAAATTGTTATTTAAAATGTTTAAAAATAAAATATTTTTTTATAGAAAAAAAAATAAATAAAAAAATAAATATATATTCAATTTTAATATAATGTATACGAGTATATAATATTTTATTAATATTTATATGAGCATATAAGTAGGTATATATGATATAAAGGTAAAGTTTAATATCAGCTATAGTCTTCATATAATCAATCACTCTACTAGATATGATATATACATTGAGATTATAAAACGATATTTGAAATACTATATCGCATGCTTTTATTTCCAATGTAAAATAAAAATTTATTTCAAGGAGAAATAACTATTATTTCTGACCTTTTGGATGAGGTATGAAAGGGTGAATTGTGAAGAGTAATGATAAACGAACGGAAAAATATGTCCACAGTAGCCTAGTGGACTTGGCATCTGTCCGGTAAGCGGAATACTGTGGGTTCGATTCCCATCCCTGGACACTTTTATTTTTCCGTTCATCATTACTCTTCACAATTCACCCTTTCATACCTCATCCAAAAGGTTAGAATAATCGTTATTTCTCCTTGAAATAAATTTTGATTTTTCCTTGGTAAAAAACACATGCGGGATAGTATTTCGAAGGTCGTTTTACAATCAAAAGTCGCATTATATTACATTGAGATTATATAGAACGAGTTTTTTTTTTGTATTTTAAAATGAGTAAATATGATTATTCAATGTAAAATTACCTAAATATGCATTCATAGAGTTAATAAAAGATATTTAAGTTGAAATATCAATATATTCTTTCATATTACTTGATTTATATAAACTCAACTTTATCTTTGAATCATTTTTACAATTTGAAAATGGAACAGTAATCATTTCAATGAACAATATATTTATTGAAATTTTATTTGAATCGTCGCCTGATTGATAATATATATTGAACTATAAGTAATTGGTTATTAGAATAATATCAAATTATTATTACTACTCTCTGGAGTAAATATAAAAACTAATTGGAATTGGTGGTGGTGTCTTGTACAATTATATATGAAGGGTAAAATATATATATATAAAATATGAACAGTTGTATAGTTGCGAAGAATCGTTCCAAATTAATACATTTATGATTTTTTTCTATATATTTAATAAGATGAAAATACTCTTATGTAAGAATGAGAGGAAAAAATACGCACCTCAATAAACAAGGGCCTCCGCCAATTGAAGAAGGAAGAAGGTGTGTTGGTGTGAGTGTAGAGTGCTATGTAAAAATGTTGTACTGTAAAGTGTGCCATTGAACCTAACACTGTGTATGTGGGGCCCTAGATAAGGGAGGGGACAGAGCCTGTCGTGCCCCAATCCACATCTCTGTGGAGAGTGACACGGCAGCACTCTGCCACCACCAGTCTGCCTGTGGAGGTGTTGCTATCAAATGTAGGAGAGTGAATGGCAGGTGTGAGGTGTGTTGGAAGTGACCCACCCAATATGTATTGGTTGTATATCCTAGTGTATCCGAACCCCGGCTCGTGGTACACTGGGTCTATGGCTCTAAAAGGTGGTGGTGGCGAGCCGGGGGTGGGGGGTGTACGTGGAGGTGTAGGTACGTAACCGTAATTGATGTATCCGTGAAGTCCCTCCCCATTAAACTTCCTGACAACACAATAATGAAACCATCAGAATATGTCGTTTCATCAATATTACCCTATTTTACAGTAAAACCTGTTTGTAGGCTTAAGCATTTTGGGACATCTATCTGTCTAAAGCATCAATTTATAGTTTGTTTTAAGGTGTACAATGCTCTATCTCGAAATCGCCTCTCTATGATATTTAAAATAAAGGTGCCTTTAGTAATTTCTCAATTTCAATCCCAAAAGGTTGTAATTCAGCTAGATCACTTTTTGAATTGGAGTCTATGTTTTCTGAAGAAATGTTTCAAGAGCTCATTTTTCAAAACTAAATTCCATCGCTACCAATAAATACAAGTAATCAAACAGGCTATGGAACAATTGTAAGTGCAAAAGTCGAACTGCTCCCACATGTCTAGAGTAGGTTCTGATATATAAGCAAGACATCCTAAAGTAATATTTAGCGTCTTGAAAACTTAAATGGCAACACCAATGGGAAAATTGGCGACAGATACAGATAGATATTTTTCTTCATTGCAGAAAGAGTCGTAGAGAGTTGTTATGTTTATAACAGAAGAATATCTGCTAAAAAGCTGCATATTTCATCTAGAAATGGCGCGTTATGTCACGATATTTAATTGGGAAATTAATTTATTTGTGAAAACCTTTTATAACGTCGATTGAAAATGTGAAGAGGGGTTTGAAAAATAAATGCATATTACTTCACAAGAAAGTTAAATTGATATATATCATAAATATGCAATGAAAAAAAAACGTGATTGAAATATTTTATTCTGTTATGATTGTCTTTAAACTATTATTTCAAGAAAAAAGGTTAAAGTTTATGCTTTTAAATATATTTCCCAATTAAAAATTGTTGTTTTATCAGTTCCAATTAATTCATCGATATGTTTTATGTTTAAAAAATTGTATAATGTATTCATATATAAATGGGTGAGTGCAGTGTAGAGGTTTGTTAATGAAGATATTTGTCATAATGTTTTATATTGTATAATGCTGGTTGTATATATTTTAATGTATTGAATATCCTATAACTGCAACATCACATTATATTTTGATAGGAAGTAAGAATTTCAGGTATTGATGAACCAGATTTATTTAAACTGTTTTAGAAATCAATCTGTCTTGCGAATGCAATTTTTTCCTGAAACCAAATGGTAACTTCCAAAATAGGTTTTGAGGTTATTATAATTATTTTATTATAATACTCGCTATTACGTTTGGTTAGCCTCTCTAATCATCTGATATCATTATATATTTATTAAACATTAATATTAACAAATCATATATTATATAATTATTCTTTATACTTAATTACATTGTTATTGTCTACATCCGCTGTTATATTGCATTTTTGGAACTTCCTTTTATAGTGATACTTTATAGTGATAACAGCGGTATGGTAGATTAAACTGGCGAAACCGCTGGGAGGGATCACCACTGATGAGCCTGGCCCTCCCTTTAATTTTTCTATTGCAGTAAGGGCAGTAGAAATTGTTTTATTTTAAAAAGAATATTACGCGTCTAAATTATTTTGTAATTTGTAACAGATGGCGCGCTAGTGCATAGTAATATAATTGTTCTAATAAAAGACACAAATCGATATTTGCCGAAGAGCGATTGCTCGAAGCATATTATATATTTATAATTATATGTAATTCTGCTGTCCTAAAAGCTTATGTCCATAGTTCATCTAAAATACCCATTCGAAGAGTCAAGCATCAGTATCACTATAAAAGGAAGTTCCAAAAATGCAATATAACAGCGGTATGGTAGATTAAACTGGCGAAACCGCTGGGAGGGTTCACCACTGATGAGCCAGGCCCTCCCTTTAATTTTTCCATTGCAGTAAGGGCAGTAGAAATTGTTTTATTTTAAAAAGAATATTACGCGTCTAAAATAGTTTTGTAATTTGATAATTGTGTATAGTTTCCTATTCATTATAATATATTAGAGTAGGTTTTAACCTTGTTTTACGCTCTCTACACCGAAAATATAAGGAAAAACTTCAATTGTGAATCTAAAAAATGATATATCATAATCAGAATATGTCGTTTCATGAATATTACACTATTTTTCAGTAAAGACTGTTTGTATGCCTAATCATTCTGGGACATCTGCCTGTCTGAAGCATCAATTTATAGTTTGATTCAAAGCATACAATCCTTTATAACTCGATTTCATTCAAAATTAACGTGCCTTTGGCATTTCTCAATTTTCATTCCAATAAGTTTCAATTCAGCCAAATCACTTTTTGAATTAAAGTCTGTGAATCAGTGGTATAAACTGCCGTGTTTCGACAGCCACGACTCAATATCGAAATCTGCATTGAGCACTCTTTTTTTTTTTTAAATATCTGTCTCAAGAGACCCATTTTTTAAGAATAAATTCCATTACTACTAGTGAATTCAAGTAACCAAACGGGATCTTGGGCACTTATAAGTTCAAAAGTCTAACTGCTTCCCAAATGTCTACATTAGTGTCTGATATATAAGCAAAGCATACTGATGTAATATTGTATGGTCTCGAAATATAAATTTGTTAAACCATTGGTAAAGTTGGCGGCAGATAAACCTTGCCCTTCTAATATTTTCCTTGATTGCAGAAAGGGTATAGAGAGTTCTTATATTTATAATAATAAAATTCCCGCCAAAAATCTACAAATTTCATCTATAGATGGCGCGCTATGTCACGATATGTAATTGGAATAAATATTTACTTGTGATAGTTTTGTTTAAGTTGATTAGAAATAATTAAAAGAAGTTGAAAATGAATTCTATGATTCTCTTCAAACTATGGTGTTTCAAATGGAAAAGGTTACATTTTATGCTTTGTAAAATTGAATTGAATTGTTGTTTTATTAGTTTTAATTTATTCATTGAATTGTGTAAGTGTATGAAAATATGTTTAATATATTCATGTATAAATGGATAAGAATGCAGTGTAGGGGTTTGTCACTGAAGATGTTTGTCAAATGTTTTATATTGTATAATGCTTGGTTGTATATAAGTTCCATGTATTGAATATCCTATAACAGCAACATCACATTATATTTAAATAGGAAATAGGAGTTTTAGGTATTGATGAACCATCTTTATTTAAACTGTTTTAGAAATCAATATGTCTCTTGCGAATTCAAAATCCCCGAACCAAATAGAAACTATAAAAAAATAGTTTTAAGGTTTTTAAAATAATTATCTATAATAATTAGGGATTGATTCTATTACAAGAAGGAGGTTTTAACAAAAATGTGAGTACTAAGTAAAATTTGATTTATTAAATACTAATTATAAAGATGTAGCAATATATAAGACTTAATAAGAAAATTTTATTCATTCATTCAATTTTTGTGTTACGTCATTTTTCATTTTTATTACACTAAGCATCATATTTCAAATAATTTCCGTCACAATATGTTGATTCCAAAGACTATTGTTTCGTGGCATAATTATTTTAATAGCTTATTGGAAGTGTTTGCATTGTTTTACGCTCTCTGTACCCAAATTATCAGGGAAAAAAGTTCAAATGTGAATCCAAGAAATAAAATTTTAGATTCACTCGGCCCACTAGCTCTAAATCACTTTTTAAAAATATTAAACAGTAACTAATCATTTCCCTAAATATGTTTGCCAATGTTGATGAACGCATTCCTAACATAATTATTATTTTGATTTCCACGTTGTACTAAAAACCTACCGATATTTATCAGTGAATAAATTTGAAGCCAATAAAAATGCCTACCATTATTTCAAAATAACTAATCTTCAGAAATTTAATCATTACACTTTTAACAGCATATTTATCTTTCTTTAAAGCCTTTGCACACTTTTCATTAATTCTAACTTGATATTAAAAGGGAAATAAGAATATTTAGTTTAGGGAAAGTGATTCATTTTCAACATTTTTTTTGCCTAAGCGAAAATATTTTAATCATTACACATATCCTTTTGCATTAAATGATTTTTTCTATTTCTGTTGCTCCCTTGTATAAAATACCAGGATCCTTTGTGTTTCACTTCTGTAATTCCTATACAATTCCGATAATTATAAGATAATCGCAAACTTTCTAAGATTGTTTGGTATAATTCAACAAATATAAGTTTTTTTTTCTCAAGAGTCGAATAGGTTTCTTTCATATGGGGTAAATAGACAACAGGTATGTGTGTGGGAGGTAATACATAACCATTGTGTAGAAGACAAACCTTAAAAACTCCGGTTAGGGGAACCAATAAAGAATCTATACTCGGTATCATTGTAATTAATTTGCATTTAAAAAAAATATTCCAATAAAATTGCAGTACACTAATCGTTGTTCTTCAATAAAAGATTTCAACATTATTTTCCTTTTACGAAAGACGATAGTTTTGATTTGAGGTGTAAAACAAATCAATCTAGTAACAGGAATGTTTCTTCATTTCATAGCCCTCGAGATACCTAATTGTATCATTTAATAATGTCCGAATAAATAATGTGAAGCGCCAATTTTTTTGAAATAAATTCAGATTCTTATAATTGATTTCTCATCTGTGTTCTGTCGTGGCTCTTCTTTACTATGACGAAGCACGATGGCCTTAGCAATGAATGTTTTATTTATAGAAAATCTATGAGAAATAACAACTACTATTAAATAAGTTTTGAAACTGAATTGAACGGCACAAACTCTTCTCCATATTGAATTCAAAGATTGTATTTATAGAACCAATGAGAATAATCAACAACTATGCAAAATAGTGCCAAAACAAAATTTAAAATGTAAACACACAACACCCCTCCTCTCTCAGGAATATTACTGCCGTTCTAGTCGTCTTCTGTATCACTGCGGTCTTTGTGGACCAGCACTACGATAATAACAGCAGCAGGTCCTGTTCCCAATTCTGGAGTATTTTCCACTTTTTATAAATTCGTTCCTTGCAACTCTTCATCAATTATTAAACCAAACTCTCTTTAAAACTTCTATAATATCCATGAAGAAACTTTCCAGTTTTTACCAAATAAGCATTTTGTTTGCTCAATTAATACGTCAAACTTTTGTGAATTAATAGGAAATATTTGAAACATATACCACTAGTAACCATTTACACCTATATATGCTAATGTATAATTTTTAATATTTTATCCAATAATATGGTAAACACATAGGTGTATTAACGCTCAAGATATTTTGATGCCACTCCAATTTATAAAAGGGAAAGATTATTTTCAATTATAAAATCCGGAAAACTAGCATCATGATAACCGATGAACATATTATCATATAGGCCAATGTTTTGAAGGAGGTTAACGTCCTTTTATATATCGGAATACTATTGTAAGGAATTATAATTTTTATTGATTAATATTCACTCTCTTGTATGCGCACGAACATGTAATAATTCATTGATATTTTCAAAAGGATTATTTTCCAAATTTTATTTTATCATTTTATTGAATTGAGAACCAAATTATTTGTGAAATTATCATTTTAATCACTTACTTCCTTCTTTTGAAAAACTTGAGAAATCCCATCGCTTCTCTGTTTGCTTTAAGTTCGCTATTCGCTTAAGTTCGCTGTGTTGGTTCGTCACTTTCGAAAGTTTTGATTATTGTGAGATTAGAAAATCCTGTAACCTAGAAATTATATAATTAATCGAAATCAATAAATATAAAATATACATTCTAATATGATTATTATTTTTACTAGATATCCCGATGTTCCATATTTAGATTATAATCAAGTTTATATAGTCGTAATATAAATAGAAATATAAATCTACAAAATAAACTTCTGAATTGATCATTAGTGAAATAATTGATGATAATAGTTGAAAATGATGTTGTAGCAGTTGATCCACTTTATTATCTATTGTATGCTGACTACGAAGATTGAATAACATTTCTTTAATCTTGGGAATATGAAATTGACATATTATTATTAATACCTACTGTATTAAGCTTGGTTATAAGAAGAACGATCACATCTTCCTTCAAAATTGCCATAAAAACTGAAACTTCTCTCTAACGTATCTACAACCTAGAGAACTCTATGGTCGGAGATAAAGCCCCAACACCAACTTTGTTAATTTCAGAGCGGCTCACCCGGAGGAGAGGGTTTCGTGTTCTAATCAATCCGAAGCATTCTTTGATTTTGTGAGATTAACATGGAATTCAATGAATCTTCAGAATTACCCAGTGGGGTTATCTATCGAAGTCGCCAAGCCTATTCTTTGGACAGAACAATGTCAAGCTGTGCCTCACTTCACTGAAGATGCTACCTTATGATTTTTCAATGCTATTGTAAACCTTCTTTCTGATTATAATTGTGTTCTTTCGACCTTTCAATAGAATATGACCTCCGCAAGCGTACTAAAATCGTTATCAATTTATTCCAAAAAAAAACAACACAACCACAGAATTTTGTGGAATACCACAAAATAATGCATTCAATATCTGTGTTGGCTCTCTAAACTATATACTGCCCCTACATAAATAAACCTATGTCTACCAAATATTTAGGTCGGTTTACTATTTTTGCATAATAAAGAAATTGAAAATATTTTATATTTATTTAATTGAATTATAATGAATACTAGCCGAGTGACCCGGGCAAACGCCCAGGGTTTACCCAAAGGGCCTGCAGAGACTTTAAAAGTATAGATTGACCATGTTTTGATGTCCTGAACTATAGCCTATCATATAACAAACTGTAATTCGACACTATCAATAATTCGACACTTCCGATAATTCGACCGTTTTAAAAATCAAATTTACACAGTCGATTGTTGTTTAAATACAACCTTACCGGGAAAAAGGTATTACAGAGGCGATGACAGCCACTGAAAATGTACAAAATTTATGTTTAGAGAAATGGGAGAATTTAGTGAATAAAGAAAAGTCCAAAATCTAAATAATTGATAATAGTGTATTAACAAACAACTAATACAAAAAAATTCCTTTGAGGTAAGAAACTATAGACATTAGTAAAAAGTTTATGAAAATAAATCAGAAAAAAAGCGGTTGTCAACTATATTGCAGAGGAGGACTGCTTATAAAAGGAATTAATCTAAAGGACTCATTAAAAATTAATTTCTATTTTTATTCATACATGGGTTCAACTTTATATGTATTTTGTCCGAAGTTCAAACACGTGAAAAAGCCGCATAGAGCTGTCCATGCGTATGTAGCAAGAACCCAAATATTATTTATAGTCATAGCAAAAGCCAACTTTAGTGAAAACTGATGCCTCTTAAGAATGAAGGGAAGGCTGATATCTGAAGGAGCAAAATATATTTTTGGCACCAATACAGTGTGTCCAACATTGGTCCCGGTCAGTATTTGTGCTTCAACTTTACCTGTATGCCATCCAAATTTCACACACGTGAAAAAGCCACATAGAGCTGTCCATGCATAAATGCAGGCTCTTGTAGCAAGAAACTCACTCTAGAAAAGGTTTGG
Source organism: Cordylochernes scorpioides (assembly GCA_030710605.1). Taxonomy (NCBI): domain Eukaryota; kingdom Metazoa; phylum Arthropoda; class Arachnida; order Pseudoscorpiones; family Chernetidae; genus Cordylochernes; species Cordylochernes scorpioides. The sequence continues at coordinate 41,376,319 of CP092878.1, forward strand.
CCTTAAGCCTTATTTATAGTCATAGGAAAAGCCAACCCTATTGGAAACTCTTGCCTCTTCAGAACGAAGGGAATGTTGATATCTGAAGGAGCCAAAGATGTTTTGACACCGATACAGTGTGTCCAACATTGGCCCCTGTCAGTATTTGTACCTCAAGGACATGAGAGCACATGCGCTGTATCACCATACATGTACCATTGTAAAGACCCTGCTTAAGATTAAAATTTCTCAGAAGCATAACAATAGCACCAACCTAGAGTATAACTGGTGTGGAGGCATTCTTCTGGGAGTAAGGCTATTGAAAAATTCAATAGGAAGTTATTTTGCTCCTCCACAATCTTACACTCCACACTGTTAACACTGAGGAAACACTGACTCGTGTTTGGTAAGCAATTTCAAGAAATAAACTATAGGTATTGGTTGAAGAGTTTAAAAATATATATTTTGAGTGAAAAAAAAGACACAAATCAGCAAATAAAATTGCAAACAATACTACTATATCACAGATAAGACAACATATAAAAGGAATGAATTCATTTAAATGACCTCATTAAAATTATATTTATAGTTTTATATATAAAATATAACCTTGACAATTCGACCATGTTTTGTTGTCCTTACCTACAGCCTATTATATAACAAATTTAATTTGACACTATTGATAATTCGACCATGTTTTGTTGTCCTGACCTACAGCCTATCATATAAAAAACTGTAATTAGACACTCTCGATAATTCGACCATGTTTTGTTGTCCTGGCCTACAGCCTATCATATAAAAAACTGTAATTCGACACTCTCGATAATTCAACCATGTTTTGTTGTCCTGACCTACAGCCTATCATATAAAAAACTGTAATTCAAGAGTTTAAAAATATATATTTTGAGTGAAAAAAAAAGACACAAATCAGCAAATAAAATTGCAAACAATACTACTATATCACAGATAAGACTACATATAAAAGGAATGAATTCATTTAAATGACCTCATTAAAACTACATTTATAGTTTTATATAAACAATATAACCTTGATAATTCGACCATGTTTTGTTGTCCTTACCTACAAACTGTATTTCAAGAGTTTAAAAATATATATTTTGAGTGGAAAAAAAAGACACAAATCAGCAAATAAAAATTGAAAACAATACTACTATATCACAAATAAGACAACATATAAAAGGAATGAATTCATTTAAATGACTTCATTAAAATTACATTTATAGTTTTATATATGCAATATAACCTCGATAATTCGACCATGTTTTGTTGTCCTGACCTACAGCCTATCATATAACAAACTGTAATTCAACACTATCGATAATTCGACCATTTTAAATTTCAACAATTGTTTGTTGCTCAAATATAACTTCACTGCTAAAAAGGTATTACAGAGAAAACTTCTGACATTGTAAATGTACAAAATGTATGTATAGAGCAGGGGAATAATAAATAAAGACCAAAATCAAATTAATTGATAATAAATAGATTATTGCCAAAAAAAAAATACAAAAAATATTTTTTTCTCCTTTCTTATCTTCACTCAATCATATTAGAGTGTCAAGCTTGTAAAGCTTGAAATTAACAACCATCATGATTGGGTGAAGTAGAATGCGTCTGCCTTTGTCATCAAGACTGGGAGCACTACTCAGTGGCAGGCCACTGACTTAGCTCCAAAAGAATGTATCCCTGGATTAGGAGCCCTTACAAGGTATTATCAGCCGGGCCAGCTGAGCCCAGGTTTTTTTAGTGAGCTTGTTACTGCTCCCCCTCCTCCTTTTTCATCATGGCTTGGGACCGGCAAAGGCGGAGTTTTTTTTTTCTTTCAGGTGAGAAACTTTAGGCATTGGTGAAAAGTGTAAATATATATTTTGGAAATGAAAAAAAAAGGATAAAATAAAACAGAATATAAATTTACAAACTATATTTCAGAGGAGACGATTTATAATAGGAATTCATTTAAATGACCTCATTAAAACTACATTTTATATATACTTGGGTTCAACTTTACATGTATGCTATCCAAAGTTCGCACACTTGAAAAAGTCACATAAAGTCGTCTGTGCGTAAACACAGGCTCTTGTAGCAAAGGTTTGGCCTTGAGCCCTCTTTATAGTCAAAGCAAAAGCCAACCTTAGTGAAACATAAAGCCTCTCTAGAAGGAAGCGAAAGTTGGTATCCGAAGGGGACAAAGATATTTCAGACATTATATAGTGTGTTCAACTTTGGGTACTGTCAGTATATGTGCTTCAAGGACATGAGAGCACATGCGCTAGAACACCATACCTGTTCCATCGCAAAGTTCCTATAGGCATTGGTGAAAGTGTAAATAAATATTTTGGAAATGAAAAAAAAATTGCAGATATGACAACATATTAAAGGAATAAATTCATTTAAAAGACCTCATTAAAAACAACAATTCTATATTTTTATATATACAACTAGCCGAGTGACCCGGGCAACGCCCCCGGGTTTACCCGAAGGACCCGCAGGTGAGAAACTATAGAAGAAAAATTTTAACAAATCAGAAAATGAAATTGCAAACAACAGAACTACACTTCTTTAAGGACATGAGAGCACATGCGCTGTATCACCATACGTGTACTATTTTCAAAGACCCTGCTTAGGATTAAAACTTCTCAGAAGCATAACAATAGTACCAACCTAGAGGTTAACTGGTGTGGATGCATTCTTCTGGGAGTAAGACTATTGAGAAATTCAGTAGGGAGTTATTTTGCTTCTCCGCATTCTAACACTCCAACTGTTAACACTGTGGAAACACTGACTCATGTTTGGTAAGCAATTTCAGGGAAGAAACTATAGACATTGGATTAAATAAATTATTAATTAAATTGCATTAAATAAAAATTATTAGATTTAAATAAATATTATTAGAGTGAAAAAAAAACAAAAAATTAACAAATTAGAAAATAAAATTTCGAAAAATACAACTATATTGCAGATAAGATAAGAGGACCTTATTAAAAAATAAATAAACAAACTGTAATTCGACACTATCGATAATTCGACACTTTCGATAATTCGACACTTTCGATAATTCGACCATTTTAAAAATCAAATTTACAAGGTTGATTGTTGTTTAAATACAACTTTGATTTTGCATGCATAAACACAGGCTCTTGTAGCAAGAACCCAAATATTATTTATAGTCATAGCAAAAGCCAACTTTAGTGAAAACTGATGCCTCTTCAGAATGAATGGAAGACTGAAATCTGAAGGAGCAGAAGATATGGGTCATCTTTACATGTATGCTATCCAATGTTCGCACACTTGAAAAAGCCACATATAAAGTTGTCCGTGCGTAAACACAGGCTCTTGTAGCCAAGGTTTGGCCTTGAGCCTTATTTATAGTCATAGCAAAAGCCAACCTTAGTGAAAACTAACGCCTCTCTAGAATGAAGCGAAGGTTGGTATTCGAAGGGGCCAAAGATATTTCAGACACTATACAGTGTGTTCAACTTTGGGCACTGTCAGTATATGTGCTTCAAGGACATGAGAGCACATGCGCTGAAAACACTATACGTGTTCCATCGCAAAGATCCTAAAGGCATTGGTGAAAGTATAAATAAATATTTTGGAAATGAAAAAAAATACATATATATATAAGAAAATAAATTGGAATAAAAATTTACAAACTATATTTCAGAGTGGATACATATTTGAAAGGAAAAAAAAAGAAAATTGCAAACAACAAAACTATATTACAGATATGACATGAAAACTAACGCCTCTCTAGAATGAAGCGAAGGTTGGTATCCGAAGGGGCCAAAGATATTTCAGACACTATACAGTGTGTTCAACTTTGGGCACTGTCAGTATATGTGCTTCAAGGACATGAGAGCACATGCGCTGAAACACCATACGCGTTCCATCGCAAAGATCCTAAAGGCATTGGTGAAAGTATAAATGACCCATATCTTCTGCTCCTTCAGATTTCAGTCTTCCATTCATTCTGAAGAGGCATCAGTTTTCACTAAAGTTGGCTTTTGCTATGACTATAAATAATATTTGGGTTCTTGCTACAAGAGCCTGTGTTTATGCATGCAAAAGCAAAGTTGTATTTAACAACAATCAACCTTGTAAATTTGATTTTTAAAATGGTCGAATTATCGAAAGTGTCGAATTATCGAAAGTGTCGAATTATCGAGTGTCGAATTACAGTTTGTTTATGTATTTTTTAATAAGGTCCCCTTATCTTATCTGCAATATAGTTGTATTTTTCGAAATTTTATTTTCTAATTTGTTAATTTCTTTCTTTTTTTTTTCACTCTAATAATATTTATTTAAATCTAATAATTTTTATTTAATGCAATTTAATTAATAATTTATTTAATCCAATGTCTATAGTTTCTTCCCTGAAATTGCTTACCAAACATGAGTCAGTGTTTCCACAGTGTTAACAGTTGGAGTGTTAGAATGCGGAGAAGCAAAATAACTCCCTACTGAATTTCTCAATAGTCTCACTCCCAGAGGAATGCATCCACACCAGTTAACCTCTAGGTTGGTACTATTGTTATGCTTCTGAGAAGTTTTAATCCTAAGCAGGGTCTTTGAAAATGGTACACGTATGGTGATACAGTGCATGTGCTCTCATGTCCTTAAAGTAGTGTAGTTCTGTTGTTTGCAATTTCATTTTCTGTTTTGTTAAAATTTTTCTTCTATAGTTTCTCACCTGCGGGTCCTTCGGGTAAACCCGGGGCGTTGCCCGGGTCACTCGGCTAGTATGTATATAAAAAAGCAAAGCCCAATTCTAAACCCAAATATTTTTTTTTATGAGAAGAACATCAACATATTGCATGATTACGGCAGTCCATAGCTTCCCTGACAAAAATTCACCAAGAAAGTAAAATATTCCAAAATTTTTCTGTGTGTAAATTGCTAAATATGTAAAAAACATGTATACAAAAAAGCAAAGCCCAATTCCAAACCCAAATATTTTTTTTATGAGAAGAACATCAACATAATGCATGATTACGGCAGTCCATAGCTTCCCTGACAAAAATTCACCAAAAAAGTTAAATATTCCAAAAATATTTCTGTGTATATATTGCTAAATGTGTAAATAACATGTATATAAAAAAGCAAAGCTCAATTTTAAATTTCATTATCCTTTTTACAGGAAAAGCATCAAAATACTGCATAAGTACAGCACTTTTGCAGCCGCATGATTACGGCAGTCCATAGCTTCCCTGACAAAAATTCACCGAGAAAGTTAAATATTCCAAAATTTTTCTGTGTGTAAATTGCTAAATATGTAAAAAAACATGTATACAAAAAAGCAAAGCCCAATTCCAAACCCAAATATTTTTTTTATGAGAAGAACATCAACATAATGCATGATTACGGCAGTCCATAGCTTCCCTGACAAAAATTCACCAAAAAAGTTAAATATTCCAAATATATTTCTGTGTATATATTGCTAAATGTGTAAATAACATGTATATAAAAAAGCAAAGCTTAATTTTAAATTTCATTATCCTTTTTACAGGAAAAGCATCAAAATACTGCATAAGTACGGCACTTTTGCAGCCGCATGATTACGGCAGTCCATAGCTTCCCTGACAAAAATTCACCAAGAAAGTTAAATATTTCAAAATTTTTCTGTGTGTAAATTGCTAAATATGTACAAAACATGTATACAAAAAAGCAAAGCCCAATTCCAAACCCAAATATTTTTTTTATGAGAAGAACATCAACATAATGCATGATTACGGCAGTCCATAGCTTCCCTGACAAAAATTCACCAAAAAAGTTAAATATTCCAAAAATATTTCTGTGTATATATTGCTTAATGTGTGAATAACATGTATATAAAAAAGCAAAGCTTAATTTTAAATTTCATTATCCTTTTCACAGGAAAAGCATCAAAATGCTGCATAAGTACGGCACTTTTGCAGCCGCATGATTACGGCAGTCCATAGCTTCCCTGACAAAAATTCACCAAGAAAGTTAAATATTCCAGAATTTATCTGTGTGTAAATTGCTAAATATGTAAAAAACATGAATACAAAAAGCAAAGCCCAATTCCAAACCCAAATATTTTTTTTATGAGAAGAACATCAACATAATGCATGATTACGGCAGTCCATAGCTTCCCTGACAAAAATTCACCAAAAAAGTTAAATATTCCAAAAATATTTCTGTGTATATATTGCTAAATGTGTAAATAACATGTATATAAAAAAGCAAAGCTTAATTTTAAATTTCATTATCCTTTTCACAGGAAAAGCATCAAAATACTGCATAAGTACAGCACTTTTGCAGCCCCCCCCTGACAAAAATTCACTAAAAGAGGTAAGTATTCAAAAAATATTTTGGTATATATATTGCTAAATGTGTAACAAACATGTATATAAAAAAGCAAAGCTTAATTCTAAGTTCTAATATTTTTTTATAAGAAAAGCTACAAAAGCAAATAGGGAGAAGTGAAGCCATTTAGCCATTTTCAAAATCTGATTGTGAAAGAGTAAAAAAATGAGTAAATAAGAGCAAATATAAAGAAAAAGTATTGCTAAATGTGTAATAAACATGTATATAAAAAAGCAAAGCTTAATTCTAAGTTTTATTATAAAGAAGAAATAAGACACAAAAATGGAGCTAAATTCAAATGAAAAACTATAACAAATTAATAAAAAAAAATAAGACCTAATCCAAATGCCACCATCATCAGACAAAAGAAAAAATGAGATTTTATTCTTTAGTTCATTTATTCTTCTGTCTGATGCTGTTGCTGAAACGTCACACACTATTAAATTATTTGGATTAGGTCTTATTAATGAGAAAAAAAAGATGCCAAAGAGAGATGAAAAGATGCCAAAAAAGATAACCAGATACAAAAATTGTGCTAAATTCTAATGAAAAACTATAACAAACACTTATAAAAGATAATTATTATAGAATAAAAGTAATAATTCAATCTACAATTCGAAAAATTTATATATTTAAATGAAAAACTATAACAAAGTACTTACATAATCAAATGAATCAAA
>CP092878.1:41383425-41443932 GCA_030710605.1 Cordylochernes scorpioides
CTATATATACATTAAAACGAATAAAATATTTCTGTATTTATATTATTCATATTTTTTCCAATATAAGGTTTCAACAAATAGGTCGTTTGTTCATATATTTGACTTTATTTTGATCAGCATGTTATAGTGGACCAGTGGGAAAAATATTTCGATAAAGAGAGGTATTTGGATTATTTTGCAGCCATGTGTGTGTTAATGCACTGTATTCTTGAATATAACATCTTTGAAATTTTAAATTGAGAAGTTTTGTGTTGAATATATTAGGAGAAATAATACAGGTCCTCCCAGTACCTATTCCATTGAAAATTGGTAGATGTGTTCCAGACCATCCACTAAGTCAATATAATATTTCAGAATGAATATTGCATCTTGAACAAATATTTTTAAAAGAGCAGTTTATCGTGAATGAGTGTTAGGAAGAATTGAACATTTTTAGTCCTTAATTTATCAATATTATCAAATAGGTAACTTTGATGTGTGTTTGCCATTAGAAAATTCTTAAATAACAAAAGCATTTTGTTTGCTCAGTAATACGTCATACTTGTGAATGTAAAAGAGAAATATCACACGTAAACATATCATACTAGTAATCATTTACACATATTTACACTAATTTATACTTTTAATTTTATCCCATAATGTGGCAAAAGATTCAGGTGCATCAACGCTCAAGATATTCAATGCCACTCAAATATATATAAGGAAAGATTATTTTGAATTCTGATATGTAAACTAATATCATGATAACCTATTATAGCTTTATAGACAAATGTTTTGAAGTAAGTTAGCGTTTTTTAATATGTCAGAACATAATATGGTCAAGAAATTTAATTCTTGTGGATTAATTTTCATTAATTGTGTGTATTCACCCACATGTAATAATCCATTGATATTTTAAAAATAATTCTTTCTCAAATTTTCTTTACAAAATTTTATTGAATTAAGAATCACACAAAATATTTGTTAAAAATCATTATTTTCAATCACTTACTTCCTTCTTTTGAAAAACTTTAGGAATCCCATCGCTACGCTGTTTGCTTTAAATTCGTAGATTGCTTTCGTTCGCTATTCGCTTTAGATCGTTGTTTGCTTCGATACTTTCCAAAGTTTCGATTATTGTGAGATTAAAAAATCCTGTAACCTAGAAATTATATAATTAATCGAATCAATTAAGTATAGAATATACATTTTTGCGATATAAATGGTATTTTAACAAGATATTCCGACAGTTTCATATTTGAATTATTATCATATTCATTTTTGAATATAAATCAAAATCTAAATCTATAGAATAAATTTCTTAATTTATCATAAACGAAAAATGAAAAATGACTATAGTTTAAAATTTTGTTGTAGCAGTTGATACACTTTATTATTTCTTGAAGGCTGACTACGAAGATTAAATACCATTTCTTCAATCTTGGGAATTTTGGCATCGACATATTATTTTTATAACCTATTATATTAAGCTTGTTTATGAGAAGAACGTAACCCCTTTCGTTAAATTAGCTTAAAAAACTGAAACCTCTCTAAAGCGTCTGAAATATAGCGGATCTCTGGTCGGGAATAAGGTCACTACACCAACTTGATTTCATAGCGGCTCACCTGGATGAAAGTGTTTCTTGCTAATTTCACTTATCAATCAAAGTCGTATTTTGATTTCATAAGATAAAAAAGGAGAGTTTTTGAAATCTTCAGAAATACCCAGAAATGTTAGCTATCGAAGTCGTTAAGCCAATACTTTGGCCGAAACGGTTCTGAGGTGTACTACTCTTCACCGAGGATGTTTCTCTTGATTTTGCTTTATTTCTATGTTCTTAGGACCCTATTTCTAATTGTAATCTTTCAGACCTTCGGCAAGCGTAATGAAGGCGTCATTCAATATAATGGTCTCAATTTTTGTAGAAATATTATAAGCCGGGGGTAGAAACCTTTGTGTACACACTGTTGCTATTCAAATAGGGAAAGAAATTGGAGAATATTTGTGGGTCATCTCTTCAACTTTAATTTCAGACGGCGGCACTTTAGTTTCGTAGACAGTGTCAGAGTACTTCAACGAATCTCTATCTAAGATATATATGACTCTCCTTAATGTAAGACCATCTAATATCTTAGACTCCGTTCTTTTCTCACTCGGTTCACTGAATATATATTGTATATTCAGGGTATCTTACATTTGGGATGTATATATATATCTCTTATATTATATAAAGAGATATAAATATATATATGAGAAAATAAATGCATGATATTTTGAACCAAAAGTTTAGGGAGGAAGATATTCGTGTACCAAAATAGAACATATATTTTTTAAAAATGCATTAAAATAATGGATTTCTATTTATAACCCTAGTACAGATGTTAATTTCAGCGATAGTGTATATGCAATGGTTTCAGTCTAAGTCTCTTATTAGTATGATTGTTCTTTGTTTATTAAGACACATCTTTTATTGATACTTGTACGTTATGTATGTAAATGCAATCCTTTAATTTAATCATGATATATTTAATCCAGTATTTTGTAGCTAATCTAACAGTATTCGTTCTTTTTCGGATTAATATTCAGATTAACTTTTCTTCTTGAACTCCGTTTCCGCAGCGTGGGTGTTGTCCTTTACTTTTACGGCTCCACTTGAAAATTTGAATTTCTCTCTAGCCCATCGATGAAATATTTTGAATTTTGAATAAAGACGTTCGTACAATCCATCTGAACCTTTATTTACACTTTTGTGGCATCCAAAGATCACAGGGAAGCTTCAATACCCTGCCAAATATTGGCTTGAGAGTAACCCGTGATTAAATCGACTGAAAATTGTTAAGTGATAAGAAGAATAGACAGTTGACTGTCCCAGTTCCTTTGATTCTGATCGACGAAAAGACTAAGTTGACTTGCTAAGGTTCTATTAAATCTGTTGACTATGCCGTCGGATTGGAGGTATAAGGGTATGATCCTTGTTTTATGGCTTCCGGGGGGTTTACACATTTGTGCAAAGCGTCTCGAATCGAAACTTCTCCCTTGGTCATTGCGGTTCTGCATTTTGGAGACCAAACCTACAAAGAGACTGGGTGATATCATCTTCTCAGCAACTGTTTCATTTTTATCATTAAGCTGAAATGCTTCAAGCCATTTGGTGAAATAAATCATTGAAAAAAAGATATAGCGATTCTTCTTGTTACTTGTATGCAATGGTCCCATGTCGATATAGATCCTTCGGAACGGGGCTCCAACAGTCTTGAGCTTAGCTCTAAATCTTGTCTTTAGTTATTTTCTGGAATAACATTCAGTATATTGTGCCACACCTACTCTTCGATACTGGCTCAACACCCAGCCTAGTAAAAGAGTTATTTAACTCAAAATTAAATTGCAATGCTAATATATCCGTCACTGGAGCTATTGTGCAGCTCTTTGAGGTCGGTATATATTTGTGATTGGGGAAGGATAATCTTCCATTTGATGTGTTGATTATCTTTACCTTATCATTCCGGTAGATAACACCACATCGAAATTACAGCGAGTTACAAAAATATCAATAGCTCTTGGTAATTGAGCTTAACATTTTTTATCTGGAACTTCAGCACTACTTCTCTGTAGGGTAAGTTTTTCCGTAGGCTTGTTCTAAAGTGGCAGTTCGCAACACCAGCTCGTTCGAATGGAATCCGTCTTTAGATTGACCCCAATCTATAAGCCAAATCAACAATGTCCAGGGTGAAATTGGCGTCAGAAACAATCCGCATTCGGCATGGAATCCCATTGACAAGTTATTTTCTGTTCAGTACTTTGGATATTTCCTGGAAACTCGCGACATTGATAATTTTTCCAAAGGACAGAAATAGGATTTGAATGTTCACACTGAGGGTCCTCGTGAGCATCCACGATATTTAGATGTGCCAGAATATCTTGAACATGAAGGGGCAATCAGGGAAGGCTAACCTGGCTAGCCTTTCGACATCCGCCGTTAATTCCTTCAGCGTCTCGCTTCTGGCGGTAGTTCTTTGGTTTCACGGCGTGGTAGAGCTTGAAATTGACATATTCGAAATGTAAAGCCAGAAAATGAACTGATCATTCATAGTACAATATTCGTTCTAGTGGCGGAGATACTAGAGTACCTCCAAGAATGAACCTAAGTGCGATGCGGCGAGTTCATTGTCTTCTTACTAAAGCTCCAACGATTGCCCATTGATACCATTTTGAACTGTGAATTAAACAGTTCCACGTAGAATGTTCGTAGTAGATATGAGGCTTGTTTTAAAAGAGCTTCAGTAGTTTTACCCGAGGAAGATTGGGCTTTATTCTGGAAAACTGAGGTGTGGTACAGGAACATCATCTAAACTATTCTCGAGTCTTATCAATCGAGACTCCAGTGAAGCTAAGTATTCTTTCATAGGTACAATAACAATCGTATATCTTCTCTGAACCAGTCAATTTTCTGTTTATCTGAATAGAAATCTCTTCGAAAAAAATTTCAAATTTTTCATTTTTCTTCAGTTGATAGCATGAGCTAATATTGTAAGAAATTGAAAACAACTAAGCTGTAATACTGCTTCTAACACAGGTGTTAGGGCAATTTTTAAAACGTCGTTGCTTGCGTACATGGATGTTGTAACTGTTTAATGGACTTTTTAATCAAAAATAGAGGTAAATGGTATTGCTATAGAGCAATTGAGAAATATTTTATTTTGAAATAAATTATGCAGTTCTCGTGAGATCGAGGCCACGTCTCGTCGCCGCTTGCATCACACAACATTACAATATTACAATTACATTTATAAAATGTTTTTGAAATACTACTCCAACTGATATCGCCTATATTTTCGACTCTCTTGGCAGTTTTTTGCTTATTGTTCCTAAACGGTTTTAGAAAGGAACCTGAATATTTGAATTTCTAACTCGATTGAGGTCTTGAGCAATCGCTGGAAAATATAATTCCCAACTTCCAACAGTTTCCATCCTGGCACCGTGCAAAACATAAATTTTAGAAAGAAATATAGAAATTGCTTCATTTCTGGCCATTCCGACCACCCAGAAGTCTGATAATTCATACACTTGCATTGTTATTTGGAGACAGAGTGAGTGTTTAAAATTCCACACTTCTATGTGTTCTGAGAAAGCACATTAAAATTAAATTGCAATATATAAAAGGTTTTTGGAAATTTTTCCAATATAGGCCTTGAACTTTGTTCAAGAATATATTCATGTGAATAAAGATAAATTTTAGACGAGTGTTAATTTGACACAGGTCCTCATCACACCTAAAATGAAGAGATACAATCGGATGTATCCATAATTGATATCACTAACCTCTACTATTCCTATACCAAGGCCTTGACAATGACCTAAAGCTACACGAAGTTACTCTAATTAAGAAAACATAGGCATTTCTTACTCTGCCTGTCTCTGCATGCCATAAACATGGGAAACTCTGTTCGAGACTTCGGTCTTCATAGTCTTTGACTAGATCAGAAGGCCTTTGAACATCATCCAGAGGCCACCTAACCTAAAGGCTGGTTCTTTAGGCAAAGCCTGTATGTCGAAGCTTACTTCATTCTTGATCAGAACAAGACACCCAATTACAATTGTATGAGCCTTAGAGTTAGGGAAGTGAACATTGAACCCATGGATACCTGGATGAGAGCACTTTGTCGTTTGGAAAGCCTCTCGGACTATACATAAAGATACATAGTCTCTTTGTACCTTCTTCATACCCTTACTAGTGTAACTGTGTTTTCCAATGATAGAGTGTTAATATAAACGGATTCCGATTTAAATATTAAGATGGAAAATCGATAAAACTCCCTGAGAAGAATGAAAAGTGACTACCACTACTAGTTAAAGGTAAAGGTGAAGGTTATATATATATATTGGAATATATAATCCTGCTTATTTGTTATATTACATTAGACATACTGCGGAATACAACAATGACGTTCCACATCTATATTCCTAGGTCTACATTGAATCTCCGTTTAAAATTGAAGTGGAAAATATGTTTGCCTAATTTTAAATGTTTTTGCTTCTTATAAGACACTAAATTTTTCAACAAAATATTACAATTTTTCAAATATTTGAATTCCATAACGCGAAAACAAACTATATATTTAGAATTAATTTTTTTTTAATGTAATACAAATTCTACTCTACTTACTATGGATATATTGAACTGTAAGGATAGAGTCAAAAGTTTGTCTTATATATATATATTTGGAAAAGAAAATCCAAGCTTAATAGTTCTGTATATTAGCGATGTATAAAGACATTTACATTTTTAAGGCAGTAACTTCGTTCAGAAATGTGTGATATAATTTGTCAAATGATAAATCACTGAAAAATTTTATTTTTTATTTATTTTCATACAAAGTTAGGTAGTTTTCATATATTAATTGATTCCCTTTTTTTTCCTTTTTTCTCATTTGAATCAATTAATATTTCAAATTTCTTCTAATAGTTTTTTTTTTATTTAAGAGATGATATTATTCAAGATTTCGAGGGCTGAATTTTTTGGATATTCGAGTGAAGAAGTTTGAGAGGAGAATGCATCTGATAAAAGATTCGAGGGATAATTTGGTTTTAGCTGTAGTTTTTTGTATAAATATTCGATATTCGATAAAATAATTTTTCCAATCAATAATAAGAGCAATTGTATAAATACATATTGCACCATTAGGGTGTTTCTCGTTGATCATTAGAAACATAATAACAAATGACCGAACGATCATCAGCAGTCTTATTTTGATGTGCAATTACTACATGATTGAGAATAATTTGTACTATGTAGATGAAGCAAACAAATTTTAGTTTTTTTTTAATTTGAAAACAATATTTGAATTTCAATTATATATTTCTATAGCATTGCGTGTGATCTATAATTTCTTTTGAATAAGATAATGATTTGACATGCAGCTTCTAAAGCGATGTAAAGAGATCATACTGTAAGAAACTCGATAATTTCCATCAAAATATATCTATAAATAATTTTAGTTTAATTTCGATAATATATTCATTCACTGGATGGTATGAAGCGCTTTTAAATGTTTATTTGTTATTTTTGGTGTAGATGCCTTCGTATTTTTAGTGAATAAGTTTGAGATGCGAATACAACAGATAGAATTATATTTCAGATTTAATTTTGACTTCATTTCAGCTGTGGCGGATAGAGATTTTGTAGACAATTTTCTAATATTCGTGGGGTTTCAACTATTATTAGGAGCATCCTTCTCTTAATAAACTATTGAGAGGCAATATATATCGTTCATAGTGGGGGCAAAGGTCGCGAAAGCAAACAGCATAATTGAAAAGGAAGCAATGAGAAAGGTTTCAGGATTTGCAGAGGCAAATAACATTTGAGATTGCACAATTACATTATTTGAGACCTTAGTATATAATCTTGGTAGAAACCTTCAATTTTCAAAGCCTTTGATTTTTCTGATAGATTCAAGGGGTAATTTAGATCATTTTAAATGTAGTTGATGCAGCAGTAGTAGGCACTATTTCCGATATTTATGGGGTTTTGAGTATAATTAGAGGCATATTTTTCTTAAAAACTATTGAGTGGCAATATATATAATTCATAATGGGGCAAAAGACGTGAAAGCACACAGCATAATTGAAAGGAAGCGATGAGAAAGTTTCAGAATTTGCTTCTTTTATAAGGCATTGGGAAGGCCTGGGGAGAGGGGCAGAGGAAAATGATATTTGATACTTAGTATATAATCTTTCTAGAAACTTCGATCTTTAGAGCCTTAGATCTTTAAGAGATAGATTAGAGGAATAATTTGGTTCCATTTTATCTGTAGTGAATGCTGTAGTAGTGTGGGATATTTATAAATTATGTGGGATTTTGAGTATAATCAGGTGCATATTTTGTTTATAAACTATTGAGGGGCAATATATCTTGTTCATAGTGCAGAGATATTCGTGAAAGCCAACAGCTTATTTGAAAAGAAAGAGATTGGGAAAGTTTCAGACTTTGCTTATTTTATAAGGTATTAAGAGGGCGGGGGAAGAAGGGCAGAAGAAAATGATATTTGAGGCTTCAATATATAATCTTGGTATTAAATTCGTTTTAATCTTCAGAGATAGATAAAGATAAACAATTGAGGGGCAATATATTTATTTTGATTATAGTGGGTCAAAGGTCTTTAAAGCAAATGGCATAAAGGGACAGATGGAGTAAATTTCAGACTTGCTTCTTTTATAAGCGTTTAAGAGTGCAGGAAGCAAAATAAAATGATATCTAAAGTTTCAAAATAGATTCCCCGTAGGAAATTTAGAGCTTTAGATCTTCAGAGACTGATTCGAGGGATAATTTGGTTCGATTTTATCTGTAGTGAATACAGTAGTTTTTGGTAATATTTCTATATTTCGGGGGGTTATGAGTGCAATTAAGGGCCATATTTTGCTACATAAAATATTGAGGGGCAATATATCTTGTTCATTGTGGATAAAAGCCGTCAAGGTACATGGTATAATTGAAGCGATAAAGGAATTTTTGGGCTTTGTTTCTTTTATATTATTTTAAGTTATTGAGAGAAAGGGGGCAAGAGTAAATGGTATTTGAATTTTCAGAATATAATTTTGGTAGAGACACTTTTGATATATAAAGCCTTAGGTCTTTGAAGAAATATTCGATTGATAATTTGATTCCATTTTAGCTCCAGCGAATGAAGAAGTTTTGGGCAATATTTATAAAATTGAGTGAATTAAGGGCCATATGAGGGGCAAAATATTTTTTTCATAGTGGCGCAAAAGCCATGAAATTAAATTGAATATTTTTAGAACAGGAAGCGATATGGCAAATTTATACTTTGTTTCTCTTATGAGCTTTTTGATAAAGCAGGGGGCAAAAAAATGGTATTTGAATATTCGGTATATAATATTGGTAGAAAGCCTTTTATATAGAGAACTAGAAGAATAATAATTTGAATAAGTTAATCACAGAAAAGGTCCAGAAATAATGCTTATGGATAAACCACATCCAGGAAGAATCCTCGGTGACAGACAACATTAGCAAGATTTTTATTTAAAGTCTTATGTCCTGAATTTTACATATCGATAACAAATTACATTCATAATTATTCTTCAATGAGCGAATACGTCTAGCAAGTTCCTCGGTGAAAACATTGTTCAGAACTCGACTTATAAAACGGACTGTGTCCACCAAGAATTCCGATGACAGACCATGTCCAGCGATATTTCATGATAACATACTTCGTTTATCAAAAGATGTTTGAATGACAGACATCAATCAGGTAAGATTTCTCGATGTAGTAAGGCTCCTCGATGAGAAACCACCTTTTCATTAATATTCCTCGATGAGAGAATGCGTCAGACCAACATTATTTCTCCAAAATCCGTCCATCAATTTTTCTCGATGATAGACTGCATTGATCAAGATTCCTCGATGACAGAACACAAACAGGTGCTTTCCAATGACAGACATCGTACATCTGTTTTCTCGATGATGAGTGCATCCATAAAGACTCGAAGACAGAGTGCGTTCGGCACGATACCACGATGATGGACAAAGTCTAGCATATTTCGACGATAGCAGAATACATCAAGACTTCGGCCAACAAAATCCTCCAATTGAAGACAAACGCTAGTAGATTTCTTCAAAGTAACGACGTTCTTTAGGCAGCTTCAAGGCCTGAAGTCGCGGCCATGAAGCTTCGTCGCCGAGGACGCCCCCATCTTCGACGACTCTACTCCATGGTACAACAGCTTCAGGATGAGCCCCAGCAGAAACGTCGACAACCGCGAACGACGCGCAGAAAAGTGATGCTTCTAAAAAACATCAAAACACCCTATTTCTAAAAATTGTAAATATTTTTTAAAATAACTAATATCTAATTATTTTTTTCTAGACTATCATATAGAGAAGTAAAAATAATTTCACGATTTTTAAATTAAAAATTTCAAATGTATGCTCTGAGAGTACTGGAGTTGCCTACTTAGATAAGGGAATTTACATTTCTGGGGCTTTAACATGTGTTCAAAAGTGTTCAAAACCCCAAAGGAACTAAGTGGGCCAAACTCTCTCTCTCTCTCTCTCTGATAATAGAATAATTGTTAAACTTCATTCAAGACAATCACTCTCTGTTAAAGTTAGTTAAAATACTCCTTATATAAAAATATCATAATATCATATCATAATAATTCATAAATCACAGTAAAGCCACCGCATTTCATTCCTCACGAAATACCTCGATTAATGCATTTGAAGAAACTTGATATAAAAGTCTTAGTTTAGTTTAATAGATAACTCATGATATTTTATTATCAGCATTTAAAAAAATATATTTAATATTAATGAATTTTCATTTTTTAATGTAGGTATAGAATTTCAGAATAAATATAACGATTTATTAACACGCAAATAAATTAAAACGTTCTCTATAACCCATTAAAATTAAATGGTTCAATAGAAGGTATGTCTCGAATCATCATTATACAAGCAATAAAATATTAAAACTTACCTGTTAACAATTCATGAATCCAGCACTGAAAAATCTTCAAGATCGAAAAGTTGCCGCCTCGAAGCAACGATGCACTTGGTTTATCCTAAGTCATAACACAGAAATTTATAAAATCCATAATATTTAAAAAGCTCATTTATTCATTTATTGTCAATAAATTTATAATCTATTTCGGTCATTCATATTAAATATCGTAAAGATATAGGCTGCCTGGCCGGCATTCATATTTATATAAAAAATAGACACCTCGGCCAGTGCTGGTCTCGAGTCATTATACAAACTATATAATATTTGAAACTTACATGTTATCAACAAAAAACTCAGATAGAGGAGGTTGTCCAATTGAAATCATGCCGATGAAGTGGCCCCGATCTCCACCGACATTGATTCATCAAGACAATGTAGAAGATGTCCCATCACTGAGGGTTGCCGCCCCAAAGCAACGCTTCACTTTGTTGCTCCTACATCATAACACAGAATTATAAATATTTTTATACTCCAAGGTGGTTTATATAATAGGACGTAGAAATCACCCGGCAAGGTGCTAATGCTCTAGAGTGTCCATCCAGAGGAGACCAAACGATATTGGGATAAATCTCTTACTAATCCTAATATTCAGAAGAACATTCTCACTTACTTTTCAAGTTAGAAACAGCCTCTTGAAGTAGATATATGTAGAAATCCAGTAAACACCTGCACAATATATTTGTTACAATTTTTTCAATAAAAATATCTGAAGAAGCTTTATTAAGGAGACTTGATACTCGAAATGATATATGTCGATTATAATAAAATAATCCGTTCATGAAAATCAACGTTTTCTGAAATAACTTTTTAATGTCTTTTATTTTCGATAAGAGTCGAAAAGGCAGATACTTGAATATAAAAAAATATGAAAATTTCACGCTATCTTTTATGACATAAATTTGGAGGTGTATGATAATAATGTGAATTCTCTTTGCTTATATCGTATCTGAAAGGCTCAATAAGTGATATATGTCTCGAATATTTATTAGTAAATAGGAAATTGAGGATATTTAAGAATTACCTGGATAAATTGCCCCGAAATTTTGAAAACTTGCCAATGAAGTCTGAAGAACTCTCCAGTGTGGTTTGTTGCCGCCCCAAAGCAACGTTCGAATTTCCTGCCCCTGCACAATCACAAAGAAACTATAAAAAATACATTCCCATGATTGAGGTTTCATATATTTTATTTAAAGAGATGTGATAGTGAAGTAAATACTTATGTTTAATGAATAATTTCATGAATAATGATGTCTGTTAATATTATGTGTCTAGAAAATCATATAATAATAAATATCTAATATTATGTAATGTCAGATCTCGAGTCATTATATACAATATACCAATACAATAATTAAGAAAATTCACTATCAAATGGCCCTTAATTTTGATACCTTGCCAATGAAGTTTGGGGAATACTCCATGGTTGCTGGCCCAAAGCAACGCTTGAATTTTGTGCCCCTACACAATTACAAAGAAACTATAAATATACATACACATTGATCAGGTTTTCATATATTTTATTTAGAGATATGTAATATTGAAGTATATTAATGTTTAATAACTGATATTTGAGATAATAAATTATTAATAGGAATAAATATATATTTTATCTTAATATAATGCATATTTAGTATATTTATTAAAAATATTTATTTTAATTAAAGTAAATATAAGAATTCCCACATGCTATTAATGTAAAAAGGTTCGTATCAGCTCTAGTTATAGATCACTTTACTAGCTATGATATATATTGATAGAATAACAAGCGATTATTTTCTGTATTTTTAAAATGAGTGATGATTTAATGTGGTATTGGAAAAATACTCGAAAAGGCAGTAATAAAGTTGATAAAAACATTTTAAAGTTAATTTAAAATGATATTTTTATATTACTTTATTTATATGAACTCCTTTATCCATGATATTTTTGATATTTTTAATGTAATAGTTATCAACTAAAAAAAAAAAATGAACAATATGTTTATTGAAATTCTATACGAATATTTTACCAAATAATAAAATCAAAAACTCTGATAAATTTGAAAGTTTACCATATTAATTATAACTTAATGTCATATTATTCTTCTTTGAAAAATAAATAAATAAAACTATTTATATAAAAGGTAATACAAAAAGTGATAGATATTTAAGGATAATCGTTTAAAATTATTGGGTTAACAAATATATTTTCTATTTTTATTATTAATGAAAATATAAATAAACTTATGGTAAGAAAGAAAGGGTAAAATACTCACCTTAATAAATAAGGGCCTCCGCCACATGAAGAAGGAAGAAGGTGTGTTGGTGTAAGTGTAAAGTGTTATGTAAACATGTTGTACTGTAAAGTGTGCCGTTGAACCTAACACTGTGTATGTGGTGGCCCTAGATAAGGGAGGGGACAGAGCCTGTCGTGCCCCAATCCACATCTCTGTGGAGAGTGACACGGCAGCACTCTGCCACCACCAGTCTGCCTGTGGAGGTGTTGCTATCAAATGTAGGAGAGTGAATGGCAGGTGTGAGGTGTGTTGGAAGTGACCCACCCAATATGTACTGGTTGTATATCCTAGTGTATCCGAACCCCGGCTCGTGGTACACTGGGTCTATGGCTCTAAAAGGTGGTGGTGGCGAGCCGGGGGTGGGGGGTGTACGTGGAGGTGTAGGTACGTAACCGTAATTAATGTAACCGTGAAGCCCCTCCCCATTAAACTTCCTGACAACACAATATGAATCTCATTAGATCATGTTTGTCGCTCTAAATTATATCTACAACATCTAATCCAAAAGCCAACTCTGTTTTAAACTAATGTCTTGAAAGGGGCAGAAGTGGGGAATTGTAATGTTGGTTAAAATATGTTGAAAGTTGATATATTTCTATCTCAGATTTACATCATCTCATCTAAGTTACAGTCATATCAGATTTCAAAAGTTATAATACTCGACATATCTGAACTCAGATTTTTTCTGTTCGTGTCAGATGCTACATTGAATCTCTATATTGAAATCTTTCGTACAAGCTCCACGGTTTTGGATGGGTGTATGGAGTGGTGGGGGATATTTTTTATAGGATTCCTGAGTTTTGGGTTTGGGTTGAGGGAATTGAAGAAGAGGCTGTCTATTTAAAATTTACGGATATTTTGTGATATGAAATTGGAGACATGGAAATATGGAAATATATATTGTGGTTTGTAGACATTGGGGTGTGAGGGAAACTAGAGTTAAAACTGAATCTATTTTAAAATGATATCGGGTATCCAGATGAACTGAAATGATGAACAATGCTTGACTCCTCTAATTATTTAAAAAGTGGTGAGGAACAAAGTGTGTGAAGACGTTTTGTAAGGGTTTAGACAACGTTTATCTTGTGGATAAGGGGTTAAAAGGAAGTGAAAATTTCTTTATAAAAGACTGTTGTGTGGTATCGGGAAGGGTGATTTTAACTAATATATCTAGGAATGGAATGAAGCCATTATGATTTTTTTATAATATGAAAGATATTTATGGATAAAAGGTATAAAGTTTTTTTTTTTAAATACGCTTTCCATGGTGGTACAGGCAGTTGCAGAAAACGTCATCAATTTATCTCCGCCAAAGAAAAATGTCTGATTGATGTTAAAGGGTGATGTATCCATCAATACGGGACATTTCTGCTACTCTGGTTGATAAAGGGCTGCACATGGAGAGCCCAGACCTGTTGGAAATAGTGATTATAAAAAATATATATAAATTTATTGCTAAGCATATTCTTGTGAGTTGAACTATTTTCTTGCATCTATAATCTACAATCCAAATTGTGTTTCATAATTTTTGATAGACTTCAATGGACCTAAGAAGTTATTGGATTAGGTCTTTTTTCATTGAGTCTATAATCTTCAATCCAAATTGTGCTTCATCATTTTTGATAGACTTCAATGAGCCTAAGAAGTTATTGGATTAGGTCTCAATTATTTGTGTCTATAATCTATAATCCAAATTGTGCTTCATCATTTTTGATAGACTTCAATGAACCTAAGAAGTTATTGGATTAGGTCTTAATTTCTTGTATATATAATCTATACTCCAAATTGTGCTCAATAAATTTTAATAGACTTCAATTGACCTAAGAAGTATTGGATTAAGTCTTATTTTCTTGTGGCTATAATCTATAATCATCATTATCTTATCATTAGTGTTGAGGTCTATGTGCATATATATATATATATATATATATATCTCGTAAAAATTTTGTGACACTATCTGTAATGTGGGAATGGGTTTATTGAAACTCTTTGCCTCATGATTTTGGTTTTCCTTTGAAAAAATACGGCACTAGACGATTATTTAACTTGATTTGGACCTAAGGTCCAGGTGTAGCCGCAGATGGACATAATTCTGTGTGCCAAGGAGACGTAGTGTAGTTGAGCCGCCACGATGACGTCCTCATCCATGATGGCACGTGGGAGATTCCCAACTATTACCTTTTACGACCTTTTTCTAGATGTTAAAACTTTCAGAAAGTTTTGCCGACGTAGGCCAATTTGACGATAGCCAAATCAACCAGTGTTTGGTTTTACATCTTCATCATCTGGTATACCGATGCCTTAAACAGCATCAGTTCCAGCGTCATCATATTGTTACGTCGTATCCAGACGCTGTTCATGTTCTTTGTCTAATCAGGATACCAAAAAGATACACATGTAAGTTCGAAGGGATTCAGGAAAAGTTATCGCTTTATTATACGTGACACTAAACAGAAGGAGTACAATCAGTGGGAATTGCCTTCAACCTCCTCGTTAGAAGAATCCTTGGAGCCGTGAATATCACTTTTTTGAAACACTGCGCTCCACTCTATACACGTCCAGCCTGTACTACACCGGCTTGTAGGCCGCTTCGATGTCAGGTTCTCATGGTCCGTCTTGCAGTATTACCCACACTCCCGGAGGCAACACCCCTCGTCTTCTACTTGCCGCAGATGTGGCCAGACTGCTTTTGTCCCCCACACGATAATGCTGATTTTGGTGCCTGTCAACCCCCTCCCCTTACACGTGGGCCATTCCTCCGCAGCTGGAGTCCACCCATCTTCCCACAACTTCACTCTGGGATCTTTGCTTCTTGGATAGCTTGTCATACAGAAAGGAGGGGTGTATCCATTTCACAATATATTAGACTGGATGGAAGTGTCCGCGGCTGGATTGTATATTCCAACTTTTTTGTATTTGGAGTTTTAGGCCTTTGCCAACCTTGAGAAGTTTATTTCTTTTCGGATACTTTTACCTGGTCTGACCAATCGGCATTTTCTTGCATCGATTTTTTTATCATGAAAATTTAATATTTCTATTTTAATTTATTTTCCATTAATAAACCTCGATCACCCGTTTTCTCTTCTAATTAAAAACACAATATATTCTGAATCATTGGCAGAGCTATCTTTCAATACCTGGAAGGAATTATAAGTTTCAATCTCATCGCTATATATTGAAAAAAACGCACAGCTCGCGCCTCGCGCGGCCGCACGGTCGAGAGTGAGAGAGATTGAGAAACTACTTTATTACTACGTCCATATAAAATTATATAATGCTCAATATAAAATAAATATATATGAATAAATAGAGAGAAAGTCAAGATTTCACTTATATATGATAACACGCTCGTATATTACAGCGCTCATTTTGTTTTTATCATTATTAATAACATAATTCTTCTCAATATGTTCTATTTTCATTCTTCTGTGGGTGTAGAAATTTGTACTTCGAATTAGGACAAAATTGGTGTAATACTAAAATTCATATTTTCAAACATTTATATGACAACTATTTTTTTTAACGAAATACATATTCTGTAGTGGAAATATAATTTATGAGATATATCAAAACAAATGAACATTTCAAGTGCCTAAGTATCATCACCATTTTGCTATATTATTACATTTTTATAATGTTGAATTTGATATTCACATGTTTATAGACTCCAAATAGATTGATAGTATAAGAAAATATTTATAAGAAGATGGAGTCAATATTTAGAATTTTTCAGAAAATATGTGTTTATTTTTATTAATATAATTCTTCTTAAGTGTTTCTCGAATTGAATTTTATTCGATATAAAGAAATATACAGTAGAACCTCCCTTTAGCGGACACCTCGCTAGCGGCCACCTTTCCAAAAAGGACAGTTTAAATTTGCAATATTATCATTTTTACTATTTAGCAAATCTCCGGTAAGAAGACACTTCTCCCTAAAGGACTCTTTGGCTCTGCAAAAAGGTGTCCTTTACAGGGAGGTAGTTTTACTGTATCAAAAGATTTTGAAAGATTGTTTATGAAGAGTCACCACTTACTTCTTCTTCTTAAAAAACTTAAAGATGCCCATCGCTATGATTCTTCGCTTTGTGATGCTCAGATATCGCTTTGATTCGCTTCTAAATAGCTTCTTATCGCTCCGATATTTCGATTATTGTGAAAGTATAACTTGAATCTATTATTATAAATCAATAAAATTAATAAATATTCAAAATATAACTTATTTCATACACAAGGAATTTACAACAGGTTATCAAGCAAGATCAACTTTAAATATTCAAATTAACTTTAAAGTAACTCGAAGGAAATGAAAATAACAAATTGCGAGAATTTCAAAAGTGATTTTTATCAGCTTTTATTTATGGAATTCGAATTCAACCAATATTCATAATCTATGTGAATTAAATATTGAGATTTGATATAGAATGCTCGACTTTGTGAAAATGGAATCGTTTGAAACCAAAATATCAATAGAACGCTATGATCTTCATACATTAATATAAAATTTCCAATATTTTTCGAAAATATTCCATAATTCTTATATATTTGGATGCCATATATACATATATATTGTTTTTGAGAATAGAGCATTCCATAAATAGATATCTGATTAGAAAGGCATATTTGAATATTGGATCAAAATATAATTTATTTACCAATATTTCAGTTGGCTGAACGCCAACCTTTTTCAAGTTATTATAACATATTAATGTGTGTCATAAAACTCAGCGCTGCATAACATCAATAGAATTAAGTTAAAAATATTTTTTTACTTATATTCAATGGGAGATTAAAAATAGGCGCCAGTTTGTTGATGATGACACTAATAGGTTGCAATACCTTGAAAGAGGTTGGCTTTTAGCCAACTGAAATATTGGTAAATAAATGATATTTTGATCCAATATAAGCCTTTTTGATTAAAATACATGTAAATACATTTATAGGAATAAATTTATTAAAGGTTTTATTGAGATAAAGAAAGGATTATCTCTCCTAATGACTATTTACTCTTAAATTTATATTTTTATTGTCGAATTTGGATGTTTGCCTACATACACTGTCTTTTTCATATTGGTTCATTGTGGACTACTCATGTCTTGTCATTAGTGACTCTTCAATCTGGCTATTCTACGTTCTTTCTTATAAAAGTGATTTCAATTCTTTTGCTTGTTACATAAGGTAATAAGACTAATACATAAATAAATAAATGGTGTGTAATTGCATAGTAGTATGTGTTATTTATTTAGTCTTATTGACTTGTGTTTATAATCTATAATCCACAAATTGTACCTAATCACTCTTTTAATATGGATGTCTCAAAAGTTCGTGTTTTTATTAAAAACTTTGTTTTTTTATTACTTGGCGAATAATATATTACGGCGAACACATAATAATACAATTATTTTATAAATATGACAAAGACATTATATATAACGGCGAATACATAATAATACATAATACAATTTCTTTATACACAATATAAAGATATTATACATAATGGCGAATTATATTGGCATTTCGATTTTCTGCAAGTGTTTACGAAATTTTGAGACAAATTTGTAGTTATCAAATGGTCCGAGCTCTTGTAAGTCTGCCCAGAGACCTCTATTGGCATTTGTGTTATAAACTTTGTTCATAGAAAATAACTGTAATTGACCTAAATGTATAAATCATGACTGATACCTACTTACCTTCCTAATTTATTGAAGGTACCTCGTTCTCAATGTCTGAATTTGTTGAACCATTTTATCACCAATTAACTGGTATCCTGCTTTCTATTCCTGTGAAACACATAAACATATATCTTTAAATTTTCAATAAATTCATACATACTTATACAAGTTATAATACAATATAATGTGGCTATGCTTATAGAACGACGTTTAACAAGTTTTACCGAAAATGTTTCTTTTACAGAACGAAAAATCGTAATTTTCATTATTTAAGGAGAAATAACGACTATTCCTATCCTTAGGGATGAAGTATGAATGGATGAATTGTGAAGAGTAATGATGAACGGAAAAATAAAAGTGTAAATAAAATAACTTTATATAATATTTACAAACGGAAAATATGTCCAGGGTAGCCTAGTCGACATGGCATCTGCCCGGTAAGCGGAACACTGTGGGTTCGATTCCCATCCCTGGACATTTTTCCGTTCATCATTACTCTTTACAATTCATCCTTTCATACCTCATCCCTAAGGATAGGTTCAAGCGATTATAGATATTTAATTTCAAAATAGAAACATGTTGAAATTGAGAGAAAAAATGGCTCCAATCACAAAAAAGTAAAAAAAAAAAAAGAAATCAAATAATTCAAACGAACTTTATAGACCTAAAAGAAAATCGACGGTGGCGCTCGCGTGGCGCAAATTGGAACTCAAATTTTCTTAATATCCTTATATCTATAAAAATGAAATGCGAAATCGATGTTTGTTATCGCATCACGCAAAATCTACTGACTCAATCATTATGGAATTTCGCATGTAGGTAGCTGAAGATTTCGTTTAACATATAGGCTATTCAAAAAACGAAAAGGTTTAATGTGCTATTTTTAAAAAATGTTAAACCAAAATTCCTTAGTTCAAGCCTTTTACCGCTTGGCGGCGCACTGGTCGCGACGATAAATGAATTTGATTGGTTAATAATTTTACACGTTTGTTTTGTAATTTTACCCGATTAATGTGTCTTTAAAAGGTAAGATTAATTTTATATATTTAAACTCTTTGAAAATAATTTTAATCGATCAATATCAAATAAATACGCCTCCGGAACCTGGGTTAATTAAAACTGTATTGTGAAATTTCGCACGTAGGGAGTTGAGGTTTTGGTTTAACATTTAGGCTAAAAGCACAAACATTGCATTTCGAAAAACTTTCTTTTCCTTTTTAGAAGGTAGATTTTATTTAATCATTTAGTAATATTTTTTTCAATTTAAATTACTTGGAATTATTATTTATTTCGCAGCTTATTCATATATTTTGCTTCGTTTAATTTTAATTAGTGTAAATATAACGATCTGCATTTTTAAAGATACGTGTACTATTTTATCTCATAAGGTATATTATTTTTAGAACAGTATTCTATTTTTTTCTTTCTTATATTTAGAGTGCGTATAAATTTTATTAAAGTTGTAAAAAGTATATTTATTGAAAAAAAGTATGTTTTACAATATAACTTGCTACATATATTTTACTATATATTTGTTCCATGTAATATGTTTATGCTCTAATAGCATTTATATTGTAAGCAGCAGCTATGAATTTTCAGTAACTGCTTTATTTAAGGGTTGGCTAAACATTTTTTTTCTGTCATTGGTTTAGGTAGGGTTTATATTTATCTGCTTCACAATATATGCCCTGCTCATATATATTTATATGGTACAACCATATTTTTATATGAATGCATTTAGATATATATATATATATATATATATATATATATATGCAAATATACTCATTTATATAAATAAATATACACTCAGCGATCGATTGGTGCATGATTTTACGTTATGTTTGTTTCTAGCCTAAATTTATTCAAACCAAGATAGCTTTTTTTATGCTTTTAAAAGTAAGTATAATATATTTACCGTTTCATAATACTTTTCAAATTAAAGTCTTTGGAAACAATATTGCTTTTTTCCTATCCTGCAGGTCAACAGTGCACTGCAACATGCTATCATAACTCTGGCTTTTGGGATTGATATTTATTTATTGTGCAAGTACTGTTTGCTACCTTAAGCTCTGGAGAAATTATAATGTAGATCCATCCTGTGGAAATCACACCATAGTAAAAAAGAACGCATGTAGCTGGTAGCAAATTTTGTGCCCTGTGAGAAGCTAGCGTTCAAATTTAATTTTTTAGAAAGATATTTCTATTGTTGGCCTTATTTTCACTTGTCCTGATCCATATAGGGTTAATTAATAACTCATTTGACATTTTACCTTTATTTATGGTCTTGGCAATATATATGTAAAGCTTTTTAGGTAAAAAAGAATTGAGGTATATTTTGAAATATAGATAAAAAATCACAAGGAAGCCAGACCAAATCCAAATAAATAAATTATGTGTGGTTTCAATAACAGCATTGTTACCGTCTTCAGCCAAAAGTACTGAATACATTCAGTAATTTTGTCTTTATAAGGTAACAATGATGTTATTGAAACATCACACATAATTCGTTTATTTTTTATTTGGTCTTGCTTTTTTGGTATTTTTAACAATGCCCTTGACTATTAGAAAATGATGCAAATTTCCTAATTATTTTATGCCATTTTAAAAAGTACATTCTTTTGTAAAAATATCTAATTTCCCACATTTTTCTAAAACTGCCAACAATAACCTAATAAAAAAATGATCCAAGTCTGGGTATTTCAGTATTGCAGATATATTACATTTTTAAAAGTTGCTTAACTATAGATGTACATGCCGGATTAGGTGCCCTTAAAAATGTTTAATCTGGCTGTTTCTTCTTGAACTGCCGAGAGTGAAGTGGAGAAAGTGAAATTTTCAGGTTGCGATTACCATTTCCCTTAATTCACACTAATCATTAGATTTTTTTTTTTCATTTTTTAGATACCAAAGCCCAGTTTGGTTACTTTCACTCACTGGAGGGGTTTGACTTTTTCAAGAAACAGGGGCCATTGGGGCAATTTTTTTTTTTCAGAACAAATTCCCCAAAACTGGATTCGATGATCCCGGGTCGTGGTTTTTAAAAATCAACAGTTTAGACCACTCCTCCAAAAATGCACTCTATTCATTAGATGTGTTTGTGAAATTGATCTTATATTTCAGATTATTTTTACCAGAATTTTTAATTTTAATATTTGCAGTTTATCTCCATTGTGCTGAAAGAAAATTCTTTACTTTAAGTTTTAAAACAGTTGGGGGCTCTATTCATTCAAGAGTAAACCCCACTCGAACAATACCCGGGCGAAGCCGGGTCCATATATCTATATAGGCTCAATTTATTGGGCGGTTTTTTCAACCAAATTAGACTTTTTTTTAGGCCTTCTTCCATTGTCTTTTTTTTTTTTTTTTTTTGTTTTGCTGTCATTTGTTTAGGTAGTATTTAGATTTATCTGCTTCATAATATATAGCTGCTCATATATATCTATGTATGTTCTACTCATATTTATTGTGCATATTTTTTCAGCTAATTATACTTTTTTTTTTACGTCTTCTTCCATTTGATTTTTTTAATCAGTTGTTTTACGTTTTCACTGAGTTTTATGCATTTTTCCCCTCCTTTCAGATTATTTCTATGCTTTTTTTTTATTTTGGCCTTAGTCATGAGTCACGCTTATTTTAATACACTATTTTTGAATTTTTTTCTTCAATCTCAGTCCTTGATGTTTTACATTTTTCAGTTATCCTTATTTTTATTTTTACTAATGCTTTGTGTTTGTAGGTATGCCAAGCCATAGGAGAAGCAATCTTTCTCAGCGTTCCAATAGCTATAGGGTTCAGCATGCTTCAGGGTCAAACATTGCAAGTAGTTGGTGTGCATCTTGAGTCTCCCTGTTTCTCGCATGGGCAACTCTATGTAGCATGCTCCCGTGCTTCCAGCCCTAAAAATTTATTTGTCTTTAGTTCTACTTTTAGCAAGACACGCAATATTGTTTATCAGGGGGCTTTGATATAGATTTTGACAATTTTGAAAGAGATTTCTTCGAATAATGATTTTGGGAAGCTTGACTTTTGTAACTACATAATTTGTGCATAATTTGTTATCATTATTGCTCTACTGTAGCTTCATTAATAAAGCTTTTTTTTTACTTTATTTTATTTTAATTTTTTCACATTTAATTCATTTACATAACTCTATTCTTGAAATATTTTTTTTATTTTTTTTATGGTATCAACATTTCTGGTTCAATTAAGGTTTTTGTTAGCCTGCACCACACCTTATCATAGCTCATTGCATTTATCAGGATAACTTTGCTATTTTGATTTTTACACCATTAGTATTTTCATGCCTCTATAATATTATATTTGTTTGCAGATTTTTATAGACAATTTGGTTTGGGTTATATACATTAAGAATTTGTAAAAATATAAAGGTCAAAGTTTTACAACAAAAAAAAATTTGGAACACCATTTCTCTCCCATTTAATTTAATGATGCTTCATTTATGATTTTTAGAATTGCATTATTTTTATGCATATTATTTTTGAAATTTGTGTTAGCAAGACATGGAATATTGTTAAGTTAATGTAATATTAACATAAACTTTACCAACCCGTGAAGCGTTAGCTCCAGTCTTTTACCGCTGGGGGCAGCACTGTTAGAGCTAATAAATGCTTTCGATTGGTGCTTACTTTTACATGCTGTTTGTTTTTAGACTAAATTAATACACATCAAGTTAGCATTTTTTCATGCTTCAAAAGTTATGATTATATTTTTACCGTTTCATAATACTTTTAAAATTAAAGCGGAAATAATATTGCTTTTTCCCTTCCTGCAGGTCTACATTACACTGCAACAGCTATCATGACTCTGGCTTCTGGCATTGATATTTATATAATGTGAAAGTACTGTTTGCCACCTTAAGAGCTCTGGAGAGATTATAATGTGTCTACAGATCCATCATGTGGAAATCACACCATATTGAAAATGCATTTAGCTGGTAGCAATGTATCACATTTGTAGACATGTGGTGCGCTTACAGTAAAAGCAGTCGCTACCTACCCACCATGGTTATCATGGCCTGTACCACGCGTACTAGGGATATTTAAAAAAAAAAGGAAGCAAGACCGAATACAAATAATTACATTATGTGTGGTTTCAGTTACATTTTGGCTATCTTCAGACAAAGGTACTGAATACATTCAGTAATTTTGTCTTTATATGGCAACAATGCTGTTACTGAAACATCACACATATATATATATTTTTTTATTTGGTCTTGCTTTTTTGGTATTTTTAAAATTGCCCTTGACTATTAGAAAATTATGCAAATTTCCTTTTTATTTTATATACCATTTTAAAATTATATTCTTTTGTTAAAATATCCAATTTCCCACACTTTTCTAAAACTGCAACATTAAATAATACAAAATTCTTCCGAGTCCAGTTATTTCAATATTGCAGAAATATATTACATTTATAAATGTTGCTTAAATATTTAGATATGTAAATGCCGGATTAGGTCCCCTTTAAAATGTTTGCTCTGGCTGTTTCTTCTTGGACAGCCGAGAGTGAAGTGGACAAAGTGAAATTTTCAGGTTGTGCCGACCATTTTCCTTTATTCAAACTAATCATTAGATTTTTTTTTAATTTTTAAGAATAAAAGCCCAGTTTGGTTACTTGCACTCACTGGAGGGGTTGGACTTTTTCAAGAATCAGGAGCCATTGGGGCAATTTTTTTTTTCAGAACAAAGTGTCTAAATCTGCATTCAATGATCCCGGGTCATGGTTTTTAAAAATTAACAGTTTAGACCACTCCTCCAAACAGCACTCTATTCATTAGATGTGTTTGTGAAATGGATCCTATATTTCAGATTTTTTCACAAGCATTTTCGATATTGCTGTTTGCAATTTATCTCCATTTTGCTGAAAGAAAATTCATTACATTGAGTTTACAAACAGTTGGGGCCTCTATTCGTTCATGAGTAAACCTCGCTCGAACACTACACAGGCGAAGCCGGGTCCAGTCGGGTAAAACCCGGGCGTTGCCCGGGCCACTCGGCTAGTATATATATATATATATTATTTTACGATCGGTTTAATGGAGAGTTACGTGCGTATACTGTTTATAATTCTGAATAAACAATTAGCTAAAAAATTCCAATCAAATTTTTCTTCAAACTTGTCTTAAATAATTCAAAGCAAATTTTAGTTCCGATATCTGCCACTTGAGCGCCACCGTCGAGCTGATAGTTGGTTCATAAAGCTTACTTAAATGAACCGCCTATTTTAGGCGGTTTTTATCTTAACTAAATTAATATTCATGAAAAATATATCCCTCCTGCCTCAATACACCTGTGCCACCTTTTTTTACAGTTGTCGAAGCAGGAGATAAAATCATCTTTTGAGATGTTCCTTAGGGTTGCCTCAATTCAGCTTGTATCGTATCAACGTTGTCAAATTTCCTTCCTTTTAACTTCATTTTCAATTCAAGATAGAGGAAAGAGACATTGGGGGCTAAGTCGGGGGAATAGGGTGGATGAGGGAGCTGTGTGGTTGAATGCTTGGCCAAGAGCTGTAAAACAATATGTGCTGTGTATGCATTATCGACGTGAAGTATCCAGTCATTGTTTTGCCAGCTTTAAGGTCTTTTAAGGAGCACTGCCTCCCTTATACGCCTCATTCATTATCCCTAAATAAACTTCTTTATTAATTGTACGTCCAAAAGGAATAAATTCATGATGAATCAAACCGTTAATATCGGAAAATGTAACAATCAATGTTTTGACATTGAATTTTGCAAACCTTGCCATTTTGGGTTTTGGTTTCCCTCTTTCAATTCATTGGCTGGATTGAGGTTTGGTTTCCAGGTCATATTGATACACCCAGGTTCTATCCCTTGTAATGATTTTTTGACTCCACTCTGAATCAATCCGAGTTATTTCGATCATGTTTTGGCAGAATTCCATTATAACCTCCTTTTGTTTCTACGTTAGAATCCGGGGAACAAATTTTGAAGATGTTCGGATCATGTCCAAATCTTTTGTTTCCATATGATAACACAGTCCTACAGATAGCCCAGTCTGTGAAGATAAGTCTTTAATAGAATTTCTTCTGTTAACTGTGATTAATATTTTCATTTTTAACTTGTTTTCCTCACAACGTAATGTTCTTGGACGCTCTGTATGTTGATCATCCTTTACCTCTTCCCGACCTTTTTGGAAGCGTGAAAACCATTCAAAGGTTCTTGAATGGGATAAAGCATCATTGCCAAAAGCTTCTTTGATTAATTCATGCATCTCAGTAGAGCTTTTTAAATTCAAAACAAAACTTAATGTAGATTATCTGCTCTTCGAAAACGACCATTCTAAATAAGAATCACGAACCGTACAAGGAAGTTGTTTTGTTCTTCTATATTAGTTGAAATTTAATTTTTGAAATTATCATAATTTAAATAAAAATGAAAAATGTTCAGCTTAATTTAATTTCTTATAGAGCGTAATACATTATTATAATTTTTTAGCGATAGATGAATAAAATATAGTTGAATGCAACCAAAATATTATTTAAAAAAAAAAGGTTAACGTAAATTTGAGATTGCCTATTTTCTCTTGGGTTACGTTTTATATATGGCGCATTATGTTTTTTATAACCTTTTATGTTGAGTATTTTTATTGCCAGAATTGTCAAGAGAGAGTCTAGAACTCGATAGACACTCAAATATCTGAAATAAAATAGATTATTAAGAATAAAGAAACTCACCTCCAGAAACCTGTGTAGCATTTGCTTGATTAATGTCAAGAAGATTTAATTCAATTGTGAGATTATTGTTATATTTTCAATAAGAACATACTATCGAGAAATCACTTAAATACCTGGCCCATAGGCCATTGTTTTCAGTATATAGCATTTAAAGACAATTAAAAGAATGGCCATGGCAGATGTTAAAACCCTCAAAATTGTACAGATGGCCGTTGTTGATAGAAGAGCGAATGCACATCAAAATCTGTCAGCTGTCACAAGCAGATTCACCCCTCGGACAATTGTGAACAAACTAATTGAATCAGGTTTATACAATCTCAGAACCACATTTGGCGAATTCCTTTAACCCAATTCCACACTAAACCTTGGCTAAACTGGTGCGTTAAGATATAATTTGTAATACCATTTGGTAATGTTATATTTGTCAACAAATATTTAACTGAATTAATATAATTATGATTGATCAAGGTTTTCTATTTGGTTTATATAAATTCTACGAGGCCGCAGTCACCGTTATAAGGTGATTAATAGAATCGCCGGATGACGTGTTCCATTTGGATGAGGAAAGCGAAGACTAAAACGCGGCTAATTCCACACTCGTCTTTTCAGTGATACGCTAACCTATGCACGGTGGATTCTGTGGCCATTTGACATGCGTCGAACCTGGAGTCTGTTAGGTTCTGTGCTGCCTGGAGTATAGGAACTCTATCTGTGCTTCCTTCCTGTGATGAATCTGTATAAGACCGATGGTCTTAATATTGTGTGTGTGTTTATTGACGATTCCCAATATAGGGTTTTGGCAACTTGGCTGTCGACAACGTGTCCTTTAGCGATCTTGCGAAACATTCAACCCAGTCGTGAATTCTACACTTTAGTGTCATAGGTTGGACGGCAGTCACCTGCGTCAGTAGTTGGCTGCCATTGAAGGTTACTTGTCTCTATGTGGAAAAGAGGGTACATTCTATTATCATATCTTTTATGGCTAATATCAATACGGTATTTTTCAACAAGACATTACTCGTCCTCAATTTATATGATTTTCAAACCAAATAATAACTGAGAAATGATTTATTTCATTCTTTATTCTCAAAACATCGTAAACATGGAGTTCTTCATTTTCACGTTGGATGGTAGAAAGACAAGACGGTGCCAGAAAAGCCTGACATCGGAGCGACCTACAAGGCGGTGTAGTCCAAGCTGGACATGTATAGTGTGGAGCGGAACGTTTCCCAAGAGTGACACCCACGGCGCCAAGGGTTCTTCTGACGGGGAGATTGAAGGCAAGTCCCACTGACTGCACTCCTTCTGTTTAGTGCCACATATAATAAAGCGAAACATTTTGCTGCATCCCTTCGAACTCACATGTGTATATTTGTGGCATCCTGAGTAGACAAAGAACACGAACAGCGTCTGGGTACGACGTAACAAAAACTTTTGAGATGCTAACTATCTGATAAAGAAATCTTCTTAAGAAAGTTTTAAAATACAATTAAGGCAGGTTAATTATGTCCTTTTAATATTTATAATTGCTTTTGAAGTGGTGTATATCGTTGCAAAAACTCTATTTTAAAATTGATTCACTCTCTATAGATGTAAAATTCTGTGTTTCCAAAATACCAATTTCTCAATATTCAGTTCAATATAAATCTAATATATATATTGAAAATATTCTGGTAACATACATACTCTCACGCCATTTTAAGATTTAGGTAATATCTATCAAAAACCTTCGGTTCTTATTTATATACGTTTTTCTGTAACATAGTTCTACTCTATTCAGGTAATACAAACATTATCACATGAATGTTTCTTTTGAATATAAAATTCTATATATTATATATTTATACTATTCTCAATACTCTTATATATGTCTCCCTAGAGACACTTGCGCTGTCATACATGTATGCCTTTACATTTGTCTATACATATATATTTACAATAATTATAGGTCGTGAAGAATAGTCAAATGATATTAACAAGGAGAAAGAGAAATGTGTTCAAAAAAGAATAAAAACAAGCTTCTTGTATTTATAGAAATTTATTATTATTTTACGGAAGTAAATTTCTTTTTTATTTCTTTTCATACAGTTCAAAGTAGAATTTACCATATTAATTTATTTTTTATTATTTTCCTTTTTTTTCTATATATCAAATATTTGAACGTTCTTCTTGAATGTATTTATTCAAAGGATAGGATTATTCATCATTATGAGAGAGCTAGATATATTTGAAATTCTAATAAAGATGCTCGAAAAGAGAATGCAAAGACTAATAAAGGATTCGAGGAATATTTATTTTCCATTTTAGCTGTACCGAATTGAGCAGTTATGAATAATTCATCTAAGATTTATGGTGAAATTGGAAATATTCAGAATGTAATCTTGATCGGAAATTTTGATGTTTATAACAGGAAGGGTAAACATATTGGAAATTATTTTTCAATCTTAATAAAGGCATTTGTATAAAGAAGGATTAAACTAAGCATGAATAATAATTGATCATTTTTTCAGAAATAATAAAAATATCTATCATTATAAGTTTGATTTTGATGTAGACTTCCAACAAGTGATTAGGACAAATTTTAATAAAGAAGATTATATAAGTAATTTTTCTTTTTTGCATTTGAAATAGGTATTTGAATTGCTATTCTGTTGTTAATAGAATTGAGGGTAATCTGGAATTTCTTCGGAATTAGGTAATGACTTGACACGCATCCTCTAGAGCGATGAAGAGATCATGATATAAGAAATTCGATAATTGACATAAAAATATATTTATATAATTATATAGTTGCATTTAGATTTAGGGATATTTATTTACAGGATGGTATAAGGCACTTCCGAATGTTTCTTCGTGATATTTAGGCTAGATGTCTTCGAATTTCAAATAAAGAAGCTTGAGATCCGAATGCATAAAATAAATTTGATATGAACTGGTTAGAGCATTATATATTAGAGAAATTTCTTAAAATATTGGGGTTTTGAGTATAAAAAATCATAGGCATCCTTTGCTTTATAAACTATTGAGGCGCGATATATATTTATTTCAGAGTGAAGCAAAAGTCGTGAACGCAAACAGATTAATTGAAACGGAAGCAAAGGGGAAAGTTTCAGATTTTTTTCTTTTATAAGTTATCAAGAGGGGGGCAGGGGCACTAACAGAAGAAAATGGTATTTAAAAATCCAGTATATAATCTTGGTAGAATCTTTAGAGCGTTAGATCATTATAGAATAATAAGCGAATACAGCATTTTTAAAATAATATTAAAGAATTTCTTAAAATTCTGAGTATAATTAGGGAAATCCTTTGCTTTATAAACTATTGAGGGGCAATATATCTAGTTCATAGAGTCGTGAAAGCAAACAGCATAATTGGAAAGGAGGCGATAGGGAAAGTTTCAGATTTTGCTTCTTTTATAAGTTATGAAAAGGGAAAGTGGCAGAAGAAAATGGTATTTCAAGCTCCAGTATATAATATTGGTAGAAACTACAGAGAATTTGATCTATAAGAATAATCGAGTGATAATTTTATTCCATTTTTAGTGCAGCGAATACAGCAATTGTTCATGATTTTTCAGAATTTTTCGGATTTTCAGTTTTTTTGGGAGCATTCTTTGCTTTATAAACTATTGAGGGCCAAAATATCTAGTTCGCATTGGGGCAACGTCGTGAAAGCGAATAATCTTATTGGAAATGAAGCAATGGATATAGTTTGATATTTTGCTTATTTAATAAAATATTAAGAGAGCAAAGGGCAGAAGAAAATAGTATTTGAAGATTCAGTATATAATATTGGTAGAAATCTCAGATCTTTATATATATTTAGAGAATGATTTGAGAGATAAAAATTTGATTCCATTTTAGCTGTATCAAATACAGTATCTTTTGATGATATTTTTGAATTTCTTGGGATTTTGAGTACATAAAGGGGCATCCTTTGCTTTATAAACTATAAAGGGGCAATATATCTAGTTCATAGTGGGACAAAAATCATGAAAGCAAACAGCATAATTGGAAAGGAAGCATTGGGTAAAGTTTCAGATTTCACTTCTTTTTATAAGTTATTGAAAGGAAAAGGGGCAGAAGAAAATGGTAGTTCAAGCTCTAGTATATAATCTTGGTGTAAACTACAGAGTATTTGATCTATACCAATTATTCGAGTGATAATTTGATTCTATTTTAGCGAATATAGTAGTTGTTCATGATATTTATAGAATTCTTGGGAATTAGAGTATAATTAGGGGCATCATTTGCTTTATAAACTATTGAGGGGCAATATAATCTTGTCAAATTGGGGCATAAAAGACTTTGAAAGCAAATGGCATATTTGAAAAGGAAGCGATGTGGAATTTTCATTATTTTGATTATTTTATAAGATAGTTGATTAGGTCGGGGGGGGGGGGGGGGGGGGGGGGGGGTTGGGGGGGGGGGGGGGGGGGGGGGGGGGGGGGGGGGGGGGGCGGGGGGGGTGTGTGGGGGGGGGGGAACTTAAGAAAAATGGATTCAAAGAATCACTATATAATTTTGTGGAAACCTTAGAGGAGTCATATATCTTGAGAGAATGTTTCCCTAGTTATATTCTTTGGTTCCATTTTTCACTATAGTTTAGAACAGAAATTGTGGTTATAATTTTTGAAATACGTGGGATTTCAATCTACAATTAAGGACCTACTGTATAAGTATTGAGGGGACATTGTTTCTTGTTTATAGTTGGGCAAAATTATTTAAATTAAATGTTATAATTGAACAGTAAGCGATAGGCGGGGAAGTTTTGGATTTGTTTCCTTTATGAAGATATTGAGAAAGGGCAGATGGTATTCAAAGTTTCACTATATATTCTTTATAGATACCTTTGCTATTTGAAGCCTTAGTTCTTCAAATAACTATTCGAGGAATAATTTGATCACATTTTAAATTTGGCAATACATATGTTGTGGGTAATATGTATAGAATTCGTCGGAATTTGAGAATTATTTTGGGCTAAACTTTACTCATGAACTATTGAGGGGCAATATATCTTTTCATGGTTGGGGAGAAGCCATTGATATTGTATAATTGAACAGGAAGCGATGGGGTAAGTTTAAGACTTTCTTTTAATTGAATTTATTTTGAGGGTTAGGGCAAGAGGAAATTGTATTTAAAGCTTCAGTATGTGATCTTGATAGAACCTTCTTTCTATAAAGCCAGAAGGATCTGAATTGTGAAATTTCCATTCATCCAATGAAAGGTACTTTTTTATTATTAAGTAGTGCATCACTATTATGTTTCTCTAATGATTCTTCAAAATTGAAATAAGATAAAAATAATTTGATTATTAAAAGCCTTAATTCGATCTGAACTTCTGATGAGAATAGAAATAATATTTCAACATGTAGATTAGGTGAGTGAAATTTGTGTCTCCCGCATTTGAAAGGAAAATTTCGTCCAACAAGATTTTTCGATGACAAATTAGATTCAGCAGGATTCCTCGGTGACAAATTACATAAGAAAGAATTCGTATATGTAGACTTAATGCTGCATTTCAATCGATGACAGTTCACAATGAGAAATTTTCTTCAATCAAGGACGACGTCCAGCAAGTTCCTCGATGAAAAAATTGTTCAGCAACGAACTCAAAAACAGACACCAGGAAATTTCGATCAAAAACCTCGTGCAGCGCGCAAGATTTCACAATAACATTTTTTTCATCACAAGATGCTTGATTAAAAGACCTAAATTAGGGAAGATTCCTCGAAGATAGACTAGGTGCAGCAAGACTTCTCTATGATAGACCACCTTATCATCAATATATTTGTTGAGTAACTGCTTCCAGCACGAATCATCGATGGGAAGAGTAGGTCCAACCTTATTAATCCAAATTTCGCCCATCAAGTTTCTCGATGACAGGGTGTTTCCACCATAATTGGAAAGGAAGCGTTGAGTAAAGTTTCAGATTTCACTTCTTTTATAAGTTATTAAAAGGAAAAGGGGCAGAAGAAAATGGTAGTTCAAGCTCTAGTATATAATCTTGGTGTAAACTTCAGAGTATTTGATCTAAACGAATTATTCGAGTGATAATTTGATTCTATTTTAGCGAATATAGTAGTTTGTTCATGATATATATAGAATTCTTGGGAATTAGAGTATAATTAGGGGCATCATTTGCTTTATAAACTATTGAGCGGCAATATATCTAGGTCAAAGTGGGCAAAAGCTTTGAAAGCAAATGGCATATTTGAAAAGGAAGCGATGGGGAATTTTCATATTTTGATTATTTTATAAGATATTGAAAGGTCGGGGGGACTTAAGAAAATGGTATTTAAAGATTCACTATATAATTTTGGTAGAAACCTTAGAGAACCATATATCTTGAG
This sequence comes from Cordylochernes scorpioides, assembly GCA_030710605.1. NCBI lineage: Eukaryota > Metazoa > Arthropoda > Arachnida > Pseudoscorpiones > Chernetidae > Cordylochernes > Cordylochernes scorpioides. Next base: position 41,415,943 of record CP092878.1, read on the forward strand.
AGAATATTTCAAGTTATATTCTTTGGTTCTCCATTTTTACTATAGCTTGAACAGCAGTTGCGGTTAATATTTTGAAATTCGTGGGATTTCATATTCAATTAAGGACCTACTGTATATAGTATTGAGGGGCATTGTTTCATGTTTATAGTTGGGCAAAATTCTTAAATTAAATGTTATAATTGAACAGTAAGCGATGGAGGAAATTTTGGATTTGTTTCCTTTATGAAGCGATTGAGAAAGGGCAAGGGGCCAGAGGATATTTTATTTAAAGTTTATCTATATATTCTTTGTAGAAACCTTTGATCGTTGAAGTCTTAGTTCTTCAAAGAAATATTCGAGGGAATATTTAGTCACATTTTAGCTTTGGCAATACAGATGTTGTGGATAATATGTATAGAATTCTTCAGAATTTGAGAATTATTTTGGGCCAAACTTTGCTTATGAACTATTAAGGGGCAATATATCTTGTCATGGTTGGGGAGAAGCCATGAATTGAAATTGTATAATTGAACAGGAGGCGATGGGGCAAGTTTAAGACTTTGTTTTAGTTGAATTTATCTTGAGGGATGGGGTAAGAGGAAATTGTATTTAAAGCTTCAGTATGTGATCTTGATAGAAATATATAAATTTTGATATTTCCATTCATCTAATGAAAAGTACTCTTTATTATTAAGTAGTGCATATCTATTATGTTTCTTTAATGATTCTTCGATATTGAAATAAGATAAAATAATTTGATTATTAAAAGCCTTAATTTGAAATTTGTGTCTCCCGCATTTGAAAGGATGATTTCGTCCAGCAAGATTATTCGATGAAAAATTAGATCCAGCAGGATTCCTCGGTGACAAACTACATTAGCAAGACTTCTTATTTGAGAACTACATGCTGCATTTCAAATCGATGACAGATTACATTAAGATATTTTCCTCAATGAAGGACGACGTCCAGCAAGTTCCTTGATGAAAAATTGTTCAGCAACGAACTCAAAAACAGACTGCGTCCCACCAAGAAATTTCGACCAAAAACCTCGTGCAGCGCGCAAGATTTCACAATAACATTTTTTTCCATCACAAGATGCTTGAATAAAAGACCTAAATTAGGGAAGATTCCTCGAAGATAGACTAGGTGCAGCAAGACTTCTCTATGATAGACCACCTTATCATCAATATATTTGTTGAGAAACTGCTTCCAGCACGAATCATCGATGGGGGAGTAGTTCCAACCTTATTAATCCAGATTTCGCCCATCAAGTTTCTCGATGATAGGGTTTTCCACAAAGATTCTTCGATTCCAGACCACGATCATCGTGTTTCTCCGATGACAGACTACGTCGATCAATTGTCCACGATGATAAGTTGCGTCTATCAATAGTCCTCGATGACAGACCATGGCATGCTTCATGATATCAGATTGCGTCAATAAATATTTCTCGATGAAAGAGACTGATTTCATAAATAATCCGCGATGACAGACCACGAACAACATGTTTCTCCGATATTAGACTGTGTCTATCAAGATTCCTCGATGAAAAAGATTTGGTTCATCAAGATTCATCGATGACAGGCCAAGAACATCGTGCTTCTCCGATGACAGACTATGTTCATCAATTTTCCTCGTCGACAAAGTGCTTTTAGCATGATTTCACGATGATAGACCAAATATAACAAGATTCGATAATGGCAGAATACCTCCAGCGCAAGAATGGTCGATGTAACAGAGTACGTCCAGCAAAATCCTCCATAGAGAAAAGAATTTCCTGCATATATCTTTTTCGTAGTTACAGCGTTCTCTAGGCAGCCTCAATCCCAGAAGTCGCGGCCATGAAGCTTTGTCAATGAAGATGCCCCAATCTTCGAAGACTCTACTCCACGAACGACAACTTCAGGTTGAGGCTCCAACAGAAACTCTGTACAATCGCGAAGTACCCGCAGGAAAGTGATGTTTCTAAAAACACAAAACATCCTATTTACAAAAAAAGTGTAAATATTCATAATAAAATAAATATTTTCAAATTATTATTTTCTAAACTATTTGATGGAGAATTTAAATCGTTTTCTCAGTTCTCTAATTGAAGATTCCACTCTATGCTCTTGAAGTTTTGGAGAAAGTGAGACGTGTCTCGTTATAAGGTCCCATCTTTTGGATAGGAGAAATTCGCTAACCTGGGGCTTTAATGTTCGACGACTTAAAGTGACTAAGTGAGCCACACTGATTACAGAATAATTGTCAAACTCCATCCACAATTCGAAGGAAATCAATAACTATGTGAATTAGCTACAATCATCCTTAAAATGGATGAAGCATTTAGTGTGGCTAACATTCTATTGTAATACATTATACAAAAGAAAATCGCCGTATTTTTATTCTTCTTAAAATACCTCGATAATAATATATGTTGAACTCTGAGAGAATAAACATCAGTTTTTAGTTTAATAGGTAACATTGTAATCCTTTCGGTAAAATTATAAATAAATAATTTGCTGAGAAATGAATTTATTTTAATTTTTAGAATAAAAATAAACTGTTCCCTCATCGAATTGTCTTTTATTAATAAATAAAAAAAAACATTTTTTTTAAAGCAGCGTTCTCTTAAAATATTTCATAAATTCATTTTTTTTCAATATAGGTTGAATTTATATACTATAATACTGTGAATTATTTTTTCCAAGTTAAATAAGAAATTTAAGAATTTATGGTGTGTGACAATGAATATATTGAGCTCTCTATATATCATTCAAATTGAGGGATATTTGACACATATGTTTCGAGTCACTACACAAGCAATAAAATATTTGAATAATACCAGTCATCAAGAAATTGCTCAAATATTGACGCTGATATTGCCCATGAAGGTTGCCGCCCCGAAGCAACGCTTCACTTTGTGGCCCCTACGACATTATTAAGATTATGTTTTATAAACATTTTTATAGATATGATTTGATAAAAGAATTTTATATTAATATGCTAAGTTGTCGAATATATAAAGAGTGGTTAGCCAAGCTTTAGAAGATGATATAAATACAGAAATCCCAGGGAGTACCTGCGCATTATATTTGTTACAAATTTATTCAATGAAGGCATCTGAAGAAGTCTTTGAGGATGCCCATGAATCTCGAAATGACTCGCCTCAAATATAAAAAAAAAAATAGTTTTTTATCGATATCATCAATTTATAAACTTTATTGATATACAAGTTTCAATAGATAAAATAAATGGAGATTCTTTGATATTTTCAAGATGAATAAATTCACGTGTTTTAAGACATAAATTCGAAAATATATGACAAAAATTGATTTCCCTATACCGAAATCGTATCTGAGAGGCTCAAAAGTAATATGTATCGAATCTTTATTACTAAAAAAGAAATTGAATATTTTGTACATATTATGTTCAGAACATTATATAATAAAAAAAATATAAGTCTTTGTTATGGCATGTCTCGATTAATTATATAAATATTACAATATTTACAAATTACCTGGATTAAAAGCCCCAGAATTTTGATATCTTGCCAATGAAGAATCTCCACCAACAGAGATTCAGAACAAAGACTGGAAATACTCCAGTGTGGTTGGTTGCCTCCCCAAAGCAACACTTGAATTTTGTGCCCCTACACAATTACAAACAACTATAAATATACATTCACATCAAATATATTTATATAAATAAATGTTTGATAATTTTAAAGTATAATAGTATTACAAAATATTACGAATAATTTTGAAAAAATAATAATCAATGAATAAATTTTTAATTAAAAAGCATATATTGAATCAAATTATTTTGATCCAATATATGTACGAGGTGTGTTCAAAAGGTATCGCGACTTTTGAATTTTCGCGGGTTACGTATATTCGAATTTCGATCTTTTTGTGGCTTTATGTTGGTATTCATGTCTCTCACTTATGCCGACAAGCTCGGCCATTTTGAATGTAAACTTAATTGTTGATAGCTGCTTTGCTTGCAGGTGTTTTGGATCGTCTTAGATTTTTACCTATTAAAAAAAATGGATCAAAAAACCTGTATCAAATTTTGTGTGAAAAACGAAATTAAGTGCGCGGATGCATTTCGAATGTTGACTGTGGCATACGGAGAAGCTACCTTGGACCGAAGGCAGAGAAGATGTGAACGACGAAGAGCGTGCTGGACGCCCGAGCACTTCAACAACAGACGAAAAAATTAATGAAGTGGTGAAAATGATATTGGCCAATCGTCGAATCACCGTTAGAGAAGTTACTGAGGACCTAAACATATCGATTGGCTCGTGCCATTCGATTTTTATCAATGATTTGGGCATGAGACGGGGTCGCCGCGAAATTCGAACCAAAATTGCTCAATTGCGACCAAAAACAGCATCGCATGAACATTGCTAATGAGATGTTGAACTCTGTCCGCGACGACCCAAATTTGATCCAGAGGGTCATAACTGGTGACGAAGCGTGGGTTATGGTTATGACGTGGAAACCAAAGCTCAATCATCTTAATGGAGGCTGCCGCACGAACCAAGACTGAAAAAAGCGCGCCAAGTTAGGTCGAATGTGAAAGTTTTGCTGACAGTTTTCTACGATTTCAGGGGCGTGGTGCATCATGAGTTCTTGCCACAGGGTAGAACGGTCAATAAGGAATATTACCTGCAAGTTATGCGCAATTTGCGCGAAGCAATTCGCCAGAAACGCCCGGATTTGTGGAAGAACAAAAATTGGCTTTTGCACCACGATAACGCCCCTGCTCACACATCGTTGTTTGTGCGCGACTTTTTGACCAAAAACAACACACTAATGATGCCGCAGCCACCGTATTCCCCAGATCTAGCCCCCTGTGACTTTTTCTTGTTCCCTAAACTGAAGAGGCACATGAAAGGACAACGTTACGCTACGCTGGACGAGATAAAGACAGCATCGAAGGAGGAGCTGAAAATATTTTTTAAAAATGATTTTTTGAAGTGCTTCGAAGATTGAAAAAACCGTTGGCACAAGTGTATAATATCTAACGGGGATTACTTTGAAGGGGACAAAATAGGTATTCATGAATAAATAAATAATTTTTGAAAAAACACAGAAGCCGCGATACTTTTTTGAACACACCTCGTATTTTAAAAACAAATAATATGTCGGAAGTGAAACAATATTATCAGAATAAATGAAAATATATATGTAAAAGGGTAAATTAAGGCTTACCTTTATCAATCAATGCCCCAAAATAAATACAAGGTCTGGAGAATGCTCCAGTGTTGCCGCCTCTACACATTTACAATCAACTCTAAATATACATTCACATATAATAGATTTATATTATTTTTATAGTATTTTAATATTTTGTAATATATATTTATATATTACTATTTTATTAGCGCATTTAGCGCCCCATCTGTTATCAAAATCCGAAACTTTTATAGACGCGTATGAAACTTTTAAAAATAAACAATTTCTATTCTCCTTACAGCAATGGAAAAATTAATAGAAGGTCCTGGCTGATCAGTAGTAGATTAAACTGGCGAAAACCGCTAGGAGGGTTCACTATTGATGAACCGGCCCTCCCATTAATTTTTCCATTGCGGTAAGAAAGTAGAAATTGTTTATTTTTGAAAAGAATCACACGCGTCTATAATAGTTTCGAATTTTGATAAAAAATCTATACATATATATAATGAAGGCATATCCTGACTGAAGGCACATAGGCTTTTTAGATGGCAGAGCGCCATCTAGTGGAACAGATATCAATTAAACATTGATATAACCTGTTCCCTGATATTATAAATCAATGTTTAGTTGATTTCTGTTCCACTAGATAGCGCTCTGCTACCTAAAAAGCACAAGTAATGTATATATATAGTATACTAGACGGTTTGTTTGCATCAGCATAATTTAATCTAATATTTGATAGAGGGCGCTGTTCGTGAGCTAAGTAGAATAATTTGAATATATAGTTTTAATAATTGATTTATATATTTTTAAAAATAGCCTATCGTCTTCCCCGTATTTTTTACCTATGTATGGAAATTTTGGTTTGAATTAGTGAACTACTGCGAATTTGTATACCGGACATACAAACAAACATACAAACATTGATTTTTATATATATAGATTTTTAACAATATCAATTTTATTATTGTATAAGTAGTCATGTAATAGATGTGAAAAGGTTTATACAAGCTCTAGTTATTTGATAATTTACTAGATATGATATATATTGATAGAATAAAGAGTGATTACTTTCTGTGTTTTTAGAATGATTGATGATTTAATGCTGTATTAGAAAAATACTTCAAAACGTAGTAATTTTAATAATAATAATATTAAAATTAAAGAAATATTTCTATATTACTTTATTTATATCAACTCATTTATCTATAATAATTTTGATATTTTGAAAATAAAAGTGATCAATTCAATGAACAATATATATATATATATATCGATATTCTATACAAATATTTGACTAAATAATAAAAAATCAAAACTCTAATAAATTTGAAAGGTTATCAGATTAATTATAACTTAGCATTTTATTACTACTCTTTAAAAAGTAAATATATGAAACTAATTATATAGAAAGTAATAAACAAAAAGTAATAAATATTCACGGAGAATGGTTTCAAATTCTTGCATTAACAAATATATTTTCTTTATTTATTATTAATGAAAAGTTGAATAATCTTATGGTAAGAAAGAGAAGAAAAAAGACTTACCTCAATAAACAAGGGCCTTCGCCAAACGAAGAAGGAAGAAGGTGTGTTGGTGTGAGTGTAAAGTGTTATGTAAACATGTTGTACTGTATAGTGTGCCGTTGAACCTAACACTGTGTATGTGGGGCCCTAGATAAGGGAGGGGACAGAGCCTGTCGTGCCCCAATCCACATCTCTGTGGAGAGTGACACGGCAGCACTCTGCCACCACCAGTCTGCCTGTGGAGGTGTTGCTATCAAATGTAGGAGAGTGATTGGCAGGTGTGAGGTGTGTTGGAAGTGACCCACCCAATATGTACTGGTTGTATATCCTAGTGTATCCGAACCCCGGCTCGTGGTACACTGGGTCTATGGCTCTAAAAGGTGGTGGTGGCGAGCCGGGGGTGGGGGGTGTACGTGGAGGTGTAGGTACGTAACCATAATTGATGTAACCGTGAAGCCCCTCCCCATTAAACTTCCTGACAACACAATAAGAAAACCATCAGAATATGTCGTTTTAATCTATATTACACTATTTTATACTAAAGGCTTTTTGTAAGCCTAAGCAAATCAAGACATCTGCCTGTCTAAAGCTTCAATTTATAATTTGTTTCAAGGCTTATAATCCATTACAACAAAGTCGCCTCTCTATAGTGTTAGAGTCCAAACATTTTAATGTTATTTAAAATAATGTGACTTTAGTATTTCTCAATTTTCATTCCAATAAGTTTTAATTCAGCCAAATCACTTTTTAAATTGAAGTCTGTGAACTGTGGTATAAACTGTCGATTTTAGACAGCCACGACCCAAGATTTAACTTTACATTTGACACCTTTATTTCTGAAAATATGTTTGAAGAGCTCATTTTTCAAAAATAAATCCCATCTTCACCAATAATACAAGTAGCCTTACAGGCTCTGGAACAATTGTAAGTGCAAGAGTTGAACTGTTTCCCACATGTCTAGACTAGTGCCTGATATATAAGCAAAACTTCCTAATATAATATTATAGCGTCTTGAAAACGAAAATAGCAAACTCTTGGAAAAGTTAAAGTCATATAAAAATCCCTTTCAAATAATTCCCTTCATTGCAGAAAGGGTAGTAGAGAGCTATTATATTTACAATAAGAAATTCTCTCTAAAAAGCTACAAATATCACCTAGAGATGGCGCGCTTTGTCACGATATCTAATTTGGATGAATATTCACTTGTGATATATATATTTTTAAGTTGATTAAATATATGTAAAAAGGGTTTAATAATTATTTATTATCACCTCTTTTAAGTTAAATTAGTTAATACCGAATATAAAAAATATATATACATTGAAAAAGAATGTGATTGAAATATTTAATTCAGGTATAATTCTCTTTAAACTATGGTGTTTCAACGAACAATGTTACAGTTTATGCTTTCGATAATATTTTAAAATTAAATTGTTGTTTTATTAATTTCAATTTATTCATTGATATGTGTATGTTTGTAAAAATATATTTAATATATTCATGTGTGACTGGATAAGAGTGCAGTGTAGAGGTTTGTTAAAATGTTTTATATTGTATACTGCATGAAAAAACAATAGAAAAAAATGATAAGTGGGTCAGGTGTTGATATTAAAAATAAAGAAGGCATCTCCTGACCACGAGCACATGTGCTTTTTAGATGGCAGAGCGCCATCTAGTGGAGCAAAAATAAACTAAACGTTCATTTAGCTTGCTCCGTGATATTTGCCCAACCAAATATTTTGATTTATCAAGAAATTGAGTTGGCCAAATATCACGGAGCAAGCTAAATGAACATTTAGTTTATTTTTGCTCCACTAGATGGCGCTCTGCCATCTAAAAAGCACATGTGCTCGTGGTCAGGAGATGCCTTCTTTATTTTTATTGTATAATGCTTGGTAGTATATAATTTTCATGTATTTAACATCCTATAACAGCAATATCACATTATATTTAAATAGGAAATAGCATTTTTAGGTATTGACGAACCAGCTTCATTCAAACTGTTTTAGAAATCAATCTGTTTTACCAAAATTATTTTTCTAAAATACAGTAGAAACCAAACAGAAACAAACGGAACCAAATATGAATTCTCAAAACAGGTTTTAAGATTTTTATTATGATAATTATCCATCATAACTTGGGATTGATTTGATTATAATATGGATGTTATAACAGATATTGTGGATATTAAGTTAAATCGGGTTCATTAAACACTATTTTTAAAGAAACAACAATATATAAGGATCTAATAAAAAAATTATATATCATATACTTAACGATTTTTTAGTGTAATTTTTATATTTTGTTTGTTTGACATTAAGCATCGGAATTCAACTAAATTTAGGCCCCCATATGTGGAGTCTCAAGACCATTGTATCGTTGCAAAATTATATTGATACCTTTGTGTTGGTTTTCAACTTATTTTACGATCTTCGGACTGAAAAGCAAGATAAAATCTCTAAAGTGATTCCAAAAAATGAAATTTCAGATTTCTTAAGCACCTGAGCTTGATATAATTTTTTCACATAAAACGGTGACTTATTATTGCCTAAAATGTGTATGACAAAGTTAATGAAAAAATGCCAAACATATTTATTATATTATTCATTATTATTCTTTTATTGATAACTATTATCTATTATCTTTCACTAATCTTTCTAAATGTAATCATTGCACCTTTGACATCTTTACCCCTTTTTTTGAAGACTTTTAAAATGTTCCATTAATTATAATTTGATACAAAAACGGAAAGAAAAATATTTAGTTTGGTAACAAACGGTTCATTTTAAGAATTTTGTTTGCTTAAGCCGCGAAATATTTTCTATAGGTCTACATTCATTTTTGAATATAATGATTCTCTCTTTCTCTGCTGCTCACTTATATAAATTATAAGGTTTTTTTTACAAATTCTGCAAGCCCTGTATATTCCTATTATTATAAAATCACCGCAACCTTTCTAACATATTTTAATTTGATTCTAAAAACCAAATATTTTCTTAAAAGCTGAATAGGTTTCTCACACATGGGTTAAATAGTCAACAGGTATGTGGGAGGTAATAGACAGCCATCGTGTTGGAGACAAGCCTTCAAACTTAGGTTAGGGGAATCAATAAAGAATCTATTCTCGGTAAAATTCCAAATAATTTGCATTAGAAAAGCTTTCAATATAATTACACTATACTAATCCTTGTTATTAAATAACAAATATCAAGAAATATTGTTTTCTTTTCAATTAGACAAAATTTTTGATCAGGGGTAAAACAAAAGGTTACTTTGCTTTCATCTAGCAACAGTAATGTCTGTCTTTTCTTTTGATAGCCATCCAGATGCCTAGCTAGATCATGTCTGATTCAATAATGTGGAATGTCAATTTCTTGAAATAATTTCATATTCTTTTGACGTTTGACGATTGACGCTCATCTGTGTTCTGTCATGCCTCTACTCTGGTATCACGAATAAGGCGGCGTTAGCAATACATATTTTATTCATATCAAATCTATAAGAAATAACAACCACTATTGAATATGATTTGATATTCAATTGAACGGCACAAACTCTTCCAAATCAAATTTGCTATCAAATATACAGGTCGTAATTTTAGCACTAATGATAATAACTAACAACTATGCAAAATAGTTCCAAAACAAGATCAAACATATATACACAACACCCCTCCCCTCCTAGTAATATTACAGCCGGTCTTGTCGTCTTCTGAATCATTGCGGAAGGGCACTAGAACAATAACACAGTAGGTTCTGTCTCCAATTCTGGAATATTTTACAGTTTTTATAAATTCGTTCTTTGCTACTCTTCATCAATGGAATAAAAAGCATTTTGTTTTCTTAGCAATACGTCATACTCTTGGTAATTGGAAAGGAATATTTGAAACATATCACATAAGTAATTGGGTTACACTTATTTATGCTAATGTATACTTTTTAATTCATTTTATCCCATAATGTAGTAAGGTGTTTTAACGCTCAAGAGATTTGATGATTCTCAAATTTGTAAAAGGTAAGATTATTTTCAATTCTAAAATCACGTATATTAGCCTTATGATAACCGATTCTAGCTACATAGACCAATGTTTTAAATTAATTCTGCGTTTATATATATATATATATAGTAATATAAATGTAAATAATTTTAATTTTCGTAGTATAATATCCACTCTATTGTATGATCACGCACATGTAATAATTCACTGATATTTTTAAAGGAATTTTTATTTCTTTTTAAGTTTTTATTGAATTAAGAATCAAATTATTTGTCAAATGATCATTCACTTACTTCCTTCTTTAAAAAACTTGAGAAATCCCATCGCTTTGCTGTTTACTTTAATTCGGTTTTGGCCTTAAGTTCGCTTGGCTTCGTTTGCTGATTGCTTCGTCACTTTCGAAACTTTCGATTATTGTGAGATTAGAAAATCCTGTAACCTAGAAATTATATAATTAAACGAATCTATTTAATATTAAATAATAATTTTCAATATATATATATTATTTCAACATGATTTCCTGATATTTTAATATTAAGATTATAATCAAAATTGTTTTTGAATATTAATCGAATGTATATATGCAAAAATAAACTTCTGAATTGATCATAAAATTGAAATAATCAATGATTCTAGTGTAAAATTATGTTGGTAGTTTTTACACTTCATTATTTCTTGTATGCTAACTACGAAGATTGAATACCATTTCTTCAATCTTGGAAATTTGACATCGACATATTATTCTTATTACCTATTTGTATTAAGTTTGTTACTAAGAAGTACGATCACATCTTCCGTCAAAATAGCCATAAAACTAAAACATCTCTCTAACGTGTCTACAACCTAGAGAACTCTAAGGTCGGAGATAAACCACCAATAAACACCAACTTTGGCAATTCAGAGCGGCACACCTGGATGACAGAGTTTCGTGTTCTAATCAATCCGAAGAGTTATTTGATTCTATGAGATTAAAATGGAATTCATTAAATCTTCAGAATTACCCATTGGTGTTTGCTATAGAAGTCGTCAAGCCTATTCTTTGGCCGAAGCAATGTTAAGGTGCGGATTAAGATACTACACTTGAGATTTCATTTTTAAAATGCTTTTGTAAACCCTCTTTCTGATTCTGATATGGTTATTTCTTACATTAGAATATGAACTCCACAAACGTATTGAAATTGTTATAATTCACCACAATGAAATATTTCGTTAAGATGCCTCAGTTTTAACCAAATATTTGAACCTTGTGTAAAACAAGATTGATAATATTTTGGGTGAGATTAAAGTATGAAACTTATATATATATATAGCTATTTAATTTTAATAGAATAAAAGCAAAAATTACCACAGAATTTTGTGGAATACCAGAGAATATTGCATTCAATATCTGTTTTGGCTCACTTTACTGTACTGGTCCTACATAAATTAACCTATATATACCATATATGTAGTTTGTTTCAACCATTTAAGCATAGGTGAACATCTTAGGACCCAATCAGAGGCCTAAACATTGTGTGTTGAGATAGGTTTTTAGAATGATCAACTATAAAGGCTATTAAGGTATTCAAAAATACCTTGACTGATGAGCTAAGCCCTCCCAATACAGTAATCCCTCGTTATCACGAACTCGGATTATACGAACTCTCGGTTTGCGCGAACCGTTTCTTTTCCCCCGTTAAATTTCAATGCTTTCCAAAGAGATTTTGCCGGTTAAGACGAAATATTCGGTTATGACGAAATACGAATTAAATTTAGCCCCCAGCAGAACTAATCAATCGGTTAAAAGGAATTCTAATATGTTTTTAAAGGCGAGTTATAAGTAAAACAATAAACTACATAAACATGTCATCTAAACCGCGAAAAAAAAGCGCCATTGATCTTGCCTTAAAAAGGAAAATTTTGGACGAAGTTGCACGTGGAGTGTTATCTAAGTCGCAAATTGCCGAAAATTTTCAAATTGCGAAATCCACATTATCAACCATTCTAAAAAATAAAAAATAAAATAAAAATAGATGCGGCTGTTGCCTCAGGGTCTTCGAGCTCTTCAAAACGACTTCGAAAAGCATCCCATCAAGACGTGGAAGATGAGCTTTTAAAATGGTTTAAAAAAAGTAGACAAAACAATATTCTTGTATCCGGCGCACTTGTCAAAGAAAAGGCTAAAGAAATAAGTGTCTCATTGGGTGTGGAAAAAACAGCTGATTCGTTTTCACTTCCAGAAACAATGCTTGATGAGCCTGAAGAATGGACCAAACTACTTTCAGCTACAAACCCAGCTGAGACTTTGACTTTCCTGGAGTATGTTGTCCTGGATGAAGGGTTGGAAATTTGCGGTTCACCCGAATTAGAAGAAAAGAAGAAGAAGAAACAGAAGACGATGAGGTGAAAGAAGAGATAATGATGCCTACTAGAGGGGAAGTAATCGCGGCCCTCGAAACCCTCCAGAAGCTGTCCAAAACCTCTGCGGATATTGATGTTCATTTTGAAGATGACCTGGATAAAATAAGAAGGGAGTGTCTGAAACAGTGCCCAATCAAATACCACCAAAAAACTATAACAGACTTTCTGAAGCCTGCAGAGAAAACCCAGATATAGGCTATGCATACTGCATATGCTGCATACACATAAACATTGTATGTACCAAGTATATTATGTAAGTTGTTTCTTTTGTTGTTCTTTTTTATTTGTGTTTTGAAATAAACTTATATTCTCATGTTATTGCCTTACATTGTGATTATATTATCCATATTGTCTTTTAAAATAAAATACTTTATGTACATACATATACATAATTGTTGTTCCTTAAAATTATAAAATATTTTCATTAATATTGTTTTCAAATAAATTTATTCGTTATTCCTCAAAAATGTAGTTTTCTTACTCATCATTAGTACATAAGTACAACCCCCGGATACCACGAATTCAATTCGTCTAATACTAATTCGGTTTATACGAATTCGGTATATATTCTTTTAAGACGAAAAGGGTATTTCGTTCTCCCGTTGAGTTCGTCTTAACGAGGGATTACTGTATATATTTTCATCGCGGTCAGGATAGTAAAAGTTTGTTTTATGTGTGAAATAAACTTTCATTCTTAAATGTATTCTTAAGCGATATATATACCTCATTATAAATAGGTTTAAATAAAATTGCTATATCAAGATAACATGGAGAGGTTTTATTTTGTATAAAGTCTGGAATTCTCGTGAGACCAAGCCCACACTGCTTACACTACACCTCTCGCCAAATTACAATGCCCACTCATTAATTATTTTCGTCCCGGAAAAGACTGATTGCCCCGTTTGGGATGACAGGAAGCTTTTTGAATGGGGCCACTTCGTTGAAATAGACAATATTAGGTTAAGTGTGAGATTACCATCATATCCTATTTACGAAATAATATTAATTTCTTCATATTTTGAAATAGGCCATTTCAGTATTTGATAGCTTATGCGTGAGTAATTTTCTTTTTTCAGGCTGTATATTCAGACTATCCGCCCTCATGAAGTCTTGAAGTTCAATCCGGCAAATATGTGCGTACCTTACTTCACGGATTCGCTTAAGTTTAATTTTATCTATAGTTTTGAGTGAAGTCGGTCGACAAATTTATCCGAGCTTTTCTTCCTTATTTTGGAGCATACAAAGATCATAACGAAGCTTCAATTCCTGTCTAAACTTGGCTGACGAATAACCCGTGGTTCAATGGACTGAGAATCGGTAGACCATAAAAATAATAGTAGTTGACTGTCCCAGATCCTTCGATTATGGTCTACGACGAGAATAAGCTGACTTTCTAAGGTCCTATCAAATCTTTCGACCATGTCGTCAGACTGCAGGTATTAGGGCGTGGTCCTCGTTTTAGCGCTTCTGGGAATGTTACACATTTTTGCATCTCATCTAGACTCGCTATTTCTCTCTTATTCATTGAGGTTCTGCATTTGGGACACCGAACTACTAAGAAACTATGTGATATCAGTAACTGTTTTAGAATTTTAATCAATCGGAAATGCCTCAGCCATTTGGTGAAATAATATACTGAAACTATAATATAGCGGTTCTTCTTGTCACTTTTATGAAATGCCCCCATGATGTCGATATAGATCCTTTTAAACGAGACTTCAACTTTGAAGTATTGAGATTGGCTCTAAATCTTGTTTTTAGTTGTTTTCTGCAAGAACCTTCAGTATATTGCCACACCTATTTTTCGATACTGGCCCTGCACCCAGCCAGGAAAGGTGTTCTTCTACTTTTGAAAAGGTCTTTGCAAAGCTAATAAGTCATCCACTGGAGCTATTGTGAAGCTCTTTGAGGTCGGAAGGTATTTGTGATTGGCGAAGGATCATCTTATAATCAATGTGTTGATCATCTTCACTCTCCCAGCTCTGGTAGAGAACACCACCTCGAAGTGTCAGCGAGTCCCGTATAGATTAATAGCTCTTGGTAATTGGGCTGAACACATAGTTACGATCTGGAATTTCAGCACTACTTTACTGTAGGTATATTGTTCCGTAGGCTTGTTTCCAGTGGCTGTTTGCAACAACAGCTCGTTCGACACAGGAATCCGCCTAGAGATTGACTCCAATCTCAAAACCAAATCAAAATGTGCAAAGTGACTTTGGCCCCAGAATCAATCCACATTCGTCATGGAATCCCATTGACAAGTTATTTTCTGTTCTATTCATTGGATCCTTACTGGAAAATCAAAGACTATGATAATTTATCAAAGGCAATACAACCCATCTTAGTCAGTCTCGGTCCCATAAGGCTGTCTCATTTTGATTTCCCAAGTAATGTGGTGTTGTCCCTCTCTTCAAGGCGTAAGGCGTACTTAGAAATTAGCTCTTATGCGACCGCGTTTACCACTATTCCAGTGGAAAGCTTTGTCATTGGACCTGGGAGTGACTGGTCCCTGGTACTGATTACGAAAAAATTTACTCGTTTTTATTTCGTCCTCTGTTCACTCTCTTGGGAAATGGTATCTTTAATATCCTCGTATTACTTAGATTCCTCTCACTTCGTAGGCCCAACCTTCTGATAGCCCCTTGTCAAACACGGGCTTCCTCGAATTTCAGTGCGTGGATCAACGACTTTTCCAACGTCTATGCGTCAGACATAGTAACCCACCTTTCACACTGAGGCTCATAGAAGGCCTCCACGATATTTTTATGTTGCAGAATAATTTGAACATGAAAAGGCCAATCAGAGAAGGATACCCTCGCTAGCTTTTCGACATCCGCCGCTAATTCTGCAGCATCTATTCGCGCTTCTGGCGATGGTTCTTTAGTTTGACGGCGAGGTAGGGCTTCAAATTGCCATATTCGTGATGAAAGCCAGATAATTGAATGAACCTTCATAGTCTATATATATTTAGTGGCAGGGGTACTTGAGAACCTCCGTGGCTAAACCAAATTTCGATTTTGCGAGGTTTACTTTCTTCCCACTGGAGCTCTAGCGATTACTGATTCCGACTGCGAATTAAAGAGTTACACTTTGACTGTTCGTTATAGGTAGAAACCTTAATTTTAGTAGTGCATTCAGTAGTTTCCAACCGAGGAGGATTGGGTTTTATCATAAAAACTTAGGAGTGGTACAGGAACATCATCTATACTCTTCTCGAACTTTCTCAGACTCAATTGAAGCTAAGTTTTCTTTTATCGGTTCAATATCCATCCTATATCTTCTCTGAATGATTTCATTTTCTGGTTCATATGAAAAGAAATATCTTCAAATATATTTTTTTTGATCTTAAATTTTTCTTCGGATTAGCATGAGCCAATATTTTTAGAAATTGGAAATAACTAATATGTGATCCCACTCTATGATACCATGTGTTAGAACCATTTCCCAAATTTCGTTGTTTACATTGAATGTTGTGGATACAATTTGAAGCGATATACAGAGGGTGTTTACACTTATAAGTAACGAGTTTTATTATACATTTAAAAATTAACACCCTATTTGAAAATATTCAAATGTTCTATTCGAAAGCCTTTTTGTTTATTTACAGAACGGCACCTATTTTCCACGATAACAGACACTTTCTGATCATGGTCATACTCAAAAGATCCCATTCTTCCGTTACCGCTTTCCAGAGAGCTTCAATTGTCCCAGAGTGTCTCTTTCCAAGTGCTCTTTTAAGGCATCCAAAAATGTAAAAATCCATCGGGGCTAAATCAGGAGATTTTACAGGGGTTCTGTTCTTTGAATAGTGTTGATTCCTGTTATTTTGCCTTAGATATTCCAAATAAGCTTGGGTTGAAGATGAGATATGACTTGTGGCGTTATCATGGTGAAACCAGACTTTGTTGCTCTGTTTTCAATAGATAGAGGAAATATCATTTGAAAATATAGGTTCTAAAATGTGTTTTGATAGTACTCCGAGTTTATTTTGGCATTTCTTTCAACTTTTCTTATTTTTAATTTTCCTTCATATGTTATACCGCATGCCACCATAAATCTTTTGGGGTAACTTTCGGCACATTCCTTCAACCAAATTGGCCAGATTTTTCCACCCTTTTTGATAGTATATAGCTCTTTTTCTATCGCAATCGGTTAAATATACCCATACTTCGTCATATGTAACAATAAATTTCCATCTATCAGCAGCCAAGAAATTTTCATAAAAATATCTGCTGATAGTGTGTCGCTGACGAATATGGCTCTGAAACAAATTGTGAACCGCATGTTTTTTTGTAGCTTTTAGGCCTAAATCTTATTTATTATTTTATTTATTGTTGACACTGATGTTCCTATTGATTTGGTTATATCTCTTTGTGGCATAGGGATTTCTTTTGGAATATATTTTTTCACTTTTTTGACAGTTGCAGGAGTTCTCACAGATATAGGGTGATAATTATTTGTCCATTTCTCCGTAGGTGCTTTGAATAAAAACTTGATATTTTTGTCGTGAATAATATTATAAATACCTTTTTTTAGAAATGTTGATATCATCTTGTTTGCATATTTTAATTATGTCCAAATAGGTAAGATTAGCTCTGGAAAGTCCTAAAATATAACCTCTTATGAAATTATTGTATTTAAAGGGAATTTTTTTTAAATAACAAAATAAATGTATAGCGTGTTAGAATTAGCTTAAGCCTTTCGAATTTCACTTGTTGATTTTTGAAAATAAAGTAATAGTTCATTTTTTACACCGGGCGCTCATTTCCTATAAGTGGGAACACCCTCTGTATATCTACAAAATGTATTGAATTTAATATACATTTCTTTACTGAAAATAAAAATACGTGGTCTGTTAGTATTAATTATTGTCGATTAGAATTGCCTAGAAAAACAGGAAAATCTATTATAAGATGTATTGAGGTTGTTCCTCGTGTCCACAAAAACAAATCGAGTCTTCCACCGCTTTAATATTTTTCTAAAAGCTTCTAAAATTCCAATGATTAGAAATATATTAATAATTATGAGAGTTCGGCCTGAGATATTTTGGTATATTGTTAGGGAAGAATCTTTGAGAGAAAAGTTTCATTTGTGTTGTTTTTAATAAAGTAGCCATTTCAAAAGATATAATGAAGATATTTTAGAGATATGGCTGTAATAATTAGAAATAAAGAAAAAAAAATCTGAAATAAATTTCCTTTTTATTTGTTTTCATACAATAGAAGTAGAATCTGTTATATTTATTTATTTTTCATTATTTCCCAATTTCTCTTATACATCAAATATTTGAAGTTCTTCTTAAGTGTATTTATTCAAAGGATAGGAATATTCATCATTGTGAAGGGCTATATATCTTTGAAATAATAATAAAGAGGCTCGAAAAGCGAATGCAATAACTACTAAAGAAATCAAGGAATTATTCTTTTCCATTTTAGCTGTACCGAATTGAGCAGCTGTGGATATTTTCTTCTAAGATTTGTAAAGTTTTGAGAGCAATTAGGGGCCTCCATTTGCTTTATAAACCTTTGGGGGAAAATTAAATCTTGTTCATAGAAGAGCGAAAGATGAGAATAAATTTTATAATTAAACAGGAAGCGATGGGAAAATGTTTAGGATTTGTTTCTTATATGAAGAGAGAGAGTATCGAAAAAGCTTGTGCAAGATTAAATTGAAAAGATTCAGCATATAATATTGTGTGATAGGAACGTTTGATTATTAGATCAGGGAAGGTTTACATATTGAAAATTATTTTTCAATCAATAATTGGAATATCTTTTTATAAATAAGGATTGCACTTTTAGGATGTTTATTTTGATCATTTTTTTTAAATAGAAAAAGACAAAACGAAAATTGTTAGTCTTATTTTGATGGTAAGTTCCTACGTCATTAGGAATTTATTTGCACTATGTAGATGAGGTGAGTAACATTTGCGTATTTTTTGGCATTTGAGAACATTATTTTAAATGCATTCTATTATTTCAATAACCCTGTGTGAGACCTAGAATTTCCTTTGAATAAGGTATTGATTTGGCATGCATCCTTAAGAGCGACAAAGAGATCATAATGTATAGAAGCTTGATAGTCGACATCAAAATAATTTTATATAATTACATAGTTGTATTTTGAGATAAATATTCATTCAAAAGATGGTATAAAACGGTTTCAAATTTTTCTTCGAGATTTTTTGGATAAAAAAATTGAGCTACGAAATCAACTGATAGAATTATATTCCAGAGATAATATGGCTCCATTTTAGCTGTAGCGGAGAGAGCAATTGTAGGGAACTTTCTGAAATATTGGGGTTTTGAGTATAATTTGGGGCATCTTTTGCTTTATAAACTAGTGAGGGGCAATATATTCAGTTCATGATGGGGCAAAGGTCGCGAAAGCAAACAGAATAATTGAAAAGAAATCGATAGGGAATGTTTCAGACTTGGTTTCTTTCATAAGATATCGAGAAGGGGGAGGAAGTGTAAGGGGGCAAATTAAAATTATATTTGAGGCATCAATATTGTTACATCATGATTAATGGCGTATTTCTTATATTATTTTTAATATATTTGAAATTTAAATTATATATTTATTTATTTTTATATAAAATATTCTATGATATTTATTTAAAACAGATTAGATTATCATCATTTGTATTTAGGTACACTGTGACTTCACTGCTCTCTTTGATGTAAGAAAATAAATAAATCATTCTGGAGGTTACTTAAAGTAGACTTATCTCATTATTCCCTTATATAAATTTGTAGGATGGTTGAAACACGCTCTGGTAAGATGCAAGACCCAGCACAGGAGAGAATCAAGGCTGAAGAGTTTGCCAAGCCGCAACCTGGTGCAACAATTGGTGGAGATGCTAGTTCCGACCCAGTTGTCCTGAATCCCAACATCGACATCCCCAAGTATGATGGAACGGAAGACCCTCGCCCATGGATTGAATCTCTTGAAGAAATTGGCTTCCTGTACCATTGGGCAGACTACATTATCTCTCGTTATGCTGCCATGAATATGATTGGTAGCGCCAAAACCTGGCTGAACCTACACAAGATAAGTTTCACCAGCTGGGAAAATTTCAAGAGCCGCCTAATTGAGGATTTTGCCTCAGACGCCAACAAAGAAGAAATTAAGATGAAACTAAACAGGATGCAACAGTGGAATGAACCTGCAATCAGGTTCGCAGAGGATATCCTTGTACTGTGCAACAAGGTCGACCCCCAAATGGAAGAAAAGACTAAAATAAACTGGGTTATTGGAGGGTTAAAGAAAGAATACTCTTTTGCCCTTCACCTAAACCCTCCTAAAAATACCAATGAACTCCTAGAAATTTGTAAGAAGCTGGATTTGTTCGAAAAGAATTACCAAGAACGTGCAGAAAAATCAAAAGCTCTATATAATGGACCACGCTCTCCTCGTCCCCATCATCAAGAGCAATGGAAGAATGCTACGTCGTTCAGAAGACCATATCAGAACACCTCCAAGCCCCAGGCCCCCGCTCCGAGGTACTACCAGAACACCTCCAAGCCCCAGACCCCCACTCCGAGGTACTACCAGGACAAACCTCTGCCCCAGGTATCTGCCCCTAGACGATCTTACACTCCTAATCCTGAGCCAAAACCGGTCTACCCAAGTAAAACATACAATAAGAATCCAAATTCAATTAGGAATAGGACAGAAGACGGGAGACCAATCTGCTTTAAATGTAACAAGCCAGGGCACGTGGCCCGTTATTGTAGGGTCAAGTTTATAAGAATCTTAGAAGAGGATCCAGCAGATACCCAAGAGAAGGTCGAAGAGAAATGCCAAATGAATGAAATATCAGAGAAATCAGGACCTCGGCTTTATGCCGATGTATGTCATAACACACAGACATATATTCCTACCCGGAATAGATATTCCGTGTTGGAAGATTTAAACTAAGCGTCGCGCCTGAATCTGTCAATCAAAGCAAGTCGACCATAAACGGAATCAAGAAGTTGGACCCTAAATACAAATTAAAAATTAACGTGGACAAGATAGGGACTTTTGAAGCTTTGGTTGATACAGGTGCTGACCTCTCAGTGGTCGACCTCAGAACAGCCCTCGATACAGGCCATGGTATAAGTAAACTCGCAAAAATTTGTGCAGGACCCGATGGAAAAAAATTGGACATGGTAGGAAGTATATTTTTAAATATAAAAATTGATGACGAAACATTATCACACAACTTTGTGATATTGAAAACGCATTTACGGACATTAATTCTTGGAAGAGATTTCCTTAAGAAAATGAACGCAAAAATAGATTGTAAGCAAGAAACTATCAAATACGATTTGACGAATAATCATGACGAAATCAATTTTGAAATGTTGAAAATAAAGAGTGCCAAGGATTCCATTGTACCGGAATGTTCCATGAAATTGATCAAGGCATTGGTAGAAACAGAGGATGGAGAATATATTATCGAGGAGAGCAGCAAAATGTTTCAAACAAATGGACTTCGTCTAGCAAGAAGCTTGATCAATGTTATAAATAGGGAAACACACATCTGGATAACTAATCCGTATCCTCGACCGTTAAAAATAATGAAAAACCAAACATTGGCTTTTGGAAGTAGTCCAGCGAAAATAAATGTGAGTCGAGAAAGAGAGGTAGAAGAGAACAAAGAACCTAGATTCCAAATAAACGAAAATCTTTCACCAAAGGAACAGAAGGAGTTAAAACAAGTTTTAGAAAGGTATGGAGATCTTTTTTCGTCGAGATTAGGGAGAACCAATTTGGCCAAAACATCGGATAGACACAGGAAGACGCGAAGCCAATTAAACACAAGCCTTACCGGGTAAGCGCTAAAGAACGAGATATTATAAAGAGCAAATTGACGAGATGCTTACAGAAGGCATAATTAGGCCATCTTCTAGCCCCTGTCTTTTCCAGTAATATTGGTCAAGAAGCGAGATGGTAAATACAGATTTTGTGTGGACTACAGAAAAACTGAATAATGTGACAGTAAAAGATGTCTATCCGATCCCTAGAATAGACGAAGTTATGGATACTCTCCAAGGATCTACACACTTCTCAGCAATAGACCTCAGATCTGGATATTGGCAAGTTGAAGTCGAAGAAAGAGACAAAGAGAAAACAGCTTTCACTACAGCACATGGATTATATGAATTCAACGTGATGCCTTTTGGACTTTGTAACGCGCCTGCTACCTTTGAGAGAAATATGGAGAATATGCTTGGAATCTGAGATGGCAAATTTGTTTGTGTTATCTGGATGATGTTATCATATATAGCCCGGATTTTCCAACGCACCTCAAAAGACTTGAAGCTGTTTTTAGATGTTTTCGTGAATCTAATATAAGGTCAAAACGACAAAAAAATGCCGATTTGCTTTTGAAGAATTGGAGATTTCTCGGCTATATAACGAGCAAACATGGTATAAAACCCGCGGAACATAACATCAAAGCTGTCAGAAATTTCCCTCGGCCCAAAAGGTCAAAGAAGTACAATCCCTTTTTGGGAATGTGTTCATATTATAGAAAATTTATCAAAGACTTCTCAAAAATTGCTGACCCTTTGACCAACCTTATAAAAAAAAGTGTATCATTTATCTGGACAGAAAGACAAGAGGAAGCGTTTCAAACCCTAAAAACAGCACTATTAAGTCCACCAATTTTAGGTCACTTCAATCCAAATGCACCTACTTATGTTCATACTGATGCGTCCAACATTGGCATAGGTGCAACACTTGTCCAAGACATCGGTGGTGAAGAGAAGGTGATCTCATATTTGAGTCGTACCCTAAGTAAAGCGGAGCAAAATTATTCAACCACTGAAAAAAGAATGTCTGGCCGTTGTCTGGTCAATGTCAAAATTACGACCCTACCTTTATGGAAGACACTTTAAAAATAGTAACAGACCACCACGCCTTATGCTGGCTCAAAAACTTGAAGGATCCAACAGGTCGATTGCAAGATGGGCATTGAAAATTCAAGAATATGACTTCGATATAATACATAAATCATGGAAAGAAACATCTGGACGCCGATGGCTTATCTAGGGGACCCTTACCAGAAACTGATTGGGATGAGGATTTTGAAAGGCTATTTTTAAATCAAATAACAGAAAGAGGATAAGTTTATCGAAAGTGTTAAGAAAAACCTTAATGGAAGCAGGCGATCAATTGCGCAAAACTTTAAAGTAGAAGATGGATGCCTCTTTAAGAAAAACCCGAACCCTGAAGGCAGGGCGTGGTTGCTTGTGGTTCCAGAGAAGAAAAAGAGAGAAATTATGAAAGAATATCACAATCATATGTCGAATGGCCATCTGGGTGTCGCCAGAACCATGTACCGAATAAAGAGTAAATACTTTTGCCATCCATGCTAAAGGATGTCTCAGAGTTCGTTAAGACGTGTCATCTTTGTCAAAGTAGAAAAGGCTCAAACCAATTACCTTCTGGACTACTACAGCCCATTCCCCCAGCCAACTTTCCTTTCGAAAGAATTGGAATTGACTTTGTTGGTCCATTGCCATCTACGAAAAACAGGAAAAAATGGATAATCGTGCTGACGGACTACTACACTAGATATGCAGAAACAAAAGCAGTCTCGGAAGCAACAGTGAAAGAAGTTTCAAAATTTCTAGTAGAGGATATTTTTCTCCGGCACGGAGCCCCACAATATCTTATTAGTGACAGAGGCTCTCAATTTACCAGTAATTTAATGAAAGAGGTGATGAAAACGTGCAAGATTAAACATTGCTTCACAACGAGCTATCATCCCCAGACTAATGGATTGACAGAGCGGTTTAAATAGAACATTGATCAATATGCTCAGTATGTATGTGAACACTGATCAGAAGAATTGGGACGAAATACTCCCATTCATCACTCACGCTTACAATACTACAATTCAGGAAACCACAGGATATTCTCCTCTTTTCCTGATGTTTGGAAGAGAACCCACGTCTCTTTTGGACGACAGGAATATCTCGGTGGACATTGACAAGGATGATTATGATGAATACATAAAACATCACTTAGACAAAATAAACAGAACAAGAAAATTAGTTATTAACAACACAATAAAGACTCAAGAAAGAATGAAAAAGAACTATGACAAGAAACACATGGAAAGAAGCTACGAACCAGGAGAATTAGTAGCAGTTTGGACACCAATTAGGAAAATAGGAAAGTGTGAGAAACTACTGAGAAAATATTTTGGCCCATATAAAATATTAAAGAAGCTGTCCAACGTAAATTACTTAATTGAACCAAAAGATAATCCTGGCCAAGACCCATTGATTGTCCATGTCTCAAGAATCAAACCCTATTTTGAAAGAATTGATGAGGTCAATCACGAGGACGTGACGACCTCTGGAGAGGGGGAAGTGTTACATCATGATTAATGGCGTATTTCTTATATTATTTTTATATTTGAAATTTAAATTATATATTTATTTATTTTTATATAAAATATTCTATGATATTTATTTAAAACAGATTAGATTATCATCATTTGTATTTAGGTACACTGTGACTTCACTGCTCTCTTTGATGTAAGAAAATAAAAAATCATTCTGGAGGTTACTTAAAGTAGACTTATCTCATTATTCCCTTATATAAATTTGTAGGATGGTTGAAACACGCTCTGGTAAGATGCAAGACCCAGCACAGGAGAGAATCAAGGCTGAAGAGTTTGCCAAGCCGCAACCTGGTGCAACAATATATAATATTAGTAGCAGGCCTCAATCTTCAGAACCTTACAATTTTCAGATAGGTTCGAGGGATAATTTAGATCCATTTTAGCTGTAGCGAATACAACAGTAGTAGGCACTATTTCCGGAATATTTGGGGTTTTGAGTATAATTAGGGGCATACTTGCTTTCAAAACTATTGAGGGGCAATATATATAATTCATAATGGGGCAAAAGTCGTGAGAGCAAACAGCATAATTGAAAAGGAAGCGATGGGAAAGTTTCAAAACTTGATTCTTTCATTATGTTTTAAGAGGGAAGGGGCAGAAGAAAATTATATTTGAGACTTAGTAGATAATCTTGGTAGAAACCTTTAATATTGGGAACCTTAGATCTTTAGAGATGGTGGAATAATTTGGTTTCATTTTATCTGTAGTGAATGCAGCAGCAGTGGGTAATATTTATATATTTTGTGGGGTTTTAGTATAATCAGGGGCATATTTTGTTTATAAACTATTGAGGGGCAATATATATTGTTCATAGCGCAGAAATATTCGAGAAATCCAATGTATATTTGAAAAGAAAGAGATGGGGGAAATTTCAGACTTTGCTTATTTTATAAAGTATTAAGAGGGCGGGGGGGGAGAAGAGTAGAAAAATGATATTTGAGGCTTCAATATATAATATTCGTATTAAATGTTTATCTTTATATAGAGCCTTAGATTTTTAGAAATTGATAAAGCAATTTTGTTTGTTCCTGGTTTTTGGTGAATATTTATAAATTTTGTAGATTTTTAGAATTAATTTGGGGCATCTTTTGCTTTGTACACTATTGAGGGGCATTATATATTTTTTCATAGTGGGGCAAAGGCTTTGAAAGCAAATGACATAATGGTATAAAGATGCGATTGGGAAAATTTCACACTTGCTTATTCTATTAATTATTGAGAGGGAGCAGAGGGCAGAGGGAAAATATGTTTAAAGTTTTAAAATAGATTCCTGGTAGAGAAATTTCTAGCTTTAGATCTTCCTAGAATGATTTGAGGGATAATTTGGTTCTATTTTATCCGTAGTGAATACAGTAGTTTTTGGTAATATTTATATTTCGTGGGGTTTTAAGTGCAAATAAGGGCCATATTTTGCTACCAAAAATATTGAGGGGCAATATATATATTTTCATTGTGGATAAAAGCAATCAAGGTAAATGGTATAATTGAAGCGATGCAGGAAATGATTTGCTTTTTTTCTTTTATGCTATTTTAGGTTATTGAGAGAAATAGAGCAAGAGTGAAAGTATTTGAGGCCTCAGAATATAATCTTGGTAGACAACTTTGATATTTAAAGCCTCAGGTCTTTGAAAAAATATAAAATGGATAATTTGATTTTATTTTAGCTTTAACGAATAAAGAAGCTTTGGGTAATATTTATAACATTGAGTGCATTAAGAGCCACATGACGGGCAATATAATTTTTTCATAGTGGCTGAAAACCATGAAATTAAATGGTATAATCAAACAGGAAGCGTTGGGGCAAATTTAGGATTTGTTTCTTTTTTGATAGTATTGAGAGAGCACAGGGCAAAGAAATGGCATTTGAAAAACAGTATATAATATTGGTAAAAAGCCTTTATATATAGAGCTAGAATCATAAATAATATGAATAAGTCAATCACAGAAAAGGTCCAGCAATAATGCTTGAGGATAAAATACATCCAGGAAGAATCCTCGCTGACAGTTAACATTAGCAAGATTCTTATTTAAAGGCTACGTCTTGAATTTTACATATCGATGATAAATTACATTTATAATTATTCTTCAATGAGCGAGTACATCTAGCAAGTTCCTCGAAGAAAACATTGGTCTGAAATGGACTTCCAAAAGAGACTGCGTCCACAAAGATATTTAGATTACAGACCTTGTCCAGCGAGAATTCACGTTAACAATCGTCCATCACAAGATGTTTGAGTGATTGACTTCAATCAGGCAAGATTCCTCGATGTAGTAAGACTCCTCGATGATACACCACCTTTTCACCAATATTTCTCTATGAAAGACTGCGTCAACCATCAATTATTTTTGATGATAGACTGCATTGATCAAGATTCCTTGATGAAAGAACACAAACAACTGCTTCTCCAAGGACAGGCTTCATCCATCAATTTTTTATCGATGATGACTCCATCCATAAAGATTTCTCTATAAAAGATCATGACAACCGTACTTGTTCGATGAGAGACTGCGGCCTTCAATTTTCCACGAAGACAAGTGGGTTCAGCACAATTCCACGATGACGGACAAAGTCTTGCATATTTCGATGATAGCAGAATACATCAAGATTGCTCGAAGTGACAGACTTCGGCCAAAAAAATCCTCCAATGAAAGACAAACGCCAGTAGTTTTCTTCTAGTAACGACGTTCTTCAGGCAACTTCAAGGCTTGAAGTCGCGGCCATGAAGCTTTGTCGCCGAAGATGCCCCAATCTTCGACAACTCTACTCCATGGTAAGAAACTTCAGGATGAAGCCCCAGGAGAAACGCCGTCGACCACGAACGACGAGCATAAATGTTATGCTTCTGAAAAACATCAAATCAATATATTACTGAAAATTGTAAATATTATTTTTGAAATAACTAATATCTAATTCTTTTTTCTATACACACTAACTTATAGAAAAGTAAAAATAATTTCACACTTTTTAAATTAAAATGTTTAAAATGTATGCTCTAAAAGTACTGGAGTTCCCCATTTAGATAGTGAAACCTCCATTCCTGGGGCTTTAACATGTGTTCAGAACCCAAAGTAATTAAGTGGGCCAAACTGATAATGGAATAATTGTCAAATTTCATTCAAGGCAATCACTCACGGTTTAAGTTAGTTAATTTAATTATTATATAAAAATATGAAGCATTTATTGTTAAACACCTCATAATAATACATAAATCACATGAAAGCCAACGCATTTTATTCCTCACAAAATACCTCAATGAATGCATTTGAAGAAACTTGATTTAGAAGTCTCAGCTTAGTTTAATAAATACCTCATGCAATTTTAAAAACAGAATTTTCCTAAAATATATAATATTACTGAATTTTCATTTTTTAATGTTGGAATACGAGGGGTGTCCCATAAGTCCGTGGCCCGACCATGAAAACGAAATATTTGAAACAAATAAATTTTACCATATATACCTTAAAGCCTTGTATAAATATATGTAAAGCATTAGAACATCGCTGGAAAGTGTATAGACC
>CP092878.1:41444032-41493644 GCA_030710605.1 Cordylochernes scorpioides
CATTCTTCCAATGACCCCCAAAAATTTCATTCTTGTCTTGAATATCCTTTTCTCTCCTAGCTGTGTGATATGGTTAACATTTGTTACAACTTCCAAGGCCTGTCTCATTTTATAAATCCCCTGTTAATAAACCAAGACACCTTCTTCCCTTTCAACAATGCATCGTGCGAATTAAGAACCCCATGTTTACGATGTTTTGAGAATAAAAAATGAAATAAATCATTTCTCAGTTATTATTTGGTTTTGAAAATCGTATAAATTGAGGACGTGTAATGTCTTGTTAAAAATACCGTATTGAAATTGGCCATAAAATATATGATAATAGAATGTGCCCTCTTTTCCACATAGAGACAAGTAACCTTCAATGGCAGCCAACTACTGACGCAGGTGACTGCCGTCCAACCTATGGCACTAATGGTTGAACCAGTGTAGAATTCACGACTGGGTTGAATGTTTCGAAAGATCGCTAAAGGACACGTTGTCGACAGCCAAGTTGACAAAAACCTGAATTGGGAATCGTCAATAAACACACACACAATATTAAGACCATCGGTCTTATACAGATTCATCACAGGAAGGAAGCACAGATAGAGTTCCTATACTCCAGGCAGCACAGAACCTAACAGACTCCAGGTTCGATGCATGTCAAATGGCTACAGATTCCACCGTGCATAGGTTAGCGTATCACTGAAAAGACGAGTGGGTAATCAACCGCGTTTTAGTCTTCGCTTTCCTCATCCAAATGGATCACGTCATTCGGCGATTCTATTAATCTCCTCATAACGGCGAATGCAGCCTTGTAAAATTTATATAAACAAAACAGAAAATTTTGATTAAACATCATTATATTTATCCAGTTATATATTCATTGACAAATACAACATTACCAAATGGCATTACAAATTATATCTTGACGCAACAGTTTTAAACGGTGTTTAGTGTGAAATTGGGTTAAAGGAATTCGGCAAATGAGGTTCTGAGATTGTATAAGCCTGATTCAATCAGTTTGTTCACAATTGTCCGAGGGGTGAATCTGCTTGTGACAGCTGACAGGTTTTGATGTGCATTCGCTCTTATATCAACAACGGCCATCTGTACAATTCTTGGGTTTTTTTATGCTTTGGTTCTTCTTTTTTAACCTATGCAATGGCCATTATTAGTATGTTCTTATTGAAAATATGACAATATTCTCACAATTGTATTAAATCTTCTTGATATTAATCAAGCAAATGCTACAGGTTTCTGGATATGTGTTTCTTTATTCTTAATAATCTGTTCTATTTCAGATGTTTGAGTGTATATAATTCTAGACTTGGCTCTCTCCCTTCACATTTCTGTAAATAAAAATACTCAACATAAAAGGTTATAAAAAACATAAATGCATCAGATATAAAACATAACCCCCTAGAGAAAAAAGATAATCTCAAATTTAGGTTAACGTCTTTTGGTGATATTATGTTGATTGCATTCAGCTACTTTATATATTTATCGCTCAAATATTTTTAATTTATTACACCCAATAAAAAATTAAATTAAGCCGATTTTTTTCCATTTTTATTTAACTTATGATATATCAATAATTTGAATTTTAAAAAATGTATAAGAAGAAAACAACTTCCTTGTACGGTGCGTAGTTCTATTTATAAAATAGCCATTTTCGAAAATAAGAAAATCTGCATTGAGTTTTTTTTTCAAATTGAAAATAATATGCTAATGAGAGGTATGAATTAATTAAAGAAGCTTTTGGCAATGCTTCTTTATCACGTTAAAGAACCTTTGAATGGTTTTCGCGCTTCCAAAAAGGTCGGGAAGAGGTAAATGAAGATCAACATACAGAGCGTCCAAGAACATTACATTGAGAGTAAAACAAACTCGAAATAAAGGAATTAATCAACAGAATAATAGAATATTTTTTTTAATGCTTTATCTTCACAGACTGGGGGCTATCTGTAGGACTGTCATCAAATAATAACAAAAGATTCGGACATGATCCAGATGTCTTCAAAATTTGTTCTCCGGGTTCTAACGGATGAACAAAAGGAGGTTAGAATGGAAGTCTGCTAAATCATGATCGAAATGATTCGGATTGATCCAAAGTGGAGTCAAAAAATCATCACCGAGGATAAGACATGGGTGCATCATTAATCTTCACAATTCAACCATGAATACTTCATCCTAAAGGATAGGAATAGTCGTTATTTCTCCTTAAATATTGAAAATTATGATTTTTCGTTCTGTAAAAAGAAACATTTGCAGTAAAACTTGTTAAACGTCGTTTTATAATCATAGCCACATTATATTGTATAATAAATTGTATAAGTTTGTACAAATATATTGAAAATATAAAGATTTAGGCCTATGTGTTTGACAGAAAATTGGTGATGAAATCATTCAACAAATTCACGGATTGATAACGAAGAACTTTCAATAAACTAGAACGGTAAGTAGGTACAGTCATGATTTATCCATTCAGATCAATTACGGTCAAATTCTATGCCCACAAAGTCTATATCACAAATGTCAAAAGAGGTCTCTGGTAGACTACAAGAGCTCAAGCCATTTAATAGCTACAAGGTTCATAGAAGTATAGGTCGCCTCTCACGTCAAAATAAACGTCTAAACCTTTGGAAAACTGAGAAGTGTCCACCTAGAGACCATGATTTCGGGATAATGACCCTCGTCAGTCTAGGGCAGACTTTATTCCATGAGATCCACACGGGATATAATGGAATCTTCACAATCTACCAAAGAGGTGTTTTGTTGAGGTCAGGTTTTGACGTTTATTTTGACGGGAGAAGCGCCCTATGCTTCTATGGATCAATTTCCTCCCGGCAAATTTTCCATCTATATTCTAGCCATATATTTTGCCCAGCCACCTTGCCAGCAAAACATCTCTTTGTTAGATTGTGAAGATTCCATTAGATCCCGTGTGGACGAGGGCCATTAGCCCGAAACCATGGTCTCTAGGTGGACGATTCTCAGATTTCCAAAGCTGGTGTTATGGCTTTGTCACTGACCCGAGGCCGCTAGTTGGGGCGACGGTCAATAGATGGCGTCAGGTTTTGACGTTTATTTTGACGGGAGAGGCGCCCTATGCTTCTATGGATCAATTTCCTCCCGGCAAATTTTCCAACTACAAGGTTTTGTCAAAAGTTCGTAAACACTTGCAAAAAATCAAAATACCAATATTATTCGCCGTTATTTATAATGTTTTTATATTGTGTATAAAGTAATTGTATTATGTATTATTATATATTCGCCGTTAGGTATAATGTCTTTGTATTATGTATAAAGTAATTGTATCATGTATTAGTATCTATTCGCCGTTATGTATAATGTCTTTGTATTGTGTATAAAGTAATTGTATTATGTATTATATTATCTATTCGCCGTAATAATATTATTCGCCAAGTGATAAGGAAAAAAACAACGTTTTAAGTAAAACACGAACTTTTGGGATAACCTTAATTTAAAGTTATTAGGTACAATTTGTGGATCATAGATTATAAACACAAGTTAATAAGACCAAATCCAAATAAATATCACATACTACTACACAATCACACACAATTTATTTATTTATATTTGGTCTTATTACCTTGTGTAACAAGAAAAAGGATTGCAATCACTATTATAAGAAAGAGGTGAAGAATAACCAGATTGAAAAACCAGTTATGACAAGACATGAGAAGCCCACAATGAACCAATATCAAAAAGACAGAGTATAGAGGGAAACATCTAAATTCGACAATGAAAATATAAATTTAAGAGAAAATATTCATTAGGAGATATGATCCTTTCTTTATAAATTCTTAATAAATTTATTCCTATATATGTATTTACATGTATTTTAATCAATAAGGCTTATATTGGATCAAAATATAATTTATTTACCAATATTTCAGTTGGCTGAAAGCCAACCTTTTTCAAGGTATTGCAACCTATTAGTGTCATCAACAAACTGGTTCCTATTTTTAATCTCCCCATTGAATATAAGTAAAAATATTTTTTAAATTAATTCTATTGATGTTATTGAAGCGCTGAGTTTTTTTGTTGACACACATTAATATGTTATAATAACTTGAAAAAGGTTGGCGTTCAGCTAACTGAAATATTGGTAAATAAATTATATTTTGATCCAATATTTGGCGTTTTAATCAGAGATTTATTTATGGATATCTCTATTCTCAAAAACAATATATATATGTATATATTGTATCCAAATATATAAGAATTATAGAATTTTTTCGAAAAATATAGGAAATTTTATATTAATATATGAAGATCATAGCGCTCTATTGATATTTAGGTTTCAAACGATTCCATTTTCACAAAGTCGAGCAATCTATATCAAATCTCAATATTTAATTCACATAGATTATGAATATTGGTTGAAATCGAATTATCTATTTATAATAATCGATTCAAGTTATACTTTCACAATAATCGAAATATCGAAGCGATAAGAAGCTATTTCGAAGCGATACAAAGCGATATCTGAGCATCACAAAGCGAAGAATCATAGCGATGGGCATCTTTAAGTTTTTTAAGAAGAAGAAGTAAGTGGTGAATGTTCATAAACAACCTTTCAAAATATTCTGATACAGTAGAACTACCTCCCTGTAAAGAAAAACTAATTGCAGAGCCAAAGTGTCCTTTAGGAAGAGGCTTCCTCTTATTGGAGAGTTGCTAAATAGTAAAAAAGGTAATTTTGAAAATAAAAACTATCCTTTGTGGAAACATGTCCGTTAGCAAGGTGTCCGCTAAAGGGAGGTTCTACTGTATATTTCTATTATAGAGAAGAAAAATCGAGAAACATAAAGAAGAATTATATCAATAAAAATAAACACATATGTTCTAAAATATCCTAAATATTGATTCCATCTTCTTATAAATATTTTCTTATACTATCAATATATTTGGAGTCTATAAACATGTGGATATCAAATTTAACATTATAAAATGTAATAATATAGAAAAATGGTGATGATACTTAGGCACTTGAAACTTGTTCATTTGTTATGAAATATCCCAAAAATTATATTTCCACTACAGAATATGTATTTCGTCAAAAATGTAGTTGTCATATAAATGTTTTAAAATATGAATTTTCATATTACACCAATTTTTTCAATTTTATAAATACAAATTTCTACAACCACAAAAGATTTGAAAAGTAGAATATTTTGAGAAGAATTATGTTATTGATAATGATAAGAACAAAATGAGCGCTGTAATATACGAGCGTGGTATCATGAATAAATGCAATCGACTCTTACTCTCTCATTATCTCATTATATAATCTTATTTACTCATATATAAATATTATATTATATTTTCAACCATATATATATTTATATATATATAATCATATATGGACGTTGTAATAAGGTAGTTCTCAATATCTCTCTTTTCGGCCGTGCGGCCACGCGGCGCCCGAGCTTCGTTTTTTTTTTTTTTTTGCAATAGAAAGCGGTGAAAATAAAACTTATAATCCTTTCCAGATATTGAAATATAGCCCTGCTATTGATTCAGAATATTATGTGATTTTAAATAGAAGATAAAACTGGGTGATCGAGGTGTATCAATGGGAATTAAATTGAGATATCGAATTTTCACAATAAAAAAAATATCGATGCAAGAAAATTCCAATTGGTCAGACCAGGTAAAATTTTCAAAAAGGAATAAACTTCTCAAGGTTAGCAAAGACTTAAAACTTCAAAAACAAAAGACTTGGAAAATCAATTCCAGCGCGCGCCGCGCGCCCGTGGACTTCCATCCATTCTAAAATATTGTGAAATGGATACACCCCTTTTTTCTGTATGACAAGCTATCCAAGAGGTGAAGATCCCAGAGTGAAGTTGTAGAAAGATGGGTGGACTCTAGCTACGGTAGAATGGCCCACGCGTGTAGTGGGGGGGGGGGGGGGGGGGTGACAGGCGCCAAAAACAGCAATAATTCTTAAGAGATATGCACATAGACCTCAACACTATTGATAAGATAATAAAGATTATATATTATATATACAAGAAAATAAGACCTAATCCAATAATTTTTTAGTTTCATTGAAGTCTATCAAAAATGATGAAGCACAATTTG
This sequence comes from Cordylochernes scorpioides, assembly GCA_030710605.1. Lineage (NCBI taxonomy): Eukaryota > Metazoa > Arthropoda > Arachnida > Pseudoscorpiones > Chernetidae > Cordylochernes > Cordylochernes scorpioides. The sequence continues at coordinate 41,450,132 of CP092878.1, forward strand.
GATTATAGATTATAGACACAAGAAATAAGACCTAATCCAATAACTTCTCAGGTTCATTGAAGTCTATCAAAAATGATGAAGCACAATTTGGATTATAGATTATAGATACAAGAAATTAAGACCTAATCCAATAACTTCTTAGGTTCATTGAAGTCCATCAAAAATGATGAGGCACAATCTGGATTATAGATACAAGAAAATAAAACTTAATCCAATAACTTCTTAGGTTCATTGAAGTCTATCAAAAATGATGAAGCACAATTTGAATTATAGATTATAGACATAAGAAAATACTTTAACTCACTAGAGTGCAATGAATATATTTTCTTTTTTATAATCACTATTTCCACCAGGTCCGAGGCTCTCCGATATGCAGCCCTTTATCAACCATAGTAGCAGAAATAATCATATCCTGAATTTATAGATGTGTGTGTGGATCACCTTTCAACATCAATCAGACATTTTTCTTTGGCGGAGATAAATTGATGACGTTTTATGTAACTGCCTGTATCACCATGAAAAGTGTATTTTTAAAAAGCCTTTATACCTCTCACCCATAAATATCTTTCATATCATAAAAAGATCATAATGGCGTCCTTCCATTCATACAGGGTCCATTATGAAAGTAATGAGCATTTACTGACAAAATACATTTATTGATCGTAATTTGTGTAAATGTTCAATATTCTTCAAAATACATTCCTGCTGCATCAATACACTTGCCGACTTGCCTGAAAGGCACCCTGAAACTCCTCGACAGGAATGCTTCTCAGGAACGTTGTAACATGGTGTTGGATGTTTTCCACGGTTTCCCAATGTTTTCCTTTCATCTCTCTCTTGAGTCTAGGAAACAAAAAGAAGTCACATGGAGCTAAGTCGGGACTGTAATGGGGGTGAGGGATCATCGGGGTGTTGCTCCGGGCCAGGAAGTTGGTAATGATGAAGGCTGTGTGGCTGGTGGCATTGTCATGGTGGAGCTTGACCGTGTCTTTAATGTAAGTCCTCACGCGTGGGATCCGGCGTTTCAATCTCCTGAGCACCTCCAGGTAAAAGGCTGAGTTTACAGTTTGTCCCTGCGGTTCAAACTCACAAAGGACTATTCCTCGGATGTCAAAGAAGACAATGATCATCGTTTTGATGCGCGAATTGCTCATTCGCGCTTTCATAGGGCGTGGGGATGATTTTGTGTGCCATGCACAGCTCTGCCTTTTCGACTCTGGGTCGTATTCAAACATCCAGGATTCGTCTCCGGTTACTACAGAGTTCAGAAAGTCCGGTTCATTTTTAATCAAATCCAACAATTCTTGACAGCGCAAAACTCTAAGTTATTTCTGGTCTTGCGTCAACACTTTCGGCACAAGCTTCGCACAGACCTTACGCATTTGCAGATCCTCGGTCACATGTACCACAAATGTGGACATGTGTAATGTGTCAGCAATTTGCTAGATACTTAATAGACGGTCGGTACGCAAAACTTCAAGCACACGATCTACGTTCTCGTCAGTTCTGGCCGTTGTTGAGCGTCCTGAACGGGGTTCTTAGGCGACCTCCTCCCGGCCCTCCTTGAACGCCTTGTGCCACTTCCCAGACTGTGATCTTGAAATGCAATCGTCCTTTAAGGGTTTTTGCAGCATCTGATATGTTTCGGTTGCATTTTTTCCAAGCCTCACGCAAAACTTTATGGCGTATCCTTGTTCAAGCGAACGCTCCATCGCGCTTTGTTACAAAAGTTGAAAACACACTTCAATCGGAGGCATGTATCTCCCCTCACACTGCTCGAACTCAACTGACGACCAGATGGATTGAAAGGGCATATCCCTCCACCACATTTCCCACAGTTTTACCGTGTTGCCATCTATCGTCGCGTCACAATAACATTATGCTCATTACTTTCATAATGGACCCTGTATTCGTTAAAAACACCCTTCCTGATACCACACAACAGTCTTTTATAAAGAACTCCAAACCCTCATATACCTATTACACTTTCTTTTACCCCCTCAGCCTCAAGATAAACATTGTCTGAACCCTTACTAAGCGACTACACACACACTTTGTTCCTTACCACTTTTTTAAATAATTGGAAGAGTCAAGCATTGTTCATCACCTCAGTTCATCTGGATATCTGATATCATTTTATAATAGATACAGTTTTACCTCTAGTTTCCCTCACACCCCCAATGTCTACAACCCACAACCCCCCTGTCTCCAATTTCATATCAGAAAAGATCCGTAAATTTAGTATAGACAGCCTCTTCTTCAATTCCCTTAAACCAGACCTCCAAAATCCAGGAATCCTATAACAAAATCCACCACCATTCCAGAAACCTTTTCCAACACCGTGGAGCTCGCACAAAAGAGTTCAATATCGAGATTCAATGTAGCATCTGACTCGAACTGGAAAAATCTGAGTTCAGATATGTCGAGTATTATAACTTTTGAAATCTGATATGACTGGAACTTTGATGAGATGATGTAAATCCGAGATAGAAATAAATCAACTTTCAAAATATTTTAACCAACATTACAACTCCCCACTTCTGTCCCTTTCAAGACATCAGTTTAAAACAGAGTTGGCTTTTGGATTAGATGTTGTAGATATAATGTAGAGCGTCAAACATGATGTAATGAGATTCATATTGTGTTGTCAGGAAGTTTAATGGGGAGGGGCTACACGGTTACATCAATTACGGTTACGTACCTACACCTCCACGTACACCCCCCACCCCCGGCTCGCCACCACCACCTTTTAGAGCCATAGACCCAGTGTACCACGAGCCGGGGTTCGGATACACTAGGATATACAACCAGTACATATTGGGTGGGTCACTTCCAACACACCTCACACCTGCCATTCACTCTCCTACATTTGATAGCAACACCTCCACAGGCAGACTGGTGGTGGCAGAGTGCTGCCATGTCACTCTCCACAGAGATGTGGATTGGGGCACGACAGGCTCTGTCCCCTCCCTTATCTAGGGCCCCACATACACAGTGTTAGGTTCAACGGCACACTTTACAGTACAACATGTTTACATAACACTTTACAATCACACCAACACACCTTCTTCCTTCTTCATGTGGCGGAGGCCCTTATTTATTGAGGTGAGTATTTTACCCTTTCTTTCTTACCATAAGTTTATTTATATTTCCATTAATAATAAAAATAGAAAATATATTTGTTAACCCATTAATTTTAAACGATTATCCTTAAATATCTATCACTTTTTGTATATATATATATATTTATATATTACCTTTTATATAAATAGTTTTATTTAATTATTTATCAAAGAAGAGATGTTAAATGACGTTAAGTTATAATTAATCTGATAAACTTTCAAATTTATCAAAGTTTTTGATATTATTATTTGGGAAAATATTCGTATTGAATTACAATAAACATATTGTTCATTTTTTTTTTGAGTTGATAACTATTACATTAAAAATATCATAGATAAAGGAGTTCATATAAATTAAGTAATATAAAAATATCATTTTAAATTAACTTTGAAATGTTTTTACCAACTTTATTACTGCCTTTTCGAGTATTTTTCCAATACAACATTAAATCATCAATCATTTCCAAAATACAGAAAATAATCGCTTGCTATTCTATCAATATATATCATAGCTAGTAAAGTGATCTATAACTAGAGCTGATACAAACTTTTTTTCCATTAATAGCATGTGGGAATTCTCATATTTACTCTAATTAAAATGTATAATTTTAATAAATATACTATATATGCATTATATTCAGATAAAATATATATTTATTCCTATTAATAATATATTATCTTCAAATATTATTTATTAAACATTAATATAATTCAATATTACATACATCCAAATAAAATATATGAAAACCTGATCAATGTGAATGTATATTTATAGTTTCTTTGTAATTGTGTAGGGGCACAAAATTCGAGCGTTGCTTTGGGCCAGCAACCATGGAGTATTCTCCAAACTTCATTGGCAAGGTATCAGAATTTATGGCCAATTGATAGAGAATTTTCTTAATTATTGTATTGGTATTTTGTATATAATGACTCGAGATATGATATAACATAATATTAGATATTTTTTATTATATGATGTTATAGACACATAATATTTACAGACATCATTATTAATGAAATTTTATTTATTAAACATTAATATTTACTTCACTATTACATCTCTTCAAATAAAATATATGAAACCTCAATCGTGAGAATGTATTTTTATAGTTTCTTTTTGGTTGTGCAGGGGCAGAAAATTCGAACGTTGCTTTGGGGCGGCAACAAACCACACTGGAGCATTCTCCAGACTTCATTGGGAAGTTTTCAGAATTTCGGGGCAATTGATCCAGGTAATTCTTAAATATCCTCAATTTCCTATTTAATAATAAAGATTCGAGAAATATCACTTATTGAGCCTTTCAGATACGATTTAAGTAAAGATAATTCAAATTATTATCATACACCTCCAAATATATGATATAAAAGATAACTTGATTTTTTTTTAAATATTCAAGTATCCTTTTCGACTCTTATCGAAAAAAAAGACATCAAAAAGTTATTTCATAAAACGTTGATTTTTATAAACGAATTATTTTATTATAATCGACATATATCATTTCGAGATTCATGGTATCCTTAATAAAGCTTCTTTAGATATTTTTATTGAAAAAATTGTAACAAATATTATGTGCAGGTGTTTACTGGATTACTACATATATCTACTTCACGAGGCTGTTTCCAACTTGGAAAGTAAGTGAGAGAGAGAGAGAGAGAGAGAGAGAGAGAGAGAGAATGTTCTTCTGATTATTAGGATTAGTTAGAGATTTATCCCATCTCAGTTTGGTCTCCCCTGGATAGACACTCTAGAGCATTAACACCTTGCCGGGTGATTTCTACGTCATATTAGATAAACCACCTTTGAGTATAAAATATTTATAATTCTGTGTTATGATGTAGGAGCAACAAAGTGAAGCGTTTCTTTGGGGCGGCAACCCTCAGTGATGGGGCATCTTCCTACCTTGATGAACAATGTCGGTGAAGATCGGGGCCACTTCATCGGCATGGTTTCAATTGTGAAACCTCTTCTATCTGAGTGTTCTGTTGATAACAGGTAAGTTTCAAATATTATATAGTTTGTATTATGAATCGAGGCCTTCATTTTCAATAACTATTTAATATGAATGATCTAAATAGAGTATAAATTTATTGACAATAAATAAATAAATGAGCTTTTTTAAATATTATTGTTTTTATAAATTTCTGTGTTATGTATTAGGGGAAACCAATACATCGTTGCTTCGGGGCGGCAACTTTTCTAACCTGAAGATTTTTCAGTTGCGGATTCATGAATTGTTAACAGGTAAGTTTTAATTATTTTATTGCTCGTTTAAAGATGATTCGAGACATACCTTCTATTGAACCATTTAATTTTTATGAGTTATAGAAAACTTAAATGCGTGTTAATAAATCAATAAATTTATTTTGAAATTCTATACCTACATTAAAAATGAAAATTCATTAATATTGAATATTTTAAGAAAATTGCATGAAGTATTCATTAAACTAAACTAAGACTTCTATATCAAGTTTCTTCAAATGCATTCATTAGGTATTTTGTGAGGAATAAATTGCGGTGGCTTTGTCGTGATTTATGTATCACTATGCATTGTTTAACATTAAATGCTTCATCTATTTTATATAAGGATTATATTAACTAACTTGATCAGTAAGTGATTGCCTTGTTGGAATTTCTACAATTATTCCATTATCAGTTTGGCCAACTTAGTTACTTTGGGCTTTTGAACACATGTTAAAGCCCCAGGAATGGAGTTTCCCTATCTAAGTGAGCAACTCAAGTACTTTTAGAGCATACATTTGATCTTTTTAATTTAAAAAGTGTGAAATCATTTTTACTTTTATAAAAGATGGTATAAAAAAAAGAATTAGATATTAGTTATTTCAAAAAAAATATATTTACAATTTTTAGAAATAGAATGTTTTGTTGTTTTTTAGAAGCATAACTTTTCTGGTCGTCGTTCGTGGTCGGCGGCGTTACTGCTGGGGCTTCATCCTGAAGTTGTCGTACCATGGAGTAGAGTCGCCGAAGATGGGGGCGTCCTCGGCGACAAAGCTTAATGACCGTGACTTCAGGCCTTGAAGCTGCCTGAAGAACGCCGTTACCTTGAAGAAAGCTACTGGCGTTTGTCTTCCATTGGAGGATTTTGTTGGCCGAAGTCTGTCACATCGAGCAATCTCGATGTATTCTGCTATCGTCGAAATATGCTAGGCTTTGTCCGTCATCGTGGAATCTGAGCCAAACGCACTCCGTCTTCGTGGAAAATTAATGGACGCAGTTTCTCATCGAACAAGTACGGTTATCAAGATCTTTTATCGAGATGTCTTGATGTATGCAGTCATCATCGAGAAAAAATTGATGGATGAAACCTGTCATTGGAGAATAAGTGGTTCGTGTTCTGTCATCGAGAAATCTTGATCAATACAGTCTATCATCAAATATAATTGATGGACGAATTTCGAAGGAATAATGCCGGTCTGACGCAGTCTTTCATCGAGAAATATTGGTGAAAAGGTGGTCTATCATCGAGGAGTCTTACTACATCGAGGAATCTTGCCTGGTTGAAGTCTATCACTCAAACATCTTGTGATGGTCGATGTTAACGTGAAATCTCGCTGGACAAGGTCTGTAATCTAAATATCTTTGTGGACGCAGTCTCTTTTGGAAGTCCATTTCAGACCAATGTTTTCTTCGAGAAACTTGCTAGATGTAACCGCTCATTGAAGAATAATCATGAATGTAATTTATCATCGATATATAAAATTCAAGACGTAATCTTTAAATAAGAATCTTGCTAATGTTAACTGTCAGCGAGGATTCTTCCTGGATGTATTTTATCCTCAAGAATTATTGCTGGCCCTTTTCTGTGATTGACTTATTCATATTATTTATGATTCTAGCTCTATATAAAAAGGCTCTTTACCAATATTATATACTGATGCTTCAAATACCATTTCTTTGCCCTCTGCCCTCTCAATACTATCATAAAAGAAACAAAGCCTAAACTTGCCCCATCGCTTCCTGTTTGATCATACCATTTAATTTCATGGCTTTCAAGCCACTATGAAAAAATTATATTGCCCGTCATATGGCTCTTAATGCACTCAATGTTTTAAATATTACCCAAAGCTCTTCTCTATTCGCTAAAGCTAAAATAAAATCAAATTATCCATTTTATATTTCTTCAAAGACCCGAGGCTTTAAATATCAAAGTGGACTACCAAGATTATATTCTGAAGCCTCAAAAACTTTCACTCTTGCCCACTTCCTCTTAATAACCTAAAATAGCAAAGAGAAAACAAAGCAAAACATTTCCTCCATCGCTTCAATTATACGCTTTACCTTGACGATTTTTATTCACAATGAACAAGATATATTGCCCCTCAATATTTTATGTAGCAAAATATGGTCCTTAATTGCACTCATAACCCCACCAAATATAGAAATATTACCAAAAACTACTGTATTCACTACAGATAAAATCGAACCAAATTATTTCTCGAAACATTCTCTGAAAATCTAAAGCTCAAAATATTCTACCAGGAATCTATTTTGAAACTTTAAATATATATTTTTTTCTGCCTTTGCCCTCTCAAACATTTATAAAAAAGCAAGTCTGAAATCTTCCCTATCGCTTCCTTTATGGAGCTATGCCATTTGCTTCCATCCTTTGGCCCACTATGAACAAAATATATTTCTCGTCAATAGTTTATAATATGCCCCCAATTTATAATCAGAATCCCACAAAATTTATAAATATTACCCACTACTGCTGCTTTCGCTCCAGATAAAATGGAACCAAATTATTCATTTATCTATCTAGAAAAATCTAAGGCTCTAGAGATCAAATGTTTCTACCAAGATAATATATTGAAGCCTCAAATATCATTTTTTCCTGCCTTCTTCCCCCGCCGTCTTAATACCTTATAAAATAAGCAAAGTCTGCAACTTCCCCAATATCTTTTTCAAATATCCCATGGCTTTCACGAATATCTCTGCACTATGAACAAGATAAATTGCCCCTCAATAGTTTATAAACAAAATATGCCCCTGATTATACTCAAAATCCCACAAAATATATAAATATCACCCACTACTGCTGCATTCACTACAGATAAAATGGAACCAAATTATTCCTCCATCTCTAAAGATCTAAGGTTTCCAAAATCAAAGCTTACTACCAAGATTATATATATTGAAGCCTCAAATATCCTTTTCTTCTGCCCCCTTCCCACTTACAACATTATAAAAGAAGCAAGTTATGAAACTTTTCCTTAGCTTCATTTTCAAATATGCTGTTTTCTCTCTCGACTTTTGCCCTACTATGAACTATATATATTGTCCCTCAATAGTTGTCAAGGCAAATATGCCCCTAATTATACTCAAAACCACAAATATTTCGGAAATAGTGCCTACAACTGCTGTTTCCGCTACAGCTGAAATATATCTAAATTATCGCTCGAATCTATCCAAAAATCTGATGCTCTGAAGATTAAAGGTTCTACCAAGATTATATACTAAAGCATGAAATATAAATGTAATTAGCCCCTGCCCCCTCCCCTCTCTTGATAACTTATAAAAAGAAGAAAATGCTGACACTTTCCCATCGCTTCCTTTTCAATTATGCTGTTTGCCTCCGCATCTTTTGCCCCACTATGAACTATTTATATTGCCCCTCAATAGTTAATAAAGCAAATAATCCCCCTAATTATATTCAAAACACCAATATTTCAGAAAATTCTCTACTAATGCTCTATTTTTATAACTAAAAGGGAGCCATATCATTTTTGAAATCTAATTCTCTCTGTTGCATTCGCATCTCGAGCTTTTTACAAGAAATTCGAAGACATCTTGCCCAAAATAACGAAGAATCATTTGTAAACTTCTTATACCATCCTGGCAAAAATTACATATCTCTGAATACAACTATATAATCTTATAAATATATTTTGATGTCGATTATCGAGTTTCTTACAATATGATCTTTATCGCTCTAGAGGATGCGTGTCAAGTCATTACCTTATTCAGAAGATATTCTATTTTCCACACAATATGCTATTTAGAAATTAGAATCGCGAATCAAATAACGTTTTCAAATGCAAAAACAGCGAGTTTTACTCACCTATTCTACATTTTGCAAAATAATTCCAAATCACTTTGGAAATCCACATCAAAATAAGATTAATGATGATCGTTTTGTCTTTTTTTTATGATCAATGAGAATCACCCTAACGATGCAATCCTGATTTATACAAATGCTTTTATCATTAATTGAAAATGTTTTTCAATATTTCCAACCATCCTGATCGAACATCAAAGGACCCTATCGAATTATATGCTGAATCTGTTCAATCATTCCCCAGCTCTTTCAATTACTTCATAAAAGAAACAAAGCCTAAAATCGCTTCCTGTTCAATTATAAAATTATCTTTCACACCTTTTGCTTTACAATGAAAAATATTTCTTGTACCCTAATAGTTTTGTATAGCAAATAAAGCCTCCAATTGAACTCGAAATTCCACAAATCTTTGAAAAATACCTAAAACTGCTCAATTCGCTACAGCTTAAATGGTACCGAATCACCAAATCTCTCAAATATTTTATTAGTCTTTTGAATATGTTTCTCAAACCTCTTTACTAGAATTTCAGAGACATTCAGTTCTCAAAATCATCCATCCTTCGTATGAATACCCATTAGAAACATGTTTAAATGATTGATATATACGAGTAAAATTGGAAATAATGAAAATTCAATAAATATATCAAATTCAACCTATCTCTATGTGAATAGAAATAAAAAGGAAATTTACTTCAGACTTTTCTATTTTTCACATGAATAATTATCATACCTATAACTACCTAAGTTCTACTCTCCAAAATAAAATTTTGCTTCAGAAAATATGAAAACCTTTGAATATTGCTTGTTCGATTTTAAGTAGATTTAGATTCTTTGTATTTTTATTTTGATTTGAGTTAATGTGAATGAATGAATAAAAGCTTTGCATAGAATAGAGTAGGTTTTATTACCACGAATTTTTGATTGCAATGATAATAATGGTAGCAGATTAAAAAATGTCAACACACCAACAGTGCCAAATAACAAAAATAAACTTAACAGATTAAAATGAAATAAATAAATTAATGAAACCAAAATGAATAAAAAAATGCAAATAAATGAATAAATGATTATTTACATTTGAATCCAACAATTGCTAATAATTAGGTTACAAGTCGCCATCTATATACACGAAATAAAACGTTTAAGCATTAATTTTCCTTCTCAAATTAAACAAAATGTTCACTCAATTCTTCCTGTTTAATATATTTCATCGGAGTAAGTAAGGTAATATTGATTTTATCTGAAAAATAATTAATTTATTTATCTGTAAAAGAGATAAATGCATGCATAATAATGTATTGCCGTATTTAGAACTTTTTAAATTAATAGAAATTAATAATTTATTGTAAATTTTGTATGTTTCATTGAAGGCGAACCTTTTTGATATGGTGCATCTACATTTATTACATCAAACTCAAATTGCGAACCAATGTAGAGATAGGAAGTTTGATGTGTAGAGTGATTGTTATATTCCACAGTATGTCCGCTGTAATGTAACAATATTAGTAAATTGTATAATACAATGGGCTTCTATATCGACTCTCGCCAGTAATAGTCATTACTAACCCCTACCAGGAAGTATTATCGACTTCCCAGCCTATATTTTATATTATAAACCATATCTAATAATATTCAATCGATAGGAAACACATATTCAGGAAAGAGTGTAAAGGCGGCACAAAGAGAGAGAATGTACATTTATATATAGTCAGAGAGGCTTCCCAAACGACGAAGTGTCCTTTTCCAAACAATCAGAATGACTACATTTACTACCCTCACTTTATGGCTTAGAAAAATTGTAATTGTATGCCTTGTTTTAATCGAGAATGGAATGAGTATTTTAACCCAGCCTTTTCCCAAAGAGCCAAACCTGCAGGTCAAGTGGCCGCTAAATTTGGTCGAAGGCCTTCTGGATAAGAGATGAGTGGAATAGCCAGTAATGATGAACCAGGACAAATCACTGGAGCCACAGATTGTGAGGGATTCTAGGACGGAGGCCTAATATGTAGGGCGAGTTTGTTACAGATTGATAGCTAGATAAAACTATCAAAGTACGAATGTTTATTTTCAAACTAAACAAACTTGTCCTAGCTTCGATTATAAAATATACGGAGAGATTGGATCATTAGTGGTGAACCATCCAAGCGGGTTCATTAATTTTATCTATCAGACCGCGCTTAATAGATCTCTAATGCTGTATTGAATCATTCTGCATATATTTATGCTACACAGAAGGGCTGAATCTTAGATATGGTGTTAAAGTAAATTATGGACATATGAATTTAGGATAGTAGATTTACATACAAAGACATACATCAAGCAATAACCTTCCATAAACAATAAGGACAAGGCTAGTTGGACATAAATTAATTATAAGGCAATAACGTCCATAAAGACAAAATAAATTAACCAATGCGAAGAAAAATACTTCTACAATATTTACTGCGATGATGAAAAATATGGCCAATATTGTGAACTTTTCTAGTGGGGTTTCTTAATTTAATATATCAGAAACCGCTTTTTATAATTCTGATAATGTATTGTTCAATTCTCTCTATATGTAAATCTACTGTCATAAAAGCTAAAGTCCATAGTTTGCTTTAATACAATATATTAGATATCACCAGGGGCCATTGGAGCATACTTTTAATTATAAAACTTGTATAATACGGGATTCGATCCCAGTTCCTAGCGATCAAAAACCAACGGTTTCGATCACTCGTCCACCGATCCTCAATGATCCTTATGCTTAGCTTAATTCATTTTACGATAGAATATATTGTCGAGAAATTCTAACATTTTATATAAAATACGAGCACTAAACTTGAAACTATTCATTTTTCCCTTTTTGTACATTTCTCTTCTCAACAACTAGACTTTTTTCGAGATATTTCAAGCTAAGAGAAGGAACAAAGAAGCGTGCCTCTCCTCAAAAATCTGTAAATTAATAGTTATGTTCTTTCTCCATTTTGTTTAGCAAAAATATTTCCTATGTGCCTATTCCACATAAAACAATAACTATAATATAAATTGAAAAATAAATTGAAAATATAGTTGAAAATTCAGTTATCGTGTTTTCAAATTCCATTTATTTTGTTTCAATTGAGAAGATAGTTGAAATTCGAAAGTGGGCTTTCTATGATATTTAGAATAAATACTCATATATATTAGAAACATATATTGTATTTCCCTAATAAACAACTATTCTACTGGTTTTCAGAAATGTGTTTCATGGTGTAGAATTCTTTTAAGTTTTCAAAACCTTGTTTTATTTTTCTACTTCCTTGAGTTCCGTTGATGAATAGTGAGTGGTTAACACAGATAATCTATCTTGAAAATATAAAAATTTAAAATACCATTATAATATTTGCGCCTTCTATCGCCTAAAATAAGCGATGAAGCGTCAGTTATGAAAATAAGGCTCTATTAGTCTTTATTCAACGCATAATGTCTGCTCAGCTATTCATTGCAGATGTGTTGCAACCTATTGTGTTACCATTTATGAACAGAATAATAATGCCCGACCACATACAGTCAATATATTAACGAGCCTTCCTCCGAAATGTTGACATTTTCTGGCCCTCATGTTTCACCAAAGATTCGACAAATTCTGCAGAATGTACTTAACTAAATAAGTTACTACTAATGTAAACAATTTGCATACTGATATGTAAATATGTATATATCCCTTTAAACTACTTTTTCTTTTTTCATTCAAATTTATATATTTCACACGTAAATATCCGATTTGTGGATATAGCGTGTATTCTGCAATTGTTAAATAAATAAAATGTTTCACAAATGTTTGCCCAATTGAACATATATCGGGCATGATGAAAATAAAATTTGGCACGCAACCTCCACAAATAATCTTCAACGGTTTCGGCAAAAAATTAAAATGGCTTGGTCAAGCATCTCCTACAAAGAAGCCATAAAAAACTGTATGACAGAATAACTCACCGTGTAGCTGCCTGTAAACCTGCCAAATGGGAGACACATCAAATATCAATAGAATCTGTGTATATCTGGGATATTGCGTACGATATGTCAAATAAAATATTAAAGGGTATCCATATAGAACTCACGAAATTCGGAATATTCACAAATATTTCTAGTAGATGCAATAAAATTAGTGGCCAGTTTATATTGACTATGTATGTATATTGGCCTATCCTTGTTCTTTTTGTGTATACTTTGCGCCTACCGGTTTATATGTATTTGATGAGGCATGAAAATATATAGTAACACTTTCTTTTTCTATTTCAAATTAAAATAAATTACTGAGGGATATAAATAAAATTGAAATTTAACGGCTTGTGTGAGAAAATAATTTATAAATATAAATTTGTAACACTTTTAAAAACTAACATGTTTTAAACACTTGATTAATGTAATGATAATATTTTTTGTTGTCGTCGTGTGGGTGAAGAGCGCAAGCATAGGGCGCAGGCTAGGCTCGGTCTCACGGGAACTCCAGACTTGATTTCAAAGTAAAACCTTTCTCCACCATCTTCATATGGCAATTATATACGTGAATCAATTTATAATAAAGTATATCGCTTTAAGCTGTAACCACAACATTGTACGTAAGCTAGAACGGTGGAAGAATTATCCTAACAACTGGTGGCAAAAGTAAAATCACATTTCAGTTATTTTCAATTTCTGAAATATTGGTTTATGCTCAAGAGAAATGTAAGAATCATAGAAAATATTCGAAGAGATTTATATTCAGATGAATCAGAAAATGAGATATTTAATGAATATTGGACTGATGAAAGTAAACGTACCACACTGGAGTCTCGATTGATAAGACTCGAGAATAGTATATATGATATTCCTGTAGCGCACCACAACTGTTTTTTATGATAACGTCCAAATCTCATCGACTGAAAACTACTGAATACTCTTTCAATGTATATTCTACCTCCAACGAACAGTCTACGTGGAACTGTTTAATTCACAATTAAAAGTGGTGTCCATGAACAATCGCTAAAACTCCAGTAGGAAGACAATAAACTCGCCGCAATACCCTTAGGTTCATTCGCGGAGGTACTCCAATCCATGTCACAAGAACAAATATTGGGCTATTTTCAGTCTATTCTCTGGTTTGAGATTGTGAGAGAAGTCTTTTTGGCACTCGCTGGAATTTCGAGGCGATATGCTCTACCGGAATTATATAGTGAAGTTGATCAACACATTGAATGGAAGATGATCCTTCCCCAATCAAAATACCTTCCGACCTCAAAGAGCTGCACAATAGCTCCAGTTGAGAACCTATTAGCATTTCAAAGAGATTGTAAAAGTATAAAAACGCTTTTACTGGATTGGGTGCTGAGCCAGTATCAAAAAATATATGTGGCAATATACTGAAAGTTCTTCCAGAATAGAACCAAAGACAAGATATAAAGACAAGCTCAAGACTTACAAAGTTGGAGCCCTGTTCCAAATAATCATATCGATATCATTGGGCCATTGCATAGAAGTGACAAGAAGAACCTCTATATTTTAGTTTCAGTGGATTATTTCACCATATGGCTTTAAGCATTTTTGCTTATGATAATAATGATAAAAACAGTCGCTGAGAAGAGGTTATCACCCAGTCTTTTCGTAGGTTCGGTCTCCCAAATGCAGAACCGCAATGACCAAGGGAGAAGTTCAGATTCGAAACGCTTTGTTCAAATGTGTAAAATTCCCGGAAGACATAAAACAAGGACCACACCCTTATACCTCTAATCCGACTGCATGATCGAAAGATTTAATAGAACCTTAGCAAGTCAACTTAGTCTCTTCGTCGATCAGAATCAAAGGAACTGGGACGGTCAACAGCCTATTCTTCTTATGACTTAAATAGAGCCAAACTAGGTGTCGATAGTTAAAAAGATAAAAGTTAAATGTACACGACATTTATTCAAACAAACAAACAACATATATAGAAATACAATGTCACGTAAATTGCCATAAAAAACACTCAACACACACCAATAACTAAGTAAAAATAGCCTTAGTACATTTCTGAGATAATCATAGATACCAGCGACTTAGTAGGGTGCCCTAAGTAAATTTCTATTAACATTTTGCTACTAATTATAAAATATTTTAGTTTTAAGAGAGCAATACTAGTTAAATAGAGCCGATCTATGTGTGAATAGTAAAAAGAAAAGTTCAAAGTTAAAAAAAACACGACATTTATTCACTTCACAACATCTAAAAATAAAATTAAAAAAGGAATTTTGGCTTGGTTCCAATGATAAGGTCTCCTCCAGGTAGAAGGGAGGGACTTCAATAAGGGTCCATGTCGGGCCTCTATGACGGCACCGGACCACCAGGTACAGGGGAGAGACTTCAGCAGGGGTCCAGGACGGGCCTCTTACGGCGACGTCGGACCAGAAGGTACAGTCGGAGACTGAACCAGGCCACCAGGGCCAGCTGCAGGCAAGTCAGGGCCAGGTCGGGCCTCCAGAACATGAGGGCGAAGATGTCCTCCACCACGGGACTTCTCGCTGTGGCCCCAGGCCGTCGAATTATCGGCCGCATCTCTCCAACGCTCAGAAACACGAGCAGAACAACTCCAATCAGGACAGCCATGATCGCTTCTATATCTCAGGGCAGTGAGGAGTAACTTGTGTGAGTTTATTTGTTGTTTCTAGGGAAACCAACTTTATAACAATTAAACTATTTCCTCAAATTTTATTAAGAATTTATTTCTCAGATTCTGAATAGTGTTTTGATATTAATTTGAAAGAATATATTGAGATATATATTCGGATAAATATGAAAATTCCCTGTAAATATTGTTTACTGGATTGAAATACTTTTAATAATTCTTATGAAGGAAAATTAGATAAAGTTTTCTTTCTCAAGATATAGTTATGCAGATATAACTTTTCTTGTTAAAAAAATCAACCCTTAGTTTAAAATTCTAGTAAGAGAACCTGAAAAATTTTGTATTTGAATTGTATTTAGAGAAATAAGAAATAAGACCTAGCGAATCTGTTATTTATTTTTTGTTAACACACAAACACTTTTTATCATATTATTCTCATATATGAAGAATGGAATAACAATTTTTGATGTTATATTTTATTATATGTGTATAATATAACGTGTGTAATGGATATATTAAAGCTTTAAATCGTATATTGGTTAATAACTCACTAGAATATATCATTATTATTACATACAATAGAACCTCCATGAGAGAACGCTCCCGCTTGTGGATGTTGTTAGTCTCCATCAAGTCGAGTCGCCTTTTTGAACAAATGGACAATATTCTCCATTTTGATCTGATATTTGGTCCATATAGTTTTATCAGCAGCGCTTAGAACCTTGCCTTCTTCTGTCTTTGGTCGTTGGCTAAATAAATTTGGCTTTTCCGCCATTTTGAGCAAATTCTCCTTCCAAGGACAACAGAGTGTTTTCTTATTACAAGAATGTAGTCTGAAGATAATTCCGGATTTCAATTAGTTCTATTTTGTGTTCATCGTCTCATTATGATGTTACCAGACGATTGCGGATAATTCTATATAAAGGACAGTTTCCATCACCAAAATTGCTATTTTAACCTTTTATCTGCTCTCTGGTATGGACCCATTGTCTCTGCAACTAGATTTCCTTCAGAGAGAGGCTTTATTCTACAATTAAAAAGAGTTAAATGTAACTTGAAGAATGTCCATACTCTTAAAAGATTAGTTGCTTGATAAGTGTCAACAGAGCTGGTTGTTGCAATCTCTAATTGACGTGAAGGTTTTTGGTGTCAAAACATCATACACACTGCTAGTGCTGTGGTTGTTAACGCACAAGAGATAACAGATATGAAATAAATAGAATGATAAAGTACGATTGTTTTTATAACAATTGTAAAAAACGTTCTCTAGTGTACTTATACTCAATGAAAAGATATTGGGGAGGCTTAGCTCATAAGGGAGGAACCTTCCAGCGGTTTCGCCAATTTAGTTCACCAGGCCGTTCTTTAGAGTTATAATGCTGTATTGGACGATTAAATACCATAACAAAGATTCCGCTATTCAGTTATGCATATATAAGCAGAATGATCCAATACAATACTAAAATTAGTAGGTTTAATCACAGGTTACTCTCCAGCCAAGATTTGGCAAGGGATTGAAGCTTCCCTGTGATCTTTGAAAGCCACAAAAGAATAAGTAAAGGTTCAGATGAATTTGTCGAACGACTTTATTTAAAATTCAAAATATTTCATCGATTGTCTAGAGAGAAACTGAAATTTTAAAGCGTAGCCGTAAACTTAAAGTACAACACCCACGCTGCGGAGTTCAAGAGGGTGAGTTAATCTGGCTATTTATCCGAAAAAGAGAGAATACTGTCAGATTAGCTACAAAATACTGGATTTAATATCATTAATAAATTAGAGGATTGTATTCACATACATAACGTACAATATTCAACGAAAGATGAGTCTTAATAAACAAAGAACATTCATACTAATGAGAGACTTAGACTGAAACTATTGAATATGCACTATCTTTAAAACTAACTTCTGTACTTGGGTGATAAATAGAAAGCCATTATTTTAATGAATTTATTAAAAAGGAGATGTTATCTTTTGGCACACGATTACCTTTCTCCAGAAACTTTTGGTTGAAAATATCATGCATTTATTTTCTCATATATATTTATATAAAATAAGATATAGTTATATAATATCAAATGTAAGATACCCTGAGTATACAATATATACTCGGTGAACCGAGTGATAAGGACGGAGTCTAAGTTATTAAATGGTCTTACGTTAAGGAGAGTCTTAGATATAGATTCGTTGAAGTACTCCGACACTGTCTACGAAACGAAAGTGCGGCGTCTGAAATTAAAGTTGAAGAGATGATCCACAAATATTATCCACTTTATTTCCTTATTTGAATAACAACAGTGTGTACACAAAGATTTCTACCCCCGGCTAATAAGATTCCTACAAAAATTGAGACTATTTTACTGAATGACGCCTTCATTATGCTTGCCGAAGTTCTGAAAGATAAGAAATAGGGTCCTAAGAACATAAAAATAAAGCAAAATCAGGAGGAACATCCTCGGTGAAGAGTAGTACACCTTAGATGCGTTTCGGCCAAAGTATTGACTTGACGACTTCGATAGATAATATTTCTGGGTATTTCTGAAGATTTCAAAAACTCTCCTTGTTTATCTTATGAAATAAAAATACGACTTTGATTGATAAGGGCAAATAGCAAGAAACACTTTCCTCCAGGTGGGCCGCTCGTAAATTAAATTGGTGTCGTGACCTTATCCCCGAACATAGATCCGCTAGATTTCAGACGCTTCAAAGAGATGATAAGTTTTTTGAGCTAATTTGACAGAGGAGGTGATCGTTCTTCTTATAAACAAGCTTAATAAATAGGTGTTAAGAATATAGGTCGATGTCAAAAATATAAAATTTGAAGAAATGGTATTCAATCTTCGTAGTCAGCATTCAAGAAATAAAAGGTGTATCAACTGCTACTAATAATTTTCAACTAGAATCATCAATCATTTTACTTTTATGATTAAATCAAAAGTTTTTATTTTGTAGATTTATATTTGGATTTATGTTTCGAAATTAAATTTGATAATAATCCAAATATGAAACTATCGGGATATCTTGTCAAAATTATTCTCATATAAAAAATGTATATTTTTATTTAATATATTCAACTTATTATATAATTTCTAGGTTACAGGATTATCGAAACTCACAATAATCGAAACTTTCGAGAGCGAAGCAAATAGCATACGAAAGCAATCTACGAACTAAAGTAAAAGCGAACTAAAGCAAAAAGCGAAGCGATGGGATTTCTCAAGTTTTTCAAAAGAAGGAAGTAAGTGATTAATCATTTGACAAATATCTTGATTCTTATTTCAATAAAAAAAATAATATAAAATTTGGAAAAGGGTCCTTTAAAAATATCAAAAATCATTACATATGCGTTCATACACACAATATATAATGTATATTAATCTACAAAAATTACTAATATATTGACCCTATCATATTCCGATATATAAAAAAACGCCAACTTACTTCAAAACATTGGTCTATAAAGCTAGAATCGATAATCATGATGCAAGTTCTCATGAATATAGAATTGAAAATAATCTTTCTGTTTATAAATTTGAGTGGCATCAAAATCTCTTGAGCGTTAATACACCTAAGTCTTTTACCACATTATGGAATAAAAATTAAAAGTATAAATTATCATAAATATATAAGTAACGGATTACTAGTGTTACATGTTTCAAATATTTTTGAATTTTCACAAAGGTTCGACGTTTTACTGGGCAAACAAAATACTTTTTTATTTCATTAATTCTACTGGCAAACACTGGAAAGTTTAACTTTTTGATATTAAATAAAATTTAAATAGATAATACTAGTTTTAATTATTAACGATAAACTCATATTGAAAATATTTTTGTCAAGATATAGTTATAAAATAACATATTGAGAACCCTGGTTCGAAAAAGTCTGGAATACATCTCCCAAGTTTCAATGGAATAGGTACTCGGGACCTGTATCATCCTACCTAATAACACAGAACTTCTCAATTTGACAATTTAACCTTTCAAAGATGTCTATATTTCATATTTCAGTGCATAAACATACACATGGTTGCAAAACAAGCCAAAAATCTTCCACTTCATATAAAAATTTGCCAATGTCCACTTTAGAAAGCTCTTTGAAAAGCAAGTCAAATATGTAGACACAAACGAGATCAATTTGTTGAACCATTACATTATAAAAATAGATAGAATATAAAAAACCAAGATAATTTATTCGTCTAAATGTATTGATAGAAGAATGTGTACAAGATAGTACGTTGTTCTAAGTAAAACAAATAAATAGATTCAAATAAATTTGATAAAATAATTCTTTGTATCTCAATTTTGCAATGAAATCATAACCCTCCAAAGAAACGTTTCTTTTGAATATTTTAATTAATATATCTCTAACTTTTGGGCACGAAAGACATTTTACAGGAGAAAATATTTTACATTAAACCGCCAGAAAAAAAATAGAGTTCAAATAAAATCCAATTCATACGGTGTTTAAAGTTATTTGAATGTGGAATCAACGCGCGCAACAACCGGACAATATTTTAAAATAAAAGATTAAGTTCAGAGTTCGGCAATCTACAGTGAAGAGAAACATTATTGTTATACCCCAAAAGCTGAGGACGTCTATTTTTCAAAGTTTTCACGAAATACATTTAGTAATAGTAAATAAGAAAATTATCACTAGGTGATACTTCGAACAGAAGCATTGAAGATTTAGCTCGTGAATAAAGAATTCCAAGAATCGACTAGTACGAAGACTTTCATCATTCGGAAATGAACTTAGCCAGTGAGGCCGAGTCATCTTTTCATGAGGATTTGGTGGCCTTTTTATGGAAACTATATTCATTATATTGTTAGAGGTGTGTATGCAAAATTGCAGGGAATTTAATTTTGAGAGAAATATCAAGTAAGTCTATTATCAGAAAGCTCCAAAAAGTATTTGCCAGATTTGTCTCGACAGATTTCATGGTAGCGGAAAATGGAAAGCAGTTTAGTTTAAAATAATTTGAAAGGTTAACCAAAATGAATGGTATACAGCAGGAAAAAAATAAAATAAAAAAACGCATAATCCAAACACAAACTATCTGGAGAAGAATCTACAAAGATTTGTATTAGCTCATAGAGCATTCCTTCAAACAGTAGTATAAGAATCTCCGAAGGAACCAAGATAACCTAAAATCAAGATTTTATTTCCAGATATGAGAAAGACGGGAGAAGTATTTCATGAAGCCGTTAGAAGACATGAATATTTCTCTGTAGGTTAGGATATCTATGGAAAAAGAATGAAAATGAAAAAGTAGTACCATCGTGAAACTTTCAAGCCTCCCCCACTAACTTAAACTTTGAGAAGGCCTCGTTAAAGGCGTGTTAACCAAATGCGGCCTACGAAGGAAAGAAAAACGTTGTAATGAGGGATTTTATTCTACCTAGAACCAGAGAGAATATTATAGGTTGAGAAGTGGAGATAATATTGTTATAGGAGATCTCCCAAATTTTGATGAAGTCTGGGAAATAATGGATTTCTCAAAACTGTAAAATACTCCAGAATTAAGACTGAAACTGCTAATGTTATTGTCCTATTCCTCTCCGCAATCCAAGACCGCAAATATTCAAAAAACGACCAAACCATATGCAATATTACTAGGAGAGGTGAAGTTATATGTATTTACATGTTGATTTTGTTTAGGTACTATTTTGCATGGTTATTGGTTATTCTTATTGGAGCTATAAATACGACCTACGAATTTGATATGGAAAGGTTTGTGCCGTTCAATCCAGTAACAAATCATATGCATTAATAAATTTTTAATTCGTGAAACGAGAGTACAGGCACGACAAATCACAGATGAGCGCTAATTTGAAAAATATGAATTTATTTCAAGGAAATTGTCATTCCACATTATTTGATTATACATTAATAAATAATAATGGTTAAGTATCTAGAGCTATCATAAGATGCAATAGTTTGTTAGAGTTGAGGCAAAGGAACATTTTGTTTTACCCCAAAACAAAACCTTTGTCTTTCGTGAAGTAAGAATGTTTTTTTGAAATATATATATATATTGAGAACAAAAATTAGTGTACTGCAATAATATTTACATCTTTTTTGCAAATACAAATCATTTACAATGGTACCTAATATAGCCTCTTTATTGGTTTCGCTAAACAAAGTTTCAGAGCTTGTTTGCTACACGATGGCTGTGTATTACCTCCCACACACATACCTGTTGTCTATTTAACCCATACAAAAGAAGCCTATTCGACACCTAAGAAAATATCATGTTTGTTGAATTCCACCAAATAACGTTGACAACCTTCCAGTGATCTTATAGGAATTTTACAGAATTTGCATGAGTTAATGTTTCAAGAGAACAACAGTGAGGCAAAGAATCATCGTATGGAAAAGGAAATGTGCTCAGGCAAGGGTTTCGTTCAGGCAAACAAAATGTTGAAAATGAATCGCTTGTCCCCAAGTATTTCTTCTTTCCCTTTTAATATCAAATTATAATTGAGGGAAATTCTGCAAAGGCTTTGAATAAAGAAAAGGTTTATGTCAAAAGTGCAATAATTAAATTTTCGAAGATTAGTTGTTTCAAGATAATAGAAGGCATTTTCATTGGATCTCAAATTATTTCTATATTGAATAACGTAGTTTTTATTACAACATTAAACTAATATAATATTTTTTCATGTTAGGAATGCGTTCACCAACATTGTCAAACACATTTAGGGAAATAATTAGTTACTGTTTTATATATAAAAAAAAGGATTTCGAGCTATTGGGCCAAATGAATTAAATTTTATTTCTTGGATTCACATTTGAATTTTTTCCCTGATAATATCGGTAGAGAGAGCGTAAAACAAGGCAAACACTTCCAATATGATATTAAAATATTCAAGTCAAGATACAATAGTCTTTGTAATCAACATATGATGACGGAAATTAGTTGAAATCTGATGCTTAGTGTAGAAAAATTATATGAAAAAAAAATCGTTAAGTCTATCAATAAAATTTTCTTATTAAGTCCTATATATTGCTCCTTCTTTATAACTGGTGTTTAATAAATCTAATGTTGCTTAGTATACACCGTTTTGTTAAAACCTCAATCTTGTAATAAAAGCGCATTCCCCAATTAATATAGATAATTATATTTAAAAAACCTTAAAATTCTTTTTTAGAGTTTCTATTTGGTTCCGGGAATTTTCATTCGCAAGAGACAAATTGATTTCTAAAACAGTTTAAATAAAGCTGGTTCGTCAATACCCAAAACTCTTATTTCCTATTCAAATATAATGTGATGTTGCAGTTATATAGGATATACAATACATTGAAATTATATACAACCAAGCATTATACAATATAAAACATTTGACAAACATCTTCATTAACGAACCCCTACACTGCACTATTATCCAGTCATACATGAATATATTGAACAGATATTTTCACACACATATAATTTATAAAGCATAAACTGTAACCTTTTCCCTTGAAATACAATAGTTTGAAGAGAATCATATAATTTATTTTAAACACTTTGTGAATAATTCATCCAAATTACATATCGTGAAATAGGGCGCCATCTATAGATGGAAATTGTAGTTTTTTAGTGGGAATATTCCTATAATAAATATAAAAACTCTCTACTACCCTTTCTGCAATGAAGGAAAATATTAGGAGGGCATGGTTTATCTTTCGCCTACTTTACTAATGGTTTGGCGAATTTAGATTTCAATACCCAACATCAGTTTGCTTTGCTTATATATCAGAAACTAATCTAGGCATTTGGGAAGCAGTTCGACTTTTGAACTTATAAAGGTGCTCCGGTTCACTTTGGTTACTTGAAATTCCTAGTAGTAATTGAATTTATTCTTGAAATATGGGACTCTTGAGGCAGACCTTTCAGAAAAAAAGTGCTCAATGCAGAATTCGATCTTGAGCCATTGCTGTCGAAAATCGACAGTTTATACCAGAGTTCACAGACAACAGGATTGTATGTTTTGAAACAAACTATAAATTGACGCTTAGACAAGCAGATGTCCCAGAATGCTTAAGCCTACAAACAGCCTTTACTGTTATATAGCTTAATATTGATAAAACGACATATTCTGATGGTTTCCTTATTGTGTTGTCAGGAAGTTTAATGGGGAGGGGCTTCACGGTTACATAAACTACGGTTACGTACCTACACCTCCACGTACACCCCCCACCCCCGGCTCGCCACCACCACCTTTTAGAGCCATAGACCCAGTGTACCACGAGCCGGGGTTCGGATACACTAGGATATACAACCAGTACATATTGGGTGGGTCACTTCCAACACACCTCACACCTGCCATTCACTCTTCTACATTTGATAGCAACACCTCCACAGGCAGACTGGTGGTGGCAGAGTGCTGCCGTGTCACTCTGCACAGAGATGTGGATTGGGGCAAGACAGGCTCTGTCCCCTCCCTTATCTAGGGCCCCACATACACAGTGTTAGGTTCAACGGCACTCTTTACAGTACAACATGTTTACATAGCACGCTACACTCACACCAACACACCTTCTTCCTTCTTCGTGTAGCAGAGGCCCTTGTTTATTGAGGTGAGTCATTTTCTCTCTTTTTCCTAAGAGTATTTTATTTTTTTATTATATTGCAAATATATATATTCATAAATTCAATAATGTGAAACGATTCTCTCTACCTATATAAGTGTGGCTATTTGTTATATAAATAAATTTTAACCTTTATATATAATTGGACTAGAAATCGTCACCACCTTTCCAATCAGTTTTTATATTCGCTTCAGAGAGTAGTAAAAATAATAAGTTGATATTATTCTGATAACACATTTCTTATATTTTAATATTTCAGGTGACTAATATATCATATAGAATTTCAATAATTATATTGTTCATTGTAATGATAACTGTTCTATTTTTTAATTTTAAAATTAAATCATAGAGATAAAGTAGTTAATATAAATAAAGTAATATAAAATATATATTCATATTAACTCAAAATATATTTTATAGACTCTATTTTTTCATATTTAGGTATTTGTACAATGAATACAAAATAAATTCGTTCTATATAATTTCAATATATCATATCTAGTAGAGTGATGAAATATCTGCGGACTATAGCTGATATAATACCTTTTACCTTTATATCATAAATACCTACTTATATATATATATTTTATATAAAAATGTTAATAAATATAATTTATATACATTATATTAAGATCCAATATATATTTATTTTATAAATAACATTATTTTCAAACATTATTAATAGCAATTTAATATACTTCAATATAATATCTCTTTATATTTTATCTCCAAATGTAATTCTCTAATCAATGTAAAAGTATATTTTTAGTTGCTTTGTAATTCTGTAGGGGCATCAAAATTCAAGCGTTGCTTTGGGCCGGCAACCATTTCCACTGGAGCATTCTCCAGACCTTTTAAATATTTTGGGGCAATTTATTGATATAGGTAAGTCTTGATTTACCATTTTTTACACATGTATATTTATTTTTGTTAATATTATTCCCACACCTCCCCAATATATTATTCATAATTGAAAAGGCATATATTGGATCAAAAAATAATTTGATCCAATATATGCCTTTCTAATTAAATGTCTATTTATGGATTGCACTATTATTCACAGAATTATTCATAATATGTTAATATACTATTATACTTTAAAATTATCAAACTTTTATTTATTCATAAATATATTTGTTGTGAATGTATATTTATAGTTTATTTGTAATTGTGTAGGGGCACAAAATTCAAGCGTTGCTTTTGGCCGGCAACCATCCACACTTCAATGGCAAGATATCAAAATTCCGGGGCATTTGATCCAGGTAATTCTTAAATTTTGGTTTGGTGATTTAATTAATCGAGACATTCCATAACAAAGCCATATATATTTATTATTATATAATGTTTTAAAATTATATTTACAAGAATTATTTTCTTATTTAGTAATAAAGATTCGAAGCATATCACTTATTGAGCCCTTCAGAAACAATTTAGGCATAGAGAATTCAATTTATTGTCATACACCCTCTAATTTATGTCATGAAACATAACTTTGAAAATTTGTTTTCTTAAAATATTCAAGAATATGCATTTCCGACCCTTATTGAAATATACATTAAAAAGTAATTAGAGAAATCATTAATTTTGATAAACGGACTATTTTCTAATATACATATATAATTTCGAGATCATGGGCCTCCCCATTAAGGTTTCTTCAGATGCATTTATTGAATATATTTGTAACAAATATAATGTGCAGGTGTTTCCTGGGCTTTTTGCATTTCTATCCTCTTCTATAGGCTGTTTCCAACTTAAAAGGTGAGTAAATGCCTTATTTAATATTAGAATTAGTTAGAGATTTATCCCAGCTCAGTTTGGCCTCCTCTGACGTGACACTCTAGGGCAAGCATGTCAAACTCGCGGCCCGCGGGCCTCATGCGGCCCACAACGAATAAATTTGCGGCCCACCAGACAATATATTTTAATGAAAAAAAATTATAAATTTAAAAAAGTAATAATAAAAATTTGTAGCCTAATTTTTAAAAATTGTAATTATACATAATTTATTTATTAATAACGAACCACTGGTCGCCATACATAAGTCGTAACTTTTGATAATATTATACCTACATACATAACGTATGTATATCGCCATAAGTATTGTGTGCCTTAAAGTTTAAAGAAAATATTCTTTCGTAGTACTAGAAAAAAATGAAATTATGTCCATGTTTGGAAGTACTTATCGGTGCGAGCAGTTATTTTCACTTATGAAAGGAAATAAGTCTCCAATCAGATCGAGAATTACTGACGTTCACCTTGGGTCAGTTTTAAAATTAATCACTGCGAACAAGATTTCCCCCGAAGTAGGAAAGATGGTAGCAGAAAAGAGATGCCAAATGTCAGGGAGAAAATATTAACTTTACTTTCTTTTTTCTTATTAGTATTTTTTAAAAATAAACCTACATAAATTTTACTATAAAAATTTAATTACTTGTTTTCTTTTTTTGCGGCCCACATAATCTTATTACTTTTTTATTTGGCCCGTGTTATGATTTGAGTTTGGCATGCTTGCTCTAGGGCATTAATTACACCTTGCTAAATGAACACCTTGGATAGGGATTTCTACTTCTTATAAGATGAACCACTTCAGAGTGAGACACATTTTCCACTTCAATTTGACTACTATGAAAATATCTTTAATTATTTATCATATTAGTTCCATGAAAATATATTTATGATTTCTGTAACATAAAAATATTATTATGTTATTTGATACGACCAAAACGCAGCTAATGCAACCATCTGTGAGATACCTGGGGACACATAGTTTCAACGGAAGGAATACGACCCTTGGAGTCTAAGGTAAAAGCTATACTGGATATGCCTAGACCACAAGACAAGAAACCCTTCAAAGATTCCTTGGCATGGTCACGTATTTGGCTAAATTTTTGCCAAACCTTTCGGATAAGACAGCAAATATGAGACTGTTGCTGCGTAAAAATGAACCTTGGGTATGGAATTACCTAAGAGAAATAGGGATTACAGAGATCTCAAACTACAATTAACGAGTGCACCATGCTTAAGACACTTTGATCCCAAACTAGACATAGAAATTTCAACAGATGCGAGTTCAAACGGGTTAGGTGCAGTTTTACAGCAACAGGGTGTCCCTATAACTTATTCATCTACTGCCCTGTCTGCCGCACAAAAGAAATACTCTCAAATAGAGAAAGAACTCTTAGCAGTCTACTTTGGATGTAAAAAAACATTTGTACCTTTATGGTAGAAAATTTACAGTTTTTACCGATCACAAACCACTGCTTACTATAATGAAAAAACCAATGGTAGATTTGTCACCAAGACTACAACGCTTAGTATTGCAACTACAGCATTATGACTTTGATCTTAAATATATACCTGGAAAAATTTTATATACAGCTAATACGCTATCAAGGGACTACATAGCTAATGATTTATTCACAACCCCAGAGATAGAAATATCTCAAAATAACCAAGTTCTTATGGTTACTTATTCTAATAACCGTCACCAAGATCTTTTTGAAGCAACTAATAACGACCCTGTACTGCAAGAGGTTAAATATTTTATTGAAAATGGATGGCCAATCCATAAGAAAACTATGAATCCCCTCGTCAAGCCATTTTGGGATATAAAAGAAGAACTATTCGAGTGGGAAGGTCTATTGTGCAGAGGCGTCAAATTAGTAATCCCCAAAAAGAGGAGAAATCACATATTGAGCCTACTTCACAAGGCTCATAGAGGAATTAACTCGACATTATCCTTGGCAAGAAGTACATTCTATTGGCCAGGAATGTGTCAAGAAGTGGAAGAATTTGTAAAAAAATGACGAATATGTCAAAAATATTCCCGGAATAACTCTAAAGAACCTCTTATACCTCATGAAACCGGCAATTATCCATTTAAAAAAATCGGAGTTGATTTATTTGAAATAGAGGGAAGGAAGTGTTTGAACTCAGGTCAACAAAAGCAGAAATGATTAAAACAATAATAAACAATAAGAGGAGCTTCTTGTGTAAATTTCTTTATTACCGCAAGCCTCCGAACAGAACGTTCTTCAACGGGCGTGGATAGTAAAAACGTACGTTGTTAGTACGTTTTTACTATCCACGCCCGTTAAAGAACGTTCTGTTCGAAAGCTTGCGGTAATAAAGAAATTTACACAAGAAGCTCCTCTTATTGTTTATTATTGTTTTAATGATCGTGATTTTAAGAGTTTAATTTCTACAAAAGCAGAAATGGTTATAGAGAAGCTCAAAGAAGTTTTCGCCAGATGTGGAGTCACCGAGATCATGATGACTGACAATGGACCGCCCTTCCAATCCACAGAGATGATGGAGTTCGCCAAAGAATGGAATGTGACTCACACAACATCGAGCCCAAGATTCCCAAAGTCCAATGGCATGATCTAACGAACTATCCAGACTTTAAAGAGTACCATCATCAAATGTCAACAAAGTAAAAAGGATATATATCAGGCACTACTACTTTTAAGAAACACTGAGCATAAATCATTGCCATCTCCAGCTATCATGTTGTATGGGAGAAAGTAGAGACTCTTTTTGCCTATGAAGACAACACTGATGAACGAGAGCAGAATTTGCGAAGATTTCATCAGGAAACAGCATGAAGCTAACCAAAACAGAATGAAGTTTTATTTTAATCGACACGCAAGGGATCTCCCTTCATTGGAAAACGGCCAGTCTGTGTTGGTTAGACAAGAGAAGCAATGGTCCCCAGCTAAAGTTATAGCCCCTGGAGTTCACCCCCGATCTTATCTTCTAGAGGACACCAAAGGATCAGTTCTTAGAAGAATCGACAAGATCTACGTCCAGCTGGTACATTATCAGGACTTACGGAAAAATAAAGTCCTCCAGAAAAGCAAGAACAACTTGACCCTCAACCATCTACGTCTTCCCAGAGCGAGGAGACTTCAGCCACAACTAGAACCAGATGCGGAAGCCTAGTTAAACCCCCAGTGAGGTTGAATCTTTAAAGAAAAGGGGAAGATGGGGAGAAAAAGAAAAAGAAAAGAAAAAAGAAGAAAAAAAAACATGTAACATAAAAAGATTATTATGTTATTTTCATTGACTTTTGACCATGTTTATTAATGTTGTGATATATAGAAATATAGCGTAGAACAAGCGCAGCCATGCTTGTAGTAGTAAATAAAATATATTACAATTAAATAGTGGTAATTAATTAATAAAATATAATTAATAGAAAACCTCAACCGCTACATAACAATTTATATGTTATGATGTAGGGAGACAATGTAAAGTGTTGCTCTGGGACGGCAACCATCAGTGCTGGGGCATTTCCCAACCTTATCTTGATGAATCAATGTCGGTGGAGATTGGGGCCACTTCATCGTCATGATTTCAAATGTGCTATGTCTATTTCTGGAGCATTTGTTGATAACAGGTGAGTTTCAAATATTGAATTATATTATGATAATATTATATAACGATTCGAGACATTATCACTTGAATGAGTTATATTGAGAACAATTTATTCTCATCAAATTAAATCATAGGTTTTCAAATGAAAATGTTTATATAATAATTATTTTTTTTATGTTTCAGGGGCAAAAAAGTGAAGCGTTGCTTCGGGGCAGCAACCTTTGATCCACAAGATTCTCCATTGCTGGATTGATGAATCAATGTCGGCATTCAATTGAAAACAGGCAAGCGCTAAAAATTGGATGCTCATACAATGATTATTCGACACAATATTCTATAGACCCATTTAATTTTTATGAGAGATTGACTACGCTAATTTATTTGCTTGTTAATAAATCGTTAAATTCATTTTTAAAATATGTTTTAAGGACTAAATTCTACTTATATTAATATATGAGGATTCATTGATTTAAATATATTTTGAGAAAAATTTATTTTAAAAATATTTAAGTTGTTATTAAGCTAAAATTAAGACTTCCCAAACAAGAATATTCAAATGAATTCATTGAGGTATTGTGTAAGGTATAATTCAGGTTTCTTATCTATGATTCTTGCATTACTATGTCGTGTTAAACAATAAATGCTTCATTTATTTTGAGAATGATTCTACACTACTCATACAGTGAGTAATTCCTTTCGATTTGGATGAAGTTTTACAATTATTCCGTTATCAATCAAACACACTTATCCACCTTAGAGCGTTGAACACTCTCTGCTATGTTTAAGACCCAGTTATACCTTATCTAAGTAATGGAAACGTATAATGAGGCACGTCGAACTTCCTCCAATACTTTAAGAGCATGAATTTCAATTTTTAAATAAAAGTTATAAATCGATCTCTCAATTCTCAATTAAATAATTTAGAAATTAACAAATCAATATTATT
Organism: Cordylochernes scorpioides; assembly: GCA_030710605.1. Lineage (NCBI taxonomy): Eukaryota > Metazoa > Arthropoda > Arachnida > Pseudoscorpiones > Chernetidae > Cordylochernes > Cordylochernes scorpioides. Next base: position 41,480,837 of record CP092878.1, read on the forward strand.
TATTTTTGAATGAATATTTAAAATATTTTGTAAATAGGAAGTTTTGATGTTTTTAGATGGAAAACTTTCCAGCGCGTTGTTCGCGGTGGGCGGAGTTTCTGCTGAAGCCTCAACCCGAAGTCGTTGTCCATGGAGTAGAGTCTTCGAAGATGGGGGCGTCTTCGTCGACAAATCTTCATGGCCACGACTTCTGGAATTGAGGCTGCCTAGAGAACGTGGTAACCTCGAGGAATTCTGCTGGAATTTATCTCTTCATGCAGGATCTTGCTGGCTGTATTGTCACATCGATTAATCTTGCTGGAGGTATTTTACCATCATCGACTCTTTTATATTTGACCTGTCATCGTGAAATCGTTCTGAGCAAAGTTTCTAATGAGAAAAATTGATGGACATAGTCTCTCATTGGAAAATCACGCAGATCTTGGTCTATCATCGAGTAAAATTGGTGGACGCAGCCTATTATCGAGTAAAATTGATGGACCAAGTCTGTCTTCGGAGAAGCACACTGATCGTAGCCTGTAATTGATAAATCTCAATGGAGGCAGTCTGTCATCGAAGAAAATTTAAGTACGCAGTCTGTGATCGAATAAAATTGAAGAACACAGTCTGTCATCGAATAAAATTGAAGAACGCAGTCTGTGATCGAATAAAATTGAAGAACGCAGTCTGTGATCGAAGAAAATTGAAGAACGCAGTCTGTAATCGGAGAGGTAGGCTGGTGTTGGACGGTCATCAAGGAACCTTAATGGACGCAGGTCTATCATCGAAGAAAATTGATGGACATAGTCCTGTCTTCAGAGAATCAGGCGTTTCGTGCTCCGTCATCGAGGGTTCTTGATGGACGTAGCCTGTCATTGAAGAATTTTGATCAACGAATTTTGAAGTAAAACGTACACTGCCATCGTTTAATTGGGCTGGACCCATTATCTAATCGAGGAATATTGGCGAAAGATGTTCAATCATCGATAAGTCTGGCTGCACATAGTTGAGAACTCTTGACTTCTTCGAGTTTATAATCCAAGCATCTTGTGATGGACGAAGTATGATATCATGGAATCTTGCGCTTGATGAGATCTGTGATAGAAAAAGCTTTTCAGACGAATCTATTTTCGGTCGATATCTGAACGGTATCCGTCATTTACGCAGAACGTAGTCCCTTGGATAAGAAATCTTGCTAATGTAGTCTGTTGCCGAGGAATCTCTCTTGCTGGATGTGGTTATTCTTTAAAAATATTGCTGGACCTAGTTTGTGATCGAATAATCTTGCAGGACAGACTCGTGCTTTCAAATTCACAATACCTAAATTTCACTCACCTAATCTACATGTTGAAATATTATATCCATTCTCGTGAGAAGTTCACTTCAAATTATGACTATTAATAATCATATTGTTTTATTTTCATTTTAAAGAATCATTTAGGAAATATAATAGTAATGCACTACTTAATAATATAATATTAACCTTTATTGAACGAATGAAATTTTCAAATTTTAGATCCCTCTGGCATTATGTAGAAAGAAAGCTATTATCAAGGTCATATACTGAAGCTTTAAATACCATACCAACGCCCCAGCCTTCAAATTATATTCAACTGAAAGGAAGTCTTAAACTTACCCCATCGCCTCCTCTTCAATTATAAAATTTCAATTCATGGCATCTTTCCAACCATGACAAAATAAATTGCCCCTCAATAGTTCATAATCAAAATATGGCCTCTTATTATACTAAAATTCAGACAAATTCTAGAAATATTACCCACAACATCTGTATCGCTAAAGCTAAAATGTGACCAAATTATCGCTCGAATATTTCTTTGAAGAACTAAGGATTTAAAGAATAATGGTTTCTATCAAGAATATATGCGAAATATTTAAATACCATTTGCTCTTGCTCCCTGCCCTTTCTCAATATCTTCATAAAAGAAACAAAACCTAAAACTTCCCTCATTGCTTCCTGTTCAATTATAATATTTTTCTTCAAGGCTTTTACCCAAAATTGCCCAAAGCATATTTATATATATATCTCTCGAAACATTCTCTGATGATCTTTAGCTCCGTTGGTTCTACAAATATTATATACAGGAGCCTGTAATATAATTTGCATCTTTTGCCCCTTGTCCTCCTCTCAATAACTTATGAGGAAAGCAAAATCTGAAACCTTTCCCTTCGCTTCCTTTTCAATTATATTATTTTCTTCCACGACCTTTGCCCCACTATGAATAAAATATAATGCCCCTCAATATTTTATAAATCAAAATATACACCTAATTATCCTCAAAATTTCAAGAAACTTTAGATATATCACAAACCACTCTGCCTCAGTCGCTACAGCTAAAATGAAATCATTTTATCCCTCGAATAATTCTCTAAATATCTAACGCTTTGAAGTTTCAACCAAGATTATATAATGGAGCTTGAAATCAATTTTCTTCTGCCTCCTTCCCTCTCAATATCTTAATGAAGAAGCAAAGCCTGAAACTTTCCCCATCGCCTCCTTTTCAATTATTCCATTTACTTTTACCGCTTTTACCCCTCTATGAATTTGATATATATTTTCCCTCAATAATTTATATATCAAATGATGCCTCCTTATTATACTCAAAATCTTACGAATTTTATAAATATCACAAATAACTGCTTTATTCGCTACATCAAAATGGAATCCAATTATCTCTCGAATCATTCTCTAAGATCTAACGCTCTGAAGTTTCTACCAAGATTATATACTAGAACTTGAAAGCAATTTTCTTCTGGCTCCTTCCTTCTCAATATCTTATAAAAAAAGCAAAATCTGAAACTTTCCCTATCGCCTTCTTTCCAATTTTGCTGTTTGCTATCAGGACTTTTGTCCCACTGCGAACTAGATATATTGCCCCTCAATAGTTTATCAAGCAAAGGATGTCCCTAATTATTCTCAAAATCCTAAGTATTTTATAAATATCATGAACAACTGCTCTATTCGCCACAGATAAATGGAATCAAATTATTCTATAAAGATCTAACACTCAAAATTCACTACTAGGATTATATACTACATTTTTAAATACCATTTTCTTCTATGTGTTCTATGCTCCTGCCCCCCTCTCATTAACTTATAAAAGAAACAAAATCTGAAACTTTCCCCATCGTTTCCTTCCCAATTATGCTGTTTGCTTTCACGGTTTTTGCTTCACCATGAACTAAATATATATCGCCCATCAATAGTTTATAAAGCAAAGGATGCCCATGGTTTTTTTTTTATACTCAAAACGCCAATATTTGAAGAAACTTCCCTTCTAATGCTCTATCTGCTGAATATTAATTTTATCTGTTACATTCGCATCTCAGGCTTTTTTATTTGAAATTCGAAGGCATCTAGCCCAGAAATCACGAAGAAATATTTAGAAGCGCCTTAAACCATCCTGTGAACAAATACACTTATCTCTAATTGCGACTATATAATTATATAAGCATATTTTTATGTCAATAATCGAGTTTCTTACATCATGATCTCTTTATCGCTCTAGAGGATGCGTGTCAAATCATTACCTTATTCCGAAGAAATTCCAGATTACACTCAATGCTATTGACAACAGAATGACAATTCAAATAACTCTTTCAAATGCAAAAAAAAAAATCAAAATTACTCATCTGATCTTCATTATGAAAAATTATTCCCAATCACGTGTTTCAAGTATACATCAAAATAAAACTAAAAATGATAGTGTTTTTTTTCGTTTCTGAAAAATGATCAATCAATATTTATGCTTTATATAATCCTAATTTATACAAATGCCAATATTATTGATTGAAAAATAATTTCCAATATGTTCATCCTTCCTGATATGAGCATCAAAGTTTAAAATCAAGATAATACGCTGAATCTTTCCAATTTGCTCTTGCCCCAGCCCTCTCAATAACTTCATTAAAGAAACAATAGCTAAAACCTTTCCCATCGCTTCCTGTTAATTATAATATTTTATCTCTTTCGCTCCACTATGAAAAATATTTTATGTACCCCAATTTGTTTTAAAGCAAATGCTGGCCCCTCATTGCAACCAAAACTTCACAAATCTAAGAAGAATTATCCATAACTACTCAATTCGGTACAGCTAAAATGGAGAAGAATTATTCCTCTAATCCTTTATTACTCTGTGCATTCGCTTTTCGAGCTTCTTTATTAGAATTTCAAAGATATCTAGCCCTCTCATAATGAGGAATAATCCCATCCTTCGAATAAATACACTCAAGAAGAACGTTCAAATATTTGATGTATAAGATATATTGGAAAATATTGAAAAATCTAAGAATATAGGAAATTCTACTTCGATCTTTATGGAAAGAAATAAAAAGAAAATTTTCTTCAATTTTTTTTTAAATTCATATTTCTAATTATTACACCCATATCTCTAAATATCTACAATATATCTATTAAAATGGCTTTTAAAGAACAACACAAATGAAACTTTTCAAAGATTCTTCCCTAACAATATACCAAAATATCTCAGGCCGAACTTTCATAATTATTAATTCATTTCTAATCATGGAAAAAAAGTAGGAATTAAAGCAGTGGAAGTCTCGATTTGTTTTCGTGGACATGAGGAATAAACCTCAATACATCTTTTACTAGGTTGTCATGTTTTTCAAGACTATAGAATCGACAATAATATAATAGTAACAGACCCAAATATTTTTATATCAAGTAAATAAATGTTTATTATATATAGCAACAAATATCCTTCAAGAAACTGATAATTTATATTATGCTGAATGTACATATTGTCTGACACTTCTTTATTTTGTACACAGTTATTTGTTCTCTGTTTCTCTTTGATAATATCATATGCCTATTTTATTCACGGCCTAAATTTATTGTAGACATATATTTATAGACAAATGTAAAGGCATACATTTATGAAAACGCAAGTGTCCCTAGGGAGACATAGCTTTAAATTGAAATAAATAAATAATAAATATTCATAGCTGCTTTTAAAAATGTAAATGTCTTTATATATCGATAATCATTGTGTTATATAACCCGCAACCTATATATACGAAATAAGACTACCAAAAGCTTTAATTTTCCTCTTCAAATATATAGGAAACAAACGTTTCACTTTATCCTCACTTTTCAATATTTTTATCCCATCAAGTTGAATATTTTGTTTTATTCAAAAAAAATAATATATTATTTTTAAATAAGTAGTGTTTGTGTATATTACATTCAGAATGAAAATAAAGTGTAATATTATTTTGTTAGTTTAGTGTATTACTACAAGCAGAGAACATATCAAATTATGCACTCATATTATTCAGATCAATAATAAATAGCGATCCAATGTAGACTTAGGAAGTTATATGTGGAATGTTATTGTTGTATTCAGCAGTTTTTCTGCTCTAATGTAACAATAATATGTATGTTATACATTCCAATAATCTTCACCTATGACTCTAGAAAATAGTGGTAATCACTCTTAACTCTTTCATCGATTTCTCGGTCTATTTGTCTTATTGTAATCCATTTCTAATAATATTCCGTCATTGAGAAACACTGTTACACTAGAAAGAGTTTAAAAAGGATACAAAGCCTTTACCTGAAGAGCCACCCTGTACTGTAGGTGAGGTGTTCTCTGGATAATTTCCAAGGCCTTCTGAATGAACCAATGACTATTGAGAATTCTTGAACGGAGTATCCTATGTGTAGGGTCTGCGGGTACAAACAGATAGCAATATATTCCATGTTTTCTCATATACAGTAACTTTGTGTAACCTTTGGTCAATGTCAAGACAACGGTCAAGATTTGGTAGAGATTATTGCATTCAATTCTGGATTGATCCAAGGTGTAATGAAGATCTGTGTCAAATCACTCGTCTGAAATCAAGTTTATTTTCCACCTAAATATATTTTAAACTCAAAATTGAAAGATTTATTTTTAAAAGGGAATTTGACCAATCTCTATCTTTTCAAACGAGTTGAACAAGCTAACATTTTAAAATACAATATTTGCTTCTAATCAGGAGGGATGTCACGATAAATTCAGTATCACTAAAAATATGTGTGAAAATTGACATGATATTTTGTCCCTCTAAAAGTGCTGAATATAAGTCTCAAGCGCGAGTTCGTGAAAGTAAAGTACAACACCCACGCGTGCGGGAATGAACTTCAACTGGATGCACTACCCGAAAAGAAAAAAGGTGTTCTCGCATAAGCCATCTAATACTGGGAAGGCCCGATTCAAATGATGAATAATTTAACGATGTCGTATTTAGGATATAATTCTAATCTCACTGTTAACCAAATATAGTCCATTTCAACGAACTAGCACCGTTAAAAGGGTTTCGGGTCAGCTCTGACGTGGCAAGCAGTCTGTTACTTATTAATTATCACGAAAATTCCAGACTTTATTACAGGATAAATCCTTCTCCACGATCTTGATATAGCAATTTGATTTGAACCTATTTATAATAAAGTATATCCCTATAAGAAAATAAAATATTTAAGCACGAAAATTTAGTAACACATAAAACAAACTCTACTGTCCTTACTGCGATGAAAAAATATATCGGAAGGGCTTGACTAATCGACCAAGGTATTTTAATAGAGAAGTTTAAGGCAGAGTTATGGTAGAACATTTTATAAACCTATCTTACACATATTGAATGCAATATTCTGTGGTATTACACAAAATCTGGTGGCAAATTTTTGTTTTAAATTAATTGTTAATTAAAAGGCTAAGTTATATATTTTGATGTTATGCGAAATATTCTCTATCTTGTCTAACATTAGGTTTGAAAGATTCAATTAAAATTGATGGCTCCTAACGAAGGTTTTCAGCGAAGCCCACTAATAAAATTTCGCATTACATATTTAAATAGATTTTATACTGATTACACTAAATATTGGGGTAAATTAATAACGATTTCAGTACGCTTGCGAATTCATATTCTAATGGAAGGTTAGAAAGAACCCAATTAGAAGCATAAAGAGGGTTTGCAAAAGTATTGAAAAAGAAAATTGTAATATAACATCCACGGTGAAGTGAGGCCCACCTCAGCACTGTTCCAGTCAAAGAATAGCCTTGACGACTTCGATAGCAAACACCACTGGGTAATTCTAAATATTTGATGAATTCTATGTTAATCTCATGGAATCAGAGAAAACATCGGATTGATTAGAGCACGAAACCCTGTCCTCAAGGGGAGCCGCTCTGAAATTGCCAAAATTGCTGTTTATTGGTGGCTTTATCTCCGACCAGAGAGTCCTCTAGGTTTTAGATAGATTAAAGAGATATTTCCGTTTTTATGGAAATTTTGAAAGAAGATGTGATCGTTCTTCTTATAAACAAACTTAATGAAGATAGGTATTAATAATAATATGTCGATGTCAAATTCCCAAAATTGAAAAAATGGTATTCAATCTTCGTAGTCAGCATTCAAGAAATAATAAAGTAATCAACTTCTACAACATCATTTTCTAATAGAATCATTGATCATATCACTTTTATGATCAATTCAGAAGTTTATTTTGTATATTTATATTTTATGTTACGACTATATAAAATTGATTATAATCTAAATATGAAACATCGGGATATTTTGTGAAAATTAAATTGATATTAGAATGTATATTTTATATTTAATAAATTCGATTAATTTATAATTTCCAGGTTACAGGATTTTATAATCTCACAATAATCGAAACTCTCGAAAGTATCGAAGCAATCAGCAAACGAAAGTCAAAGCGAACTTAAAGCAAAAGCGAATTTGAAGCAAATAAGGAAGCGATGGGATTCCCAAAGTTTTTTAAAAGAAGGAAGTAAGTGATTGATCATTTCACAAAAAAATTGATTCTTAAATGAATAAAAATGTTGAAAGAAAATTTGCGAAATAATTCTTTCGAAAATATCAATAAATTATTACATGTGTGTGCATACAATATAGTGAATATTAATCTACAAAAATTGATATTTTTGACCATAATATGCTATGATATATAAAAATAAACGCTAACTCACTTGAAAACATTGGTCTATAAAGATAGAATTTGTTATCATGATATTATTTTATATATCGGAATTCAAAATAATCTTTCCTTTTATAAATTTGAGTGGCATCAAAATATCTTGATCGTTGATACACCTGAATTCTTTACCACATTATGGGATAAAATTAAAAGTATACATTAGTGTAAATATGTGCAAATAACTACTAGTATGATATGTTTGGGTGTGATATTTCCCTATTACATTCACAAGTATGACGTATTACTGAGAAAACAAAATGCTTTTGTTATTTAAGAGAAGTTTCTAATGACAAACACACATCAAAGTTACCTCATTGATAATATAGATAAATTATGGACAAAATAATGTTCAATTCTTCCTTATACTCATTCACAATAAACTCCTCTTTTCAAAATATTTGTTCAAGATGCAATATTCACTCTGATATATTATATTGACTTAGTGGGATGGTATGGAACACATCTACCAGGTTTGAATGGAATAGGTACTGGGAGGACCTGTATTATTTTCCTAATATATCAATTTAAAATTTCAAAGATGTATATATTCAAATATACAGCATAAATAAGCACACACATGGCTGCAAAACAAGCCAAATACCTCTCTCTTTATCGAAATATTTTCCAAGTGGTTCACTATAACATGCTGAACAAAATAATGTCAAATATGTGAACAAACAACTTATTTGTTAAACCCTTACATTTGAAAAATATGAAGAATATAAATACAGAAATATTTTACTCCTTTTTATGTATACGAGTAGATAGGTGAATGCCTATGAAATAGAGCGTTGGTTCTAGAAACATAGTGTTTAAAAATCATTAGTACACACACTTTTCCCCCTCAATGTTCGAATGTTATTTCTGGTTATTTCTAATCCATAGATAATAAAAAAACCTTAACTTTTTAAATGATCGAGATAATGTTGAGAGACATTTGTAGCAAGAGAGAGAATAAAGTCTGAGAATCTGCAGAACGATTACTGCAGAAAATCGATGATTTCACCTTGAAGAAGTTATTTTCTGTAGCTCTAGCATTTGAAATAGCAGGACTAAATGACAAGGAAAAAACAATATATTTAAAATCTGGAGGAAAAAATAACTTGCATTCCAGAGGGAAGCAAAAATTTGGAAAATTTTAATGAAAACAAAGGGTAGAATAAAATTCCTGCTAAAAGGGAAATTGTTTTCTTCCGGGGCGGCGAAACAAAATCGTATTTGACTACTGCATATATACGTTAACAAAAGACCAGGTTGATCAACTGAGTATATGGTGTAAAAGAACCGAAATGTTTCATCACAATCCTTTCTATACAAAATATTTCAGTTGCTGAAAAATAAATTTGTATAAAATGTCTTTGTATCAATTTTGAACTGGTGACATAAAGATTCCAGGGAAAAATATATTCTAAGAATACTTCAATTAATATACTCTAAATTTCGGGCACGAAATCTCTTTTCCTGAGAAAGTATTTTGCATTAAACCGCTAATCAAATTAGAGATAAAATCAAATGCATACGGTGTTAACAGTTATTGAATAAGAATCAACGCGCGAAAAAAATGGCCCAAAATTTCGAAAAAACACAAACTTATTTCCTATTTCGGCTGTATACTATGGAAATAAACATAAATATTAATTCCCAAAAGCTGAAAATGTTTATATTGCAGTATTGGAATGAAACGCATTTGGTAATAGTAAAGAATAAAATGATCGCGAGGCGATACTTCTAACAGAAGCATTTTGAATTTATACACCATTGAAATGATATAATAAATATTTTTGGAATGCGTTCATTAACGTTCTCGAACACATTTAAGCAAAAATAATTCACCGTTTTATATGAAAAATAAATCACTTCCTGTTCTGATGCCTATTGAATCTAAAATATATTTTTTGTATTCTCATTTAAACTTCTCCCAATAATTTCGTGCAGAGCGTAACACAAGGTGAACACCTCCACTAAGATATTGATATAATTAGCGCACGAGCCAACAAGGATGCAAGGGATTTGTTTCCTCCAAAAATTTGAATTCAAATTGTTTTCTTTTCTTTAAATAAGTAAATATATTTTTAAAAATGTCTGATGATAACAGGAAATTATTATGGGTGGAAGAAATAGAACAATCAGAAGTCCTGACTCCAATTTATATAAAAACTGAAAAAGGCCTGAATGGAGAAAAATTATGCACAATTGATGCCACGCTTTTAAAACAAATTTTAGATCGTTGTCAAATCCCATATGTTTTTGAAGATGAGGCAGTTACTGCACGAAAACGACAACGACAATCAAAAGAACATTGCATTTTCATCCTCTGATGATGAAGAAAATCCAAAGAATCCTAGAATTCAATTAGACAATCAGAGCCGTAATAATAAAAATGATTTGGACGAAGTGGAGGTGGGTCACGATGAGGAAGGACCTTGGTGTGATGTCCCAAAAAGTAGAAAAATCAGAATTCCTCCTGTTATTGTTGAAAATGTGAACGATTGGAAATTGCTTTGTAAAGAACTAAACAACTTAGCTGATGAACCATTCCAAGCCACCATATCAGGACCTAAGCATATTATCAAAGCTAAGAATATAGGAGACTTCAAAAAGATCCGTGAATATGTTCGTTTAAATAACGGCGGCTACTCCTATAAATTACAAGAAGAAAAACCTTTAAAGGTAGTCATAAAAGGCGTTTCAAACAGTTTTAAAATTGAAGACATTGCAGTTGAATTATCCCACTTAGGTTTTAAAGAGGCCTCAGTAAAAAGGCTTCACCGCCAATCGTCAAAGCAGGCAATGAACATAGTTCTTGTTGAACTTCCAAAATATGATTCCAACAAGAATATTTATAATCTGACTGACCTGCTGTACCAGAAAGTGGTCGTTGAATCATTCAGATCTCCCAAAAAGGTCACCCAATGTTTCAATTGTCAAGGGTTTGGCCATGGGCAATTGAATTGCTTTCTAAAACCTAAATGTGTCAAATGCGCCGAAGCTCATCATACCAAATTTGCCCGAAAAATCGAAGCAATATTCACCCAAGTGTGTAAACTGCGGGCAAGCTCACACGGCCAATTATCGTGGCTGCTCTGCGTTCCCAAAAATTCCCAACCAGTCTCTTAACCAACGACCACAAATTCCCAAGGTATCTACATATATTCATAGCAATGTTACCAAAGACAACAGCGCAGTGCAGGAAAGTACTTTTAAGCCTAGTTAAGCAAGTGTATCGAAACAAAACTTCGCGAATCAAAATATTAAAACTCTTTGCGAAAAGCTATTAAGCATTATTAGCGAAGTTCTAAAATGAATACAAATATGATTTTAAAATTAGTAATCTGGAATGCCAATGGAATTTTAACTAAAAAAGATGAACTACTCTATTTTTTGGAATATAATGAAATCGATATAGCACTAATCTCAGAAACTCATTTGAAAAATTCTAAAACTCTTAATCTTAGAAATTAGACGTTATTAGGATGGACCGTCTTATTGGGAGAGGAGGAGGAACGGCTATTATCCTCAGAAATTTCTTCAAGTATAGAAAGATTATTGTTAAGACTGATTATTTGGAAAATACTACTATAGTATTTAAACCTGATGGAAAAACCAGCCCTGCAAATTTCTTCTGTTTATCGCAAACCAGATCAAATATTGAAATGTGAGGAATGAGTAAATTATTCAAAATAATCTTGTCATCGCTGCAGGAGACTGGAACTCCAAACATCCATTATGGGGCTCTAGTAAAAGTAATCCGAGTGGAATGGTTCTTCATGAGTTTTCGGAATCTGCAGGGTTGGACATAATAGCTCCTTCCTTGGCTACTCACTACAGTCATATTGGTCATCCTGACTTCCTGACTTTGCGGTTTTCAAAAATGTGCCGTGGAATTTTGAAATTACCACAGTAGATGCATTATCTTCTGATCACTTACCTGTGGTTTTAAGGCTGGCATGTCCTAAATATGATTTTTCTATGAAAGTAAATAAGAACAAAAACTGGATATATTTTCAGCAAGATTTAATCAATAATCCACCTCCCAGATTCCCTTTTATTCTACTATAAATATTGATCTTGAAATTGGAACCCTCAACAAAACCATTCTTAATACTTATTCTAAAAATACAATAGTTTCTCTCATAGTTAAACCGCATGTGCCTATTTCTATTAAAAACATTATCAGAGAAAAGAATAAAGCTAGAAAGAAATGGCAGTCAACATGGGACCCCAGACACAGAGAAATTTATCTACATTTTCAAAGGAAAGTGAATATTCGATTACAAAAGTACAACCAGCAAAGTCAAAATGATCTTATCAACAGCGCGTTAAATACTCCAAACACCTTCTGGAGACTAGTGAAGTCAACTCGAAAAAAATCGGAAATTAAAAATATTAATGTAGATGGTGATATTCTACATTCTGATGAAGAAATTGGCAAGGCTTTGGCATTTAATTTCTCAAAACACTTTTCCATAGTGTGTTTCAAAAGAATCCTTAACAATTCATCCAACCTTAAATGAAACTCGAATGACTCTTGATAACAACGAAAATATTTTGAAACTTACATCACCACAAGAAGTAAAACAAGAAATAACAAAACTTTCTGCAAACAAGCGCCTGGTCACGATGAAATAACTACCAAATTAATCAAAAACCTACCTATAAAATGGGTTGTATTTTTTACTAGCATTTTCAATGCATCTATTAATCTTTGCTATTTTCCAAAGATATGGAAGCATGCTATAGTTATTCCCATACCAAAAAAGCAACTATCTAAATCCCTGGATGATTTTAGGCCAATTAGTCTCTTGC
>CP092878.1:41493744-41522740 GCA_030710605.1 Cordylochernes scorpioides
GCGCAAACTCTTTCATATCTAATTTACAGGTTGTATTTTTAGCACGATAGAAAGAAATATAAAATTTGGGATAGCACAAAAGGTTTCTTCTCTTTAATTTGTAAAAAAGGATTTCTGTTGCTTCTTTTGATATCCCTTGATACTTAACTCTATCATTTATTGATGTCTGATAGAATACTGTGACTGGAAATTTCTTTGAAACGAATTCAGGTTTTCAATTGACGCTCATCTGTGTTTTGTCGTGACTGTACTCTACTATCACGAACACGACGGCGTTGACAAAAATATTTTATTTATAGCAAAAAGGTGATAATACCTATTATTAATTATGATTTTATGCTGAATTGAACGGCAAAACTCTTTCATGTCGAATTTACAGGTCGTATTTTAAGCACCAATAAGAATAATCAAACACTATGCAAAATAGTGTCAAACAAGATCAAACATAAAAAGACACAACACCATACTCCCTCCTAGTAATATTGCAGCCGGTCTTGTCGTCTTCTGAATCATTGTGGAAGGGCGCTAGGACAATAACAGCAGCAGGTCCTGTCCCCAATTCTTGAGTATTTTTACTTTTTATAAATCCGTTCCTAGATACTATTCATCAACTATTAAAACAAAACTCTTTAAAATGTCTATAATATATATGAGGAAACCTTTTAGTTTCACCAGTAGAATTTCTTAAATGAAAACAAATAAACAAAAAATAAATTGGTTTGCCTATTAATACGTCAAATTTTGTGAATTAATAGGAAATATTTCAAGTATATACCACTAGTAATAGGTTACATTTTTTTATACTGAAGTATACTTTTTAATATGTTTATCCCGCTTTATGGTAAAATACCTAGGTGTATTAACGCTCGAAGATTTTGATACCACTCGCATTTTTAAAAGGTAGGATTATTTTCAATTCTAAAATCACGATAGCATCATGATAATTGATTATAGCTTCATAGACCAATGTTTTGAAGGAAATTAGCGTTTCTTTCAATATCAGATTAATATTGTGAGGAATTATGATTTTTATAGAATAATATTCACTCTATCGTATGCACACACATGTAATAATTCATTGACATTTTCAAAATAATTCTTTCCCAAATTTTCTTTTAACATCTTTATTGAATTAAGAGAGAGAGAGAATTAAGATAATTGTCAAATCATTATTTTCAATCACTTACTTCCTTCTTTTAAAAAACTTTAGGAATCCCATCGCTTCCTTGTTTGCTTTAATTCGCTTTTTGATTTCGCTTGCTGTTTGCTTTTAGTTGCTGATTGCTTCGATACTTTCGAGAGTTTCGATTATTGTGAGATTATAAAATCCTGTAACCTAGAAATTATATAATAAGTTGAATATATTAAATAAAAATATACATTTTTAATATGAATATTATTGTAACAAGATATCCCGATAGTTTCATATTTGGATTATTATAAAATATATTTTCGTAACATGAATCAAAATGTAAATCTACAGAATAAACTTCTGAATTGATGATAAATGTGAAATTATCAATGACTCTAGTCGAAAGATGTTGTAGTAGTAGTTAGTACACTTTATTATTTCTTGTGTATTTCTTTATTATTTCTAAGAATATTAAGAACTATTTCTTAAATCTTGGGAATTTGACATCGACATATTATTATTAATACCTATTATATTAAGCTTGTTTATAATAATAACGATCACATCTTTAGTCAAATTAGCTTTAAAAAACGAAAATTATTTCTTAAGCGTCTGAAATCTCGTGGATCTCTGGTCGGGAATAAGGTAACGACACCAACTTAATTTCCGGGCGGCTCACCTGGAGGAAAGTGTTACTTGCTAATTGCCCTTATCAAACAAAGTCGTACTTTGATTTCATGAAATAAACAAGGAGTTCTTTAAATCTTCAGAAATACCCAGAAATATTAGCTATCGAAGTCGTCAAACCAATTCTTTGGCTGAAACGGTTCTGAGGTGTACTACTCTTCACCGAGGATGTTTCTCTTGATTTTGCTTTATTTATATGTTCTTAGGACCCTATTTATAATTGTAATGTTTCAGACCTTCAGAAAGCGTAATGAAGGCGTCATTCAGTATAATGGTCTCAATATTTGTAGAAATATTATAAGCCGGGGGTAGTAACCTTTGTGTACACACTATTGCTATTCAAATAGGGAAATAAATTGGAGAATATTTGTGGGTCAACTCTTCGACGTTAATTTCAGACGGCGGCATTTTCGTTTCGTAGACAGTGTCGGAGTTCTTCAACGAATCTCTATTTAAAATATCTAAGACACTATTTAACCTAAGACTATCTAATAACTCACTCAAGGCGCCAACTTCAACTGAGTTGTGAATAGAACTTAGATATGTCCTGTCGAGTTATGTTGACTGCTTTGTAAAATGTTCATCGTAAGACCATCTAATATCTTAGACTCCGTCCTTTTCTCACTCGGTTCATAGAGTATATATTGTATATTAAGGGTATCTTACATTTGAGATTATATATATATTATTTCATATGAAGAAATATAAATATATATGAAAAAATAAATGCATGATATTTAGAACCAAAATTTGCGAGAGGAAAATATACGTGTGCCAAAAGAGAACATCTCTTTTTAAAAAAAAAAGCATTAAAATAATGGCTTTCTATTTATCACCCAAGTACAGAAGTTAGTTTTAACGATAGTGTATATTCAATAGTTTCAGTCTAAGTCTCTCATTAGTATGATTGTTCTTTGTTTATTAACACATCTTCCATTGATAATTGTACGTTATGTATGTGAATACAATCCTTTAATTTATTAATGATATTGAACAGGCGTTTCCAGTATTTTGTAGCTAATCTGACAGTATTCGTTCTTTTTCGGATGAATATCCAGATTTTTTAAATTTGCCCTCTTTAACTCCGCACGGTGGGTGTTGTACTTTACTTTTACGGCTACGCTTGAAAATTTCAGTTTCTCTCTAGCCCATCGATGAAATATTTTGAATTTTAAATAAAGTCGTTCGAAAAATTCGTCTGGATTTTATTTATTTTTTTTTTGGCATCCAAAGACACAGGGAAGCTTTAAATCCCTGTCAAATCTTAGCTGGTGAGTAACCCGTGATTAAATCGACTGAAATTTGTTAAGTGATAAGAAGAATAAACAGTTGACTGTCCCAGTCCCTTTGGTTCTGATAGACGAAGAGACTAAGTTGACTTGCTAAGGTTCTTTTAAATCTTTCGACCATGTCGTCGGATATAGGTATATGGGTGTGTTCCTTGTTTTATAGCTTCTGGGAGGTTTACACATTTGTGCAAAGCGTCTCGAATCGAAACTTCTCCCTTGGTCATCGCGGTTCTGCATTTTGGAGACCGAACCTACAAAGAGACTGGGTGATATCATCTTCTCAGCAACTGTTTCATTTTTATTATTAAGCTGAAATGCTTCAAGCCATTTGGTGAAATAAATCATTGAAACAAAGACATAGCGATTATTCTTGTTACTTGAATGCAATGGTCCCATGTCGATATAGATCCTTCGGAACGGGGCTCCAACAGTCTTGAGCTTAGCTCTAAATCTTGTCTTTAGTTCTTGTATGGAATAACATTCAGTATATTGTGCCACACCTACTATTTGATACTGGCTCAGCACCCAGCCTAGTAAAAGAGTTATTTAACTTAAAAAGAAAATTGCAATGCTAATATATCCGTCACTGGGGCTATTGTGCAGCTCTTTGAGGTCGGTATATATTTGTGATTGGGGAAGGATCATCTTCCATTCGATGTGTTGATTATCTTTACCTTACCATTCTGGTCGATAACACCACATCGAAATTCCAGCGAGTTACAAAAATATTAATTGCTCTTGGTAATTGAGTTGAACATTTTTTTTTATCTGGAACTTCAGCACTACTTCTCTGTAGGGTAAGTTTTTCCGTAGGCTTGTTCTAAAGTGGCAGTTCGCAACACCAGCTCGTTCGAATGGAATCCGTCTTGAGATTGACCCCAATCTCTAAGCCAAATCAACAATGTCCAGGGTGAAATTGGCGTCAGAAACAATCCGCATTCGGCATGGAATCCCATTGACAAGTTATTTTCTGTTCAGTACTTTGGAACTTCCTGAAAACTCGCGACATTGATAATTTTTCCAAAGGACAGAAATAGGATTTGAATGTTCACACTGAGGGTCCTCGTAAGCATCCACGATATTTGGATGTGTCAGAATATCTTGAACATGAAGGGGCAATCAGGGAAGGCTAACCTGGCTAGCCTTTCGACATCCGCTGCTAATTCCTTCAGCGTCTCGCTTCTGGCGGTAGTTCTTTGGTTTCACGGCGTGGTAGAGCTTCAAATTGACATATTCGAAATGTAAAGCCAGAAAATGAACTGATCATTCATAGTACAATATTCGTTCTAGTGGCGGAGTTACTAGAGTACCTCCAAGAATGAACCTAAGTGCGATGCGGCGAGTTCATTGTCTTCTTACTGAAGCTCCAGCGATTGCCCATTGATACCATTTTGAACTGTAAATTAAACAGTTCCACGTAGACTGCTCGTAGTAGATATGAGGCTTTTTTCAAAAGAGCTTCAGTAGTTTTAACCGAGGAAGATTGGGCTTTATTCTGGAAAACTGAGGTGTGGTACAGGGGAAAACATCATCTAAACTATTCTCGAGTCTTATCAATCGAGACTCCAGTGAAGCTAAGTATTCTATCATAAGTACAATAACCATCGAATATATTATCTGAACCAGTCAATCTTCTGTTTATCTGAATAGAAATCTCTTCGAATTTTTTTTTTCAATTTTCCATTTTTCTTCAGTAGATAGCATGAGCCAATATTGTAAGAAATTGAAAACAACTAAGCTGTAATACTGCTTCTAACACAGGTGTTAGGACAATTTTTAAAACGTCGTTGCTTGCGTACATGGATGTTGTAAAAGTTTAATGGACTTTTTAATAAAAAATAGAGGTAAATGGTATTGCTATAGAGCAATTGAGAAATATTTTATTTTGAAATAAAGTCTGCAGTTCTCGTGAGATCGAGGCCACGTCTCGTCGCCGCTTGCATCACAACATTACAATATTACAATTACATTTATAAAATGTTTTTGAAATACTACTCCAACTGATATCGCCTATATTTTCGACTCTCTTTGCAGTTTTTTGCTTATTGTTCCTAAACGGTTTTAGAAAGGAACCTGAATATTTGAATTTCTAACTCGATTGAGGTCTTGAGCAATCGCTGGAAAATATGATTCCCAACTTCCAACAGTTTCCATCCTGGCACCGTGCAAAACATAAATTTTAGAAAGAAATATAGAAATTGCTTCATTTCTGGCCATTCCGACCACCCAGAAGTCTGATAATGCATACACTTGCATTGTTATTTGGACAGAGTGAGTGTTTAAAATTCCACACTTGTATGTGTTCTGAGAAAGCACATTAAAATTAAATTGCAATATATAAAAGGTTTTTGGAAATTCTTCCATTATAGACCTTGAACATTAGTTCAAGAATATATTCATGTGAATAAAGGTAAATTTTAGACGAGTGTTAATTTGACACAGGTCCTCATCACACCTAAAATGAAGAGATACAATCCGATGTATCCAGAATTGATATCACTAACCTCTACTATTCCTATACCAAGGTCTTGACAATGACCAAAAGCTACACGAAGTTACTCTAATTAAGAAAACATAGGCACTTCTTACTCTGCCTGTCTCTGCATGCCATAAACATGGGAAACTCTGTTCGAGACTTCGGTCTTCATAGTCTTTGACTAGATCAGAAGGCCTTGAACATCATCCAGAGGCCACCTAACCTAAAGGCTGGTTCTTTAGGCAAAGCCTGTATGTCGAAGCTTACTTCATTCTTTATCAGAACAAGACACCCAATTACAATTGTATGAGCCTTAGAGTTAGGGAAGTAAACATTGAACCCATGGATACCTGGATGAAAGCACTTTGTCGTTTGGAAAGCCTCTCGGACTATACATAAAGATACATAGTCTCTTTGTACCTTCTTCATACCCTTACTAGTGTAACTGTGTTTTCCAATGATAGAGTGTTAATATAAACGGATTCCGATTTAAATATTAAGATGGAAAATCGATGAAACTCCCTGAGAAGAATGAAAAGTGACTACCACTACTAGTTAAAGGTAAAGGTGAAGGTTATATATATATATTGGAATATATAATCCTGCTTATTTGTTATATTACATTAGACATACTGCGGAATACAACAATGACGTTCCACATCTATATTCCTAGGTCTACATTGAATCTCCGTTTAAAATTGAAGTGGAAAATATGTTTGCCTAATTTTAAATGTTTTTGCTTCTTATAAGACACTAAATTTTTCAACAAAATATTACAATTTTTCAAATATTTGAATTCCATAACGCGAAAACAAACTATATATTTAGAATTAATTTTTTTTTTAATGTAATACAAATTCTACTCTACTTACTATGGATATATTGAACTGTAAGGATAGAGTCAAAAGTTTGTCTTATATATATATATTTGGAAAAGAAAATCCAAGCTTAATAGTTCTGTATATTAGCGATGTATAAAGACATTTACATTTTTAAGGCAGTAACTTCGTTCAGAAATGTGTGATATAATTTGTCAAATGATAAATCACTGAAAAATTTTATTTTTTATTTATTTTCATACAAAGTTAGGTAGTTTTCATATATTAATTGATTCCCTTTTTTTTCCTTTTTTCTCATTTGAATCAATTAATATTTCAAATTTCTTCTAATAGTTTTTTTTTATTTAAGAGATGATATTATTCAAGATTTCGAGGGCTGAATTTTTTGGATATTCGAGTGAAGAAGTTTGAGAGGAGAATGCATCTGATAAAAGATTCGAGGGATAATTTGGTTTTAGCTGTAGTTTTTTGTATAAATATTCGATATTCGATAAAATAATTTTTCCAATCAATAATAAGAGCAATTGTATAAATACATATTGCACCATTAGGGTGTTTCTCGTTGATCATTAGAAACATAATAACAAATGACCGAACGATCATCAGCAGTCTTATTTTGATGTGCAATTACTACATGATTGAGAATAATTTGTACTATGTAGATGAAGCAAACAAATTTTAGTTTTTTTTTAATTTGAAAACAATATTTGAATTTCAATTATATATTTCTATAGCATTGCGTGTGATCTATAATTTCTTTTGAATAAGATAATGATTTGACATGCAGCTTCTAAAGCGATGTAAAGAGATCATACTGTAAGAAACTCGATAATTTCCATCAAAATATATCTATAAACAATTTTAGTTTAATTTCGATAATATATTCATTCACTGGATGGTATGAAGCGCTTTTAAATGTTTATTTGTTATTTTTGGTGTAGATGCCTTCGTATTTTTAGTGAATAAGTTTGAGATGCGAATACAACAGATAGAATTATATTTCAGATTTAATTTTGACTTCATTTCAGCTGTGGCGGATAGAGATTTTGTAGACAATTTTCTAATATTCGTGGGGTTTCAACTATTATTAGGAGCATCCTTCTCTTAATAAACTATTGAGAGGCAATATATATCGTTCATAGTGGGGGCAAAGGTCGCGAAAGCAAACAGCATAATTGAAAAGGAAGCAATGAGAAAGGTTTCAGGATTTGCAGAGGCAAATAACATTTGAGATTGCACAATTACATTATTTGAGACCTTAGTATATAATCTTGGTAGAAACCTTCAATTTTCAAAGCCTTTGATTTTTCTGATAGATTCAAGGGGTAATTTAGATCATTTTAACTGTAGTTGATGCAGCAGTAGTAGGCACTATTTCCGATATTTATGGGGTTTTGAGTATAATTAGAGGCATATTTTTCTTAAAAACTATTGAGTGGCAATATATATAATTCATAATGGGGCAAAAGACGTGAAAGCACACAGCATAATTGAAAGGAAGCGATGAGAAAGTTTCAGAATTTGCTTCTTTTATAAGGTGTTGAGAAGGCCTGGGGAGAGGGGCAGAGGAAAATGATATTTGTTACTTAGTATATAATCTTTCTAGAAACTTCGATCTTTAGAGCCTTAGATCTTTAAGAGATAGATTAGAGGAATAATTTGGTTCCATTTTATCTGTAGTGAATGCTGTAGTAGTGTGGGATATTTATAAATTATGTGGGATTTTGAGTATAATCAGGTGCATATTTTGTTTATAAACTATTGAGGGGCAATATATCTTGTTCATAGTGCAGAGATATTCGTGAAAGCCAACAGCTTATTTGAAAAGAAAGAGATTGGGAAAGTTTCAGACTTTGCTTATTTTATAAGGTATTAAGAGGGCGGGGGAAGAAGGGCAGAAGAAAATGATATTTGAGGCTTCAATATATAATCTTGGTATTAAATTCGTTTTAATCTTCAGAGATAGATAAAGATAAACAATTGAGGGGCAATATATTTATTTTGATTATAGTGGGTCAAAGGTCTTTAAAGCAAATGGCATAAAGGGACAGATGGAGTAAATTTCAGACTTGCTTCTTTTATAAGCGTTTAAGAGTGCAGGAAGCAAAATAAAATGATATCTAAAGTTTCAAAATAGATTCCCCGTAGGAAATTTAGAGCTTTAGATCTTCAGAGACTGATTCGAGGGATAATTTGGTTCGATTTTATCTGTAGTGAATACAGTAGTTTTTGGTAATATTTCTATATTTCGGGGGGTTATGAGTGCAATTAAGGGCCATATTTTGCTACATAAAATATTGAGGGGCAATATATCTTGTTCATTGTGGATAAAAGCCGTCAAGGTACATGGTATAATTGAAGCGATAAAGGAATTTTTGGGCTTTGTTTCTTTTATATTATTTTAAGTTATTGAGAGAAAGGGGGCAAGAGTAAATGGTATTTGAATTTTCAGAATATAATTTTGGTAGAGACACTTTTGATATATAAAGCCTTAGGTCTTTGAAGAAATATTCGATTGATAATTTGATTCCATTTTAGCTCCAGCGAATGAAGAAGTTTTGGGCAATATTTATAAAATTGAGTGAATTAAGGGCCATATGAGGGGCAAAATATTTTTTTCATAGTGGCGCAAAAGCCATGAAATTAAATTGAATATTTTTAGAACAGGAAGCGATATGGCAAATTTATACTTTGTTTCTCTTATGAGCTTTTTGATAAAGCAGGGGGCAAAAAAATGGTATTTGAATATTCGGTATATAATATTGGTAGAAAGCCTTTTATATAGAGAACTAGAAGAATAATAATTTGAATAAGTTAATCACAGAAAAGGTCCAGAAATAATGCTTATGGATAAACCACATCCAGGAAGAATCCTCGGTGACAGACAACATTAGCAAGATTTTTATTTAAAGTCTTATGTCCTGAATTTTACATATCGATAACAAATTACATTCATAATTATTCTTCAATGAGCGAATACGTCTAGCAAGTTCCTCGGTGAAAACATTGTTCAGAACTCGACTTATAAAACGGACTGTGTCCACCAAGAATTTCCGATGACAGACCATGTCCA
Source organism: Cordylochernes scorpioides (assembly GCA_030710605.1). NCBI lineage: Eukaryota > Metazoa > Arthropoda > Arachnida > Pseudoscorpiones > Chernetidae > Cordylochernes > Cordylochernes scorpioides. The sequence goes on from CP092878.1 coordinate 41,503,241, forward strand.
GCGATATTTCATGATAACATACTTCGTTTATCAAAAGATGTTTGAATGACAGACATCAATCAGGTAAGATTTCTCGATGTAGTAAGGCTCCTCGATGAGAAACCACCTTTTCATTAATATTCCTCGATGAGAGAATGCGTCAGACCAACATTATTTCTCCAAAATCCGTCCATCAATTTTTCTCGATGATAGACTGCATTGATCAAGATTCCTCGATGACAGAACACAAACAGGTGCTTTCCAATGACAGACATCGTACATCTGTTTTCTCGATGATGAGTGCATCCATAAAGACTCGAAGACAGAGTGCGTTCGGCACGATACCACGATGATGGACAAAGTCTAGCATATTTCGACGATAGCAGAATACATCAAGACTTCGGCCAACAAAATCCTCCAATTGAAGACAAACGCTAGTAGATTTCTTCAAAGTAACGACGTTCTTTAGGCAGCTTCAAGGCCTGAAGTCGCGGCCATGAAGCTTCGTCGCCGAGGACGCCCCCATCTTCGACGACTCTACTCCATGGTACAACAGCTTCAGGATGAGCCCCAGCAGAAACGTCGACAACCGCGAACGACGCGCAGAAAAGTGATGCTTCTAAAAAACATCAAAACACCCTATTTCTAAAAATTGTAAATATTTTTTAAAATAACTAATATCTAATTATTTTTTTCTAGACTATCATATAGAGAAGTAAAAATAATTTCACGATTTTTAAATTAAAAATTTCAAATGTATGCTCTGAGAGTACTGGAGTTGCCTACTTAGATAAGGGAATTTACATTTCTGGGGCTTTAACATGTGTTCAAAAGTGTTCAAAACCCCAAAGGAACTAAGTGGGCCAAACTCTCTCTCTCTCTCTCTCTGATAATAGAATAATTGTTAAACTTCATTCAAGACAATCACTCTCTGTTAAAGTTAGTTAAAATACTCCTTATATAAAAATATCATAATATCATATCATAATAATTCATAAATCACAGTAAAGCCACCGCATTTCATTCCTCACGAAATACCTCGATTAATGCATTTGAAGAAACTTGATATAAAAGTCTTAGTTTAGTTTAATAGATAACTCATGATATTTTATTATCAGCATTTAAAAAAATATATTTAATTTTAATGAATTTTCATTTTTTAATGTAGGTATAGAATTTCAGAATAAATATAACGATTTATTAACACGCAAATAAATTAAAACGTTCTCTATAACCCATTAAAATTAAATGGTTCAATAGAAGGTATGTCTCGAATCATCACTATACAAGCAATAAAATATTTAAAACTTACCTGTTAACAATTCATGAATCCAGCACTGAAAAATCTTCAAGATCGAAAAGTTGCCGCCTCGAAGCAACGATGCACTTGGTTTATCCTAAGTCATAACACAGAAATTTATAAAATCCATAATATTTAAAAAGCTCATTTATTCATTTATTGTCAATAAATTTATAATCTATTTCGGTCATTCATATTAAATATCGTAAAGATATAGGCTGCCTGGCCGGCATTCATATTTATATAAAAAATAGACACCTCGGCCAGTGCTGGTCTCGAGTCATTATACAAACTATATAATATTTGAAACTTACATGTTATCAACAAAAAACTCAGATAGAGGAGGTTGTCCAATTGAAATCATGCCGATGAAGTGGCCCCGATCTCCACCGACATTGATTCATCAAGACAATGTAGAAGATGTCCCATCACTGAGGGTTGCCGCCCCAAAGCAACGCTTCACTTTGTTGCTCCTACATCATAACACAGAATTATAAATATTTTTATACTCCAAGGTGGTTTATATAATAGGACGTAGAAATCACCCGGCAAGGTGCTAATGCTCTAGAGTGTCCATCCAGAGGAGACCAAACGATATTGGGATAAATCTCTTACTAATCCTAATATTCAGAAGAACATTCTCACTTACTTTTCAAGTTAGAAACAGCCTCTTGAAGTAGATATATGTAGAAATCCAGTAAACACCTGCACAATATATTTGTTACAATTTTTTCAATAAAAATATCTGAAGAAGCTTTATTAAGGAGACTTGATACTCGAAATGATATATGTCGATTATAATAAAATAATCCGTTCATGAAAATCAACGTTTTCTGAAATAACTTTTTAATGTCTTTTATTTTCGATAAGAGTCGAAAAGGCAGATACTTGAATATAAAAAAATATGAAAATTTCACGCTATCTTTTATGACATAAATTTGGAGGTGTATGATAATAATGTGAATTCTCTTTGCTTATATCGTATCTGAAAGGCTCAATAAGTGATATATGTCTCGAATATTTATTAGTAAATAGGAAATTGAGGATATTTAAGAATTACCTGGATAAATTGCCCCGAAATTTTGAAAACTTGCCAATGAAGTCTGAAGAACTCTCCAGTGTGGTTTGTTGCCGCCCCAAAGCAACGTTCGAATTTCCTGCCCCTGCACAATCACAAAGAAACTATAAAAAATACATTCCCATGATTGAGGTTTCATATATTTTATTTAAAGAGATGTGATAGTGAAGTAAATACTTATGTTTAATGAATAATTTCATGAATAATGATGTCTGTTAATATTATGTGTCTAGAAAATCATATAATAATAAATATCTAATATTATGTAATGTCAGATCTCGAGTCATTATATACAATATACCAATACAATAATTAAGAAAATTCACTATCAAATGGCCCTTAATTTTGATACCTTGCCAATGAAGTTTGGGGAATACTCCATGGTTGCTGGCCCAAAGCAACGCTTGAATTTTGTGCCCCTACACAATTACAAAGAAACTATAAATATACATACACATTGATCAGGTTTTCATATATTTTATTTAGAGATATGTAATATTGAAGTATATTAATGTTTAATAACTGATATTTGAGATAATAAATTATTAATAGGAATAAATATATATTTTATCTTAATATAATGCATATTTAGTATATTTATTAAAAATATTTATTTTAATTAAAGTAAATATAAGAATTCCCACATGCTATTAATGTAAAAAAGGTTCGTATCAGCTCTAGTTATAGATCACTTTACTAGCTATGATATATATTGATAGAATAACAAGCGATTATTTTCTGTATTTTTAAAATGAGTGATGATTTAATGTGGTATTGGAAAAATACTCGAAAAGGCAGTAATAAAGTTGATAAAAACATTTTAAAGTTAATTTAAAATGATATTTTTATATTACTTTATTTATATGAACTCCTTTATCCATGATATTTTTGATATTTTTAATGTAATAGTTATCAACTAAAAAAAAAAATGAACAATATGTTTATTGAAATTCTATACGAATATTTTACCAAATAATAAAATCAAAAACTCTGATAAATTTGAAAGTTTACCATATTAATTATAACTTAATGTCATATTATTCTTCTTTGAAAAATAAATAAATAAAACTATTTATATAAAAGGTAATACAAAAAGTGATAGATATTTAAGGATAATCGTTTAAAATTATTGGGTTAACAAATATATTTTCTATTTTTATTATTAATGAAAATATAAATAAACTTATGGTAAGAAAGAAAGGGTAAAATACTCACCTTAATAAATAAGGGCCTCCGCCACATGAAGAAGGAAGAAGGTGTGTTGGTGTAAGTGTAAAGTGTTATGTAAACATGTTGTACTGTAAAGTGTGCCGTTGAACCTAACACTGTGTATGTGGGGCCCTAGATAAGGGAGGGGACAGAGCCTGTCGTGCCCCAATCCACATCTCTGTGGAGAGTGACACGGCAGCACTCTGCCACCACCAGTCTGCCTGTGGAGGTGTTGCTATCAAATGTAGGAGAGTGAATGGCAGGTGTGAGGTGTGTTGGAAGTGACCCACCCAATATGTACTGGTTGTATATCCTAGTGTATCCGAACCCCGGCTCGTGGTACACTGGGTCTATGGCTCTAAAAGGTGGTGGTGGCGAGCCGGGGGTGGGGGGTGTACGTGGAGGTGTAGGTACGTAACCGTAATTAATGTAACCGTGAAGCCCCTCCCCATTAAACTTCCTGACAACACAATATGAATCTCATTAGATCATGTTTGTCGCTCTAAATTATATCTACAACATCTAATCCAAAAGCCAACTCTGTTTTAAACTAATGTCTTGAAAGGGGCAGAAGTGGGGAATTGTAATGTTGGTTAAAATATTTGAAAGTTGATTTATTTCTATCTCGGATTTACATCATCTCATCTAAGTTACAGTCATATCAGATTTCAAAAGTTATAATACTCGACATATCTGAACTCAGATTTTTTCTGTTCATGTCAGACGCTACATTGAATCTCTATATTGAAATCTTTCGTACAAGCTCCACGGTTTTGGATGGGTGTATGGAGTGGTGGGGGATATTTTTTATAGGATTCCTGAGTTTTGGGTTTGGGTTGAGGGAATTGAAGAAGAGGCTGTCTATTTAAAATTTACGGATATTTTGTGATATGAAATTGGAGACATGGAAATATGGAAATATATATTGTGGTTTGTAGACATTGGGGGTGTGAGGGAAACTAGAGTTAAAACTGAATCTATTTTAAAATGATATCGGGTATCCAGATGAACTGAAATGATGAACAATGCTTGACTCCTCTAATTATTTAAAAAGTGGTGAGGAACAAAGTGTGTGAAGACGTTTTGTAAGGGTTTAGACAACGTTTATCTTGTGGATAAGGGGTTAAAAGGAAGTGAAAATTTCTTTATAAAAGACTGTTGTGTGGTATCGGGAAGGGTGATTTTAACTAATATATCTAGGAATGGAATGAAGCCATTATGATTTTTTTATAATATGAAAGATATTTATGGATAAAAGGTATAAAGTTTTTTTTTTTAAATACGCTTTCCATGGTGGTACAGGCAGTTGCAGAAAACGTCATCAATTTATCTCCGCCAAAGAAAAATGTCTGATTGATGTTAAAGGGTGATGTATCCATCAATACGGGACATTTCTGCTACTCTGGTTGATAAAGGGCTGCACATGGAGAGCCCAGACCTGTTGGAAATAGTGATTATAAAAAATATATATAAATTTATTGCTAAGCATATTCTTGTGAGTTGAACTATTTTCTTGCATCTATAATCTACAATCCAAATTGTGTTTCATCATTTTTGATAGACTTCAATGGACCTAAGAAGTTATTGGATTAGGTCTTTTTTCATTGAGTCTATAATCTTCAATCCAAATTGTGCTTCATCATTTTTGATAGACTTCAATGAGCCTAAGAAGTTATTGGATTAGGTCTCAATTATTTGTGTCTATAATCTATAATCCAAATTGTGCTTCATCATTTTTGATAGACTTCAATGAACCTAAGAAGTTATTGGATTAGGTCTTAATTTCTTGTATATATAATCTATACTCCAAATTGTGCTCAATAAATTTTAATAGACTTCAATTGACCTAAGAAGTATTGGATTAAGTCTTATTTTCTTGTGGCTATAATCTATAATCATCATTATCTTATCATTAGTGTTGAGGTCTATGTGCATATATATATATATATATATATCTCGTAAAAATTTTGTGACACTATCTGTAATGTGGGAATGGGGTTTATTGAAACTCTTTGCCTCATGATTTTGGTTTTCCTTTGAAAAAATACGGCACTAGACGATTATTTAACTTGATTTGGACCTAAGGTCCAGGTGTAGCCGCAGATGGACATAATTCTGTGTGCCAAGGAGACGTAGTGTAGTTGAGCCGCCACGATGACGTCCTCATCCATGATGGCACGTGGGAGATTCCCAACTATTACCTTTTACGACCTTTTTCTAGATGTTAAAACTTTCAGAAAGTTTTGCCGACGTAGGCCAATTTGACGATAGCCAAATCAACCAGTGTTTGGTTTTACATCTTCATCATCTGGTATACCGATGCCTTAAACAGCATCAGTTCCAGCGTCATCATATTGTTACGTCGTATCCAGACGCTGTTCATGTTCTTTGTCTAATCAGGATACCAAAAAGATACACATGTAAGTTCGAAGGGATTCAGGAAAAGTTATCGCTTTATTATACGTGACACTAAACAGAAGGAGTACAATCAGTGGGAATTGCCTTCAACCTCCTCGTTAGAAGAATCCTTGGAGCCGTGAATATCACTTTTTTGAAACACTGCGCTCCACTCTATACACGTCCAGCCTGTACTACACCGGCTTGTAGGCCGCTTCGATGTCAGGTTCTCATGGTCCGTCTTGCAGTATTACCCACACTCCCGGAGGCAACACCCCTCGTCTTCTACTTGCCGCAGATGTGGCCAGACTGCTTTTGTCCCCCACACGATAATGCTGATTTTGGTGCCTGTCAACCCCCTCCCCTTACACGTGGGCCATTCCTCCGCAGCTGGAGTCCACCCATCTTCCCACAACTTCACTCTGGGATCTTTGCTTCTTGGATAGCTTGTCATACAGAAAGGAGGGGTGTATCCATTTCACAATATATTAGACTGGATGGAAGTGTCCGCGGCTGGATTGTATATTCCAACTTTTTTGTATTTGGAGTTTTAGGCCTTTGCCAACCTTGAGAAGTTTATTTCTTTTCGGATACTTTTACCTGGTCTGACCAATCGGCATTTTCTTGCATCGATTTTTTTATCATGAAAATTTAATATTTCTATTTTAATTTATTTTCCATTAATAAACCTCGATCACCCGTTTTCTCTTCTAATTAAAAACACAATATATTCTGAATCATTGGCAGAGCTATCTTTCAATACCTGGAAGGAATTATAAGTTTCAATCTCATCGCTATACATGGCAAAAAACGCAGAGCTCGCGCGGCCGCACGGTCGAGAGTGAGAGAGATTGAGAAACTACTTTATTACAACGTCCATATAAGATTATATAATGCTCATTATAAAATAAATATATATGAATAGAGAGAGAGAAAGTCAAGATTGCACTTATTCATGATACCACGCTCGTATATTACAGCGCTCATTTTGTTTTTATCATTATTAGTAACATAATTCTTCTCAATATGTTCTATTTTTAAACTTCTGTGGGTATAGAAATTTGTACTTCGAAATTAGGACAAAATTGGTGTAATACGAAATTCATATTTTTAAACATTTATATGACAACTATTTTTTTAACGAAATACATATTCTGTAGTGGAAATATAATTTATGAGATATATCAAAACAAATGAACATTTCAAGTGCCTAAGTATCATCACCATTTTGCTATATTATTACATTTTTATAATGTTAAATTTGATATCCACATGTTTATAGACTCCAAATAGATTGATAGTATAAGAAAATATTTATAAGAAGATGGAATCAATATTTAGGATTTTCAGAAAATATGTGTTTATTTTTATTAATATAATTATTCTTAAGTGTTTCTCGAATTAAATTTTCTTCTATATAAAGAAATATACAGTAGAACCTCCCTTTAGCGGACACCTCGCTAGCGGCCACCTTTCCAAAAAGGACAGTTTTAATTTGCAAAATTATCATTTTTACAATTTGCAAATCTCCGGTAAGAAGACACTTCTCCCTAAAGGACTCTTTAGCTCTGCAAAAAGGTGTCCTTTATAGGGAGGTAGTTCTACTGTATCAAAAGATTTTGAAAGATTGTTTATGAACAGTCACCACTTACTTCTTCTTCTTAAAAACTTAAAGATGCCCATCGCTATGATTCTTCGCTTTGTGATGCTTAGATATCGCTTTGATTCGCTTCGAAATAGCTTCTTATCGCTCCGATATTTCGATTATTGTGAAAGTATAACTTGAATCGATTATTATAATTATATAAAATTAATAAATATTCAAAATATAACTTATTTCATACACAAGAATTTTACCACGGATTATCGAGCAAGATCAACTTTAAATATTCATATTAACTTGAAGTGAATGAAAATAACAAATTGCGAGAATTTCAAAAGTGAATTTTCATTGGTTTTTATTTATGGAATTTGAGTTCAACGAATTTTCGATACATTCATGATCTATGTGAATTAAATATTTAGATTTGATATAGAATGCTCGACTTTGCGAAAAAGGAATCGTTTGAAACCAAAATATCAATAGAGCGCTAAGATCTTCAAATATTAATATAAAATTTCCAATATTTTTCGAATATATTCCATTATTCTTATATATTTGGATACCATATATACATATATATATATATATATTGATTTTGAAAATTTAGCATTCCCCAAATAGATATCTGATTAGAAAGGCATATATTGGATCAAAATATAATTTATTTACCAATAATTCAGTTGGCTGAACGCCAACCTTTTTCAAGGTATTACCTCATATTAACGTCAACCACAAACTCAGCCTTACATAACGTCAATAGAATTAATTTAAAAAATATTTTTCCCTTATATTCAATGGGGAGATTAAAAATAGGCACCAGTTTGTTGATTACACACTAATATGTTGCAATACCTTGAAAAAGGTTGACGTTCAGCCAACTAAAAAATTGGTAAATAAATTATATTTTGATCCAATATAAGCCTTTTTGATTGAACTACATGTAAATACATTTATAAGAATAAATTTATTAAAGATTGTATTGAGATAAAGAAAGGATCATATCTCCTGATGAATATTTTCTCTTAAATTTATATTTTCATTGTCGAATTTGGATGTTTCCCTCTATACACTGTCTTTTTATATATTGTTTCATTGTGGGCTACTCATGTCTTATCATAACTGGCTCTTCAACCTGGCTATATTCACCTTCTTTCTTATAATAGTGATTGCAATCTTTTTGTTATTTAAACAAGGTAATAAGACCAAATACATAAATAGCGTATATTTGTGTAGTAATATGTGTTATTTGGATTTGGTCTAATTAACCTGTGTTTATATTCTCTAATCCACAAATTATACCTATTCACTCTTGATATAAGGTTATCCCAAAAGTTCGTGTTTTTCTTAAAACATTGTTTTTCCTATCACTTGGCGAATAATATTATTAAGGCGAAAATATAATATACATAATACAATTACTTTAAACATAATACAAAGACATTATACATAACGGCTAATACATAATAATACATAATACAATTACTTTATACATGTAACAAAAACATTATACATAAAGGCGAATAATATTGGTGTTTTGATTTTTTGCAAGTGTTTACGAACCTTTGGGACAACCTTGTAGTTGGAAAATTTGCCGGGAGGAAATTGATCCATAGGAGCATAGGGCGCCTCTCCCGTCAAAATAAACGTCAAAGCCTGACGCCATCTATTGACCGTCGCCGCAACTAGCGGCCTCGAGTCGGTGACAAAGTTACAACACCAGCTTTGGCAAACTGAGAATCGTCCACCTAGAGACCATGGTTTCGGGCTAATGACCCTCGTCAGTTTAGGGCGGATTTTATTCCATGAGATCCACACGGGATCTAATGGAATCCTCACAATCTACCAAAGAGGTGTTTTGCTGGCAAGGTGGCTGGGCCAAATCCATGGCTAGAATAGGATGGAAAATTTTCCGGGAGGAAATTGATCCATAGAAGCTTAGGGCGCCTCTCCCGTCAAAATAAACGTCAAAACCTGATGCCAGCAAAACACCTCTTTGGTAGATTGTGAAGATTCCATTAGATCCCGTGTGGATCTCATGGAATAAATCCGCCCTAGACTGACGAGGGCCATTAGCCCGAAATCATGGTCTCTAGGTGGACACTTCTCAGTTTTTCGAAGCTGGTGTTGTGGCTTTGTCACCGGCCCGAGGCCGCTATTTGCGGCGACGGTCAATAGATGGCGTCAGTTTTTGACGTTTGTTTTGACGGGAGAGGTGCCCTATGCTTCTATGAACTTTTAGTCATTAAATGGCTTGAGCTCTTGTAGTCTGCCCAGAGACCTCTTCTGACATTTGTAATATAGACTGTGTGCATCGGATTTGACCGTAATTGACCTAAATGGATAAATCATGACTGATACCTACTTACCTTTCTAGGTTATTGAAGGTACTTCGTTCTCAATGTCTGAATTTGTTGAACCATTTCATCACCAATTGACTGATATCCTGCTTTCTATTCCTGTGAAACACATAACATATATATTTAAATTTTCAATATATTTATACAAACTTATACAATTTATAATACAATATAATGTGGCTATGCTTATAGAACGACGTTTAACAAGTTTTACCGCAAATGTTTCTTTTTACAGAACGAAAAATCATAATTTTCATTATTTAAGGAGAAATAACGACTATTCCTATCCTTAGGGATGAAGTATGAATGGATGAATTGTAAAGAGTAATGATGAACGGAAAAATAAAAGTGTGAATAAAATAACTTTATATAATATTTACAAACGGAAAATATGTCCAGGGTAGCCTAGTGGACATGGCATCTGCCCAGTAAGCGGAACACTGTGGGTTCGATTCCCATCCCTGGACACTTTTATTTTTCAGTTTATTATTACTCTTCACAATTCATCCTTTCAATATTCATTCCTAAGGATAGGTTCTAGCGATTATAAATATTTAATTGTAAAATATAAACATGTTGAAATTGAGAGAAAAATGGCTCCATTCACAAAAAAATAAAAAATAAATCAAATAATTCAAACGAACTCTATGGACCTAATAGAAACTCGACGGTGGCGCTCGCGTGGCGAAAATTGGAACTAAATTTTTCTTAATATATATATATTTTTACGATCCGTTTAATGTAGAGTTACGTGCGTATAGTGTTTATAATTCTAAATAAACAATTATATAAAATATTCTAACCAAATATTTCTTCAAACTTGTCTTAAATAATTCAAGGCCAATTCTAGTTCCGATATCTGCCACTTGAGGGCCATCGCCAAGCTGATAGTTGGTTCATTAAGATGACTTAAAAACCGACTAAAAAATAGACGGTTCATTTATCTAAATCACTATTTTGAAAAATATAGCCCATAGTGTGGTTTTTTCCAGTTGTCGAAGCAGGAGATAAAATCATCTTTTGAGAGATTCCTCAAGATTGCATTCGATTAGGCTTGTATCGATTCAACGCTTTCAAATTTCCTTCCTTTTAACTTCTTTTTCAATTTGAGATAGAGGAAAGAGACATTGGGGGCTAAGTCAGGGGGATAGGGTAGATGAGAGAGCTGTGTGGTTGAATGCTTGGTCAAGAACTACAAAACAATATGGGCTGTGTGCGGTCGCGCATTGTCGACGTGAAGTATCCAGGCGTTGTTTTGCCATCTTCCAGGTCTTTTAAGGTGCACTGCCTTAATGATACGCCTCATTCATTATCCCCAAATAAGCTTCTTTATTAATTTTACGTCCAAAAGTAATAAATTCACATGATAACCAAACCGTTAATATCGAAAATGAAACAAGCAATGTCTCGACTTTGGATTTTGCAGACCTTCTCTTTTGCGTTCGGGTTCCCTTTTCAATCCAATGGCTGGATCGACGTTTGGTTTCCGGGTCATACTGATACACCCATGCCTCATCCCCGGCAATGATTTTTGACTCCTCTCTGGGTCAATCCGAACTTCTATTCTAACCTCCTTTTGTTATTCCGTTAGAATCCGGGGAACAAATTCTGAAGATGTCCGGATCATGTCCACATCTTTTGTTACTATTCGATGACACAGTCCTATAGATAGCCCTCAGTCTGCGAAGATAAGTCTTTAATAGAAATTATTCTGTTAACTTTGATTAATTTCTTCATTTTGAGCTTGTTTTCCTCGCAAGGTAATGTTCTTCGACGCCCATTTTGTTGATCATTGTTTACTTTTTCCCTACCATTTCGGAAGCCTGAAAACCATTCAAATGTTCTTGAACGGGACACTGCAGCATTTCCTAAAGCTCCTTTAATTAATTCATGCCTTTTATTAGCACCTTTTTTCAATTTTAAACGAAACTCAATGCAGATTTTCTTCTTTTCGAAAACGGCCATTTTATAAATAGAAATACAAACCGTACAAAGTGATATTTTGTTCTTCTATATTAATAAAAATATAAATTTTTAAAATATCATAAGTTAAATAAATATGAAAAAAATTCAGCTTAATTTAATGCAATTTAAATAATGCAATTGAATTCAATCATCATATTATCAACAAAAAAAAAAAAAACGTCGACCTAATTTTAAGATTACCAATTTACTCTAAGTTTGCGTTTTCTATTTGACGCATTTATGTTTTTTATAACCTTTTATGTTGAGTATTCTTATTACCATGAATATTAGGCGAGAAGAAGAACCAAGTCTATAACACCATGCCCTCAAACATATGCATCTGGAAAAGAACAGATATTGTCATTTTAAAAAGAGCTTACTATCGAAAAATAACTTAAAGACCTGGCCATTGTTTGTCAGTATAATATACCCAAAGCATAAAAAACCTCAAGAATTTTACAGATGGCCGTTGTTGATAGAAGAGCGAATGCCCATCAAAATCTGTCAGCTGTCACAAGCAGATTCACCCCTCGGACAATTGTGAACAAACTGATTGAATCGGGCTTATACAATCTCAGAACCACATTTGGCGAATTCCTTTAACCCAATTTCACACTAAACACCGTTTAAACTGGTGCGTCAAGATATAATTTGTAATGCCATTTGGTAATGTTGTATTTGTCAACAAATATATAACTGGATGAATATAATGATGTTTGATAAAGGTTTAATATTTGGTTTATATATAAATTCTACGAGACCGCAGTCACTGTTATGAGGAGATTAATAGAATAGCCGATTGACGTGTTCCATTTGGATGAGGAAAGCGAAGACTAAAACGCGGTTGATTACCCACTCGTATTTTCAGTGATACGCTAACCTATGCACGGTGGAATCTGTAGCCATTTGAAATGCATCGGACCTAGAGTCTGTTAGGTTCTGTGCTGCCTGGAGTATAGGAACTCTACCTGTGCTTCCTTCCTGTTATGAATCTGTATAAGACCGATGGTCTTAATATTGTGTGTGTGTTTATTGACGATTCCCAATACAGGTTTTTGGCAACTTGGCTGTCGACAACGTGTCCTTTAGCGATCTTGCGAAATATTCAACCCAGTCGTGAATTCTACACTGGTTCAACCATTAGTGTCATAGGTTGGACGGCAGTCACCTGCGTCAGTAGTTGGCTGCCATTGAAGACTACTTTTCTCTATGTGGAAAAGAGGTTACATTCTATTATCATATATTTTATGGCCAATTTCAATACGGTATTTTTCAACAAGACATTACTCGTCCTCAATTTATACGATTTTCAAAACCAAATAATAACTGAGAAATCAATTATTTCATTCTTTATTCACAAAACTTCGTAAACATGGAGTTCTTCATTTGCATGCTGCATGGTATAAAGGCAAGACGGTGCCAGAAAAGCCTGACATCGGAGCGGCCTACAAGGCGGTGTAGTCAAAGCTGGACATGTATAGTGTGGAACGGAACGTTTCCCAAGAGTGACATCAACGGCGCCAAGAATCCTTCTGACGGGGTGATTGAAGGCAAGTCCCACTGACTGCACTCCTTCTGTTTAGTGCCACGTATAATAAAGCGAAACCTTTTGCTGCATCCCTTCGAACTCACATGTGTATCTTTGTGGCATTCTGATTAGACAAAGAAGACGAACAGCGTCTGGGTACGACGTAACAATAACTTTTGAGATGCTAACTATGTGATAAAGAAATATACTTAAGAAAATTTTAAAATACAATTAAGGCAGGTTAACTATGTCATTTTAATTTTTATAATTGCTTTTGATATGATGTATATCGCTCTAATTTGAAATTGATTCACTCTCTATGAATGTAAAATTCTGTATTTTCAAAAATATCAATTTCTCAATATTCAGTTCAATATTAAAATAATATATAACATGAAAATATTATAGTAAACATATATACTCTCACGCAATTTTAAGATTTAGGTAATATCTATCAAAAACCGTCGGTTCTTATTTATATACGTTTTTCTGTAACATAGTTCTACTTTGATGCACTAGAGCGCCATCTGTTATCAAAATTCGAAACTATTTTAAAGGCGTAAGATTCTTTTTGAAATTAAACAATTTCTACTACCCTTACTGCAATGGAACAATTATTGGGAGGGCCTGTGGTTATATTATTAGTTTTATATTGAACTGAATATTGAGAAATTGGTATTTTTGAAAAACGGAATTTTACATCTATAGAGAGTTATTCAATTGCCAAATAGAGTTTTTGTAACGTTTTAGAATATGCCGAGGAGAAAGAGCGATATACATCATATAAAAAGCAATTATAAGCACTGATGAGCCAGGCCATCCCAATAATTTTTCCATTGCAGTAAGGGCAGTAGAAATTGTTTAATTTCAAAAAGAATCTTACGCCTTTAGAATAGTTTCGAATTTTGATAGTTCTACTTTACTCAGGTAATACAAACATTAAGGCATGAATGTTTCTTTTGAACATAAAACAAACTTCTATATTATCATATAGTTCTACTATATAATTCTCTTATTTTTATTTGTTTATATCAATTTAAAGATCTATGTTTCCCTAGGGACACTTGCGCTGTTATACATGTATGCCTTTACAATTGTCTATACAAGGTGTGTCCAATAAATAATGAGACTGGTCAAAAATAAAGAAAAGATAGAATGATTCAAAAATATTTATTAGTTTTAAAAATGAAACTACAACCTTCCGCAATGAGTTTCTTTTATTTTGATGTGTGCGAGCTTTCGGGCTGGAGCCGCCCTTCTACAGGCAAAAAATGAAACATTTGATTCACGAGAGACAGTTATATACTTTTGATTTGTTACAAATTTTACATGAAATATCAGAAAGAAAAGTATTAAATCAACATAAATTATTACTATTTTACTCTGTTTAACAATTGGAAATAATTTAACCTTAAATTTCAATATTTTAATAAAGTTAAGTTTTAAACTATGAATTGGATAAGCGAGAAATCTGATTTTTGTGGTATGGAATATGACAAAATTGTTCTGGGATATCTATTCTACGATTAATGCTATTGTGTTGTTTGGAAATCAGCGATTCAAGGATTAATCTTTCAGATTTGGTGGTTATGTTACTGTAGTGGCAAGATGGACTGTCTAAATTAAATTTGTGGCCGGTATTCATGGTATGTTGAAAAATGAGAGATCTTGGATCTTTGGTCTTCATATTGTAAGCATGTTCCTTCAATCTTGTCTGTATTTTCCTGCTTGTTTCTCCTACGTATATAGATGGACAATCAATGCATGACACGGAATATATGGCATTTTTCTTCTGAAGGGGGTTCTGGTCTGTGGTCGATTTTGTGATGGGATTTCTGAGGATATTCCCGATGGTTCTTGGGGTGCGGAAAAAGAACTTGATTCCGTATTTCTTTATTTCCAGGGCTATTTTTAAATTGGTTGGTGAGTAATCAATATAACAGGTCGTTTTGAAAGTCTGCTGGGTTCTATGATGGGATGGATTGTAACAGTGTTGATCGATGAACAGTGGGGGATAGCCAAATTTTCTAAGATTTCTGGAAATATTATTTCTTTCTATTGCTTTAAATTTTGGGAGGGAGCAATGGGTGAATAAACGCTTGGTTAAGGTTTTCACTACTGTTATTTTGTGAGATATGGGACCATAAGATTTAAACGGGAGGTATGAGGGTTCAAAACTTTTCTTGTAATACACTGTGGTGTGAAAACTATTTTCTGTTCTCATTATGAGGGAATCGAGATAGGGCAAAACTCCATTAATTTCTTTTTCAATAGTAAAGGATATTCTGCGGTGTCTCGGCCCAGCCCGAAAGCTCGCGCACATCAAAATAAAAGAAACTCATTGCGGAAGGTTGTAGTTTCATTTTTAAAATTTGTAGCGCAATTTTTTCGTTTACTTCAAATATTTATTAGTATTTTTCAAAATAGTCCCCTCCTGCATCTATACATAATTTCCATCCCTTCTCCCATGATTTGAAACATTTAGAAAAGGCATCTTTCGGGATGTTCTTCAAGACCTTTTTCGAATCCGCTATGATGGACTCTCTAGTGTCAAATCTCCTTGTACATATATATTTACAATAATTGTAGGTCGTAAAGAACAGTCATATGATATTAACAAGGAGAAAGAGAGATGTGTTTGAAAAAGAAGCTTATTGAAATTATAGAAGTTATTGTTATTTTTGCTTATCCCTAGTACACGTGGTACAGGCCATGATAATCATGGTGGGTAGAAGTAGGCGACTGCTTTTGCTGTAAATGCACCACATGTCTACACATGTGAAAGGCAGTTCGACTTTTAATTTACAAATGTGCCTGAGCCCCGTTTGGTTACTTGCACTTGCTGGTGGGATTGGGCTTTTGCAAGAATCTGGGGTTCATTGGAGTATATATATATTTTCAAATCAGGAAAAAATTGCCCAATGCGGGAATCGAACCCGGGTAGTATCGTTCGAAAACCAACGGTTTAGACCACCCATCCACAGACACCCTTATATATATATACAGGGTGTACCAGGTAAATTGGGAATTTCAACAATGGTATTTTAACTGAAATTTTTTGCAAGTAAAAATTAAAATATCCGAATGAAATTTGACACAGTAGTAGATAAAAGGATATAGTTTTTATTTATTCAATGTAGTTTCCATTATTAGCTACAACAGTCTCGAGGCGAGTGCGGAATGAAGCACAGGCCTTGGCGACGATGACCTTGTCCATTTGGGTCATCACCGTGTGAACTGCTTTCTTGACAGACTGGATGGTGGTATGAGGAGCTTTATTGACATCTCTCTCAACAACGCCCCATACAAGGTAGTCGAGGGGATTGCAATCTGGAGAATTAGGGGGCCAAATATCAGGACCCCAGTGACTAGGGATGTTAAGTGTCAGCCACGATTGTGTCTTTTTTGCCTTATGGGCTGGAGCTGAGTCCTGTTGGAAGACATACTTCCTTTCTGCGGCCACCATGTCCATCCAAGGCTTCACAACGGTCTCCAGAACATTGATGTAGGTGTCAGCGTTCATCCTAAGGCCCTTCTCAAAGAAATGGGGGAGGCATGACATCACCTTCACTGCTGATAACGCCAACTGCCGATAAGGACCATTACGGAGGCAGGAAATTTCGTGTGCATCACGACAGGTATCTCTGAGGGGTCTTTACAGATCCAGCGATCATTCCTGGGATTTATCTTTTGGTCCACGTCAAAGTTCTTTTCGTCAGAGAAGAACCTTAGCATGCAAAAAGAGTCGTGTTTCAGGTTGTTGAGGAGGGCAGCAGCCTTTCCTTTTCTGGTATTCTTCATATTCTCAGTCAGCAACTGACCTTTCCGAAGGGCATAAGACTTGAGACCAAGGTCCTCATGGATAGTTCTGACAATTGTCATAGAGCCAACGTCCATTTCCTTGGCTATGGCTCTCATGCTCTTCCCAGGGTTTCCATCAATCTTCTCCTTGACATTTTTGACAAATTCTTCGCCTCTTACCCTGTCCGATCGACGCGAGTGCTTTTTCCTTGTAGCTATCCCCTCTTTGTTACTGTCGGCCTCATCAAACTGCTTCTTGACACGATAAATAGTGGTTTTGGGCAACTTAAGAAAATCCACTATCTCTTTGGGGCTCCTTCCGGCGCGCAGAGCAACGATGATGGCAGCTCGATTTTCAAATTCTCGGTTACTCTTCATCACTACACTGCGCACACATGTACTGTTGCATATTACATGAATATGTCTACGTAATGAAAAAAAACAAGTTTTAATCTCAAGTAGTTTTTGTTTTATGGACTGTCAAAGTTAGTCCCAATTTCGACATTTTTTGTGGTCTCTATGGTCAGAAAAAGATTTGAGTATTAATTACAATTCAGAACAATATTTTAAAAGCGAAGTCTAATCATTTTGACAAAAAGGGGGTTTTAATCTGGTTTGGTCGCTATAGAGGTATAGTCTTTAAAGAGGTGTTTAACTGTATATCTATTTATTTTCATATTTATTGAGAAGAAAATATGTATTTTATCGTATTTCTAAACCATATCGATAAACCAAAACAAAATGGGGATCTAACACCTAACATGAATATCCCTTCTACTTCTTTCTGAAAAATAAAAAAGTCAACAAACTTCAAGTTGAAAAAAACTTAAAAGGTCGTTTAAACGAACCAGTTGGGATGTGTGTGTTTGTTAAAAACACATTTAGAAGAAACAACAAAAGTTTTTCTTGGAGTTTAGGAAAATTGGAATTTTATTTGGATTTGGTTCCGGTCGAAGGATTTTGGCAATCAGTCAATTTGGTCAAAATGTTCATTTAATATTGCTCTGGGATGCTACACGCTTTGTGAATGTTAAACACATGTGAAAATCTTGGAGGGTGTGTGTTTTGGGAGCTTCCCAAAATTGGGGATTAGTAACGGAGATTTGAATTTGATTTCCTTTCCCGTAATATAATTATAATAAACATATTTTGATTTTTAATTTATAATTATAAAGAACATTCCCATTTGCATTCCCCCCCCCCTCCCTTCCCCTCCCCCCCTGTACCTAAATATTTTGTTATACTGAAAACTTACAAGTTAACACGGCTAAATACGTTATTTATATTTGACGTTTCAGAAAACTTCAGATCACAGCATATCACTTCAGATGAAGTTCTCTTTCATATATTTAAAGTAATCCATACCTATATTAACTACTTTGCTTTATAACAAATTAAAACATTAAGGCGCGAATATTTCCTTTTACAAATAAATCACACTTCTACTGTCCTTACTGTAATGAAAGAAAAAAAAATAGGGAGGGCTTGACAAATTAATCTACCGGAACAATTCTTTAGAGCTCTAATACTATATTGGATCATTATGCTTATATATGCTACACTGAAGGTAAGAATATTAGAAAATAGTATTTAGGAAAACTATGGGCATAAGCTTTAAGGACATTATAATTACATTTAATATTTGCATCGAGCAATACTCTTCTGCAAACAATAAGCAATAACGCGCCATCTATATATAACAAATTGAAACATTAAGACACGAATGTTTCTTTTTACAAATGAATCACACTTCTACTGTCCTTAAACCGATTGGAGGATTCACCACTGATGAGCCAAGCCCTCTCAATATTTTTCATCGCTGTAAGGATAGTAGAAGTGTAATTTATTTGTAAAAAGAAACATTCGCGTCTTATTGTTTTAATTAGTTTTATATTGATGGCGCGTTATTTCTTTGTATTACTTTGTTTTATACAGTAAAACCTGTCTTGAGAATTTTCTT
Source organism: Cordylochernes scorpioides (assembly GCA_030710605.1). Classification (NCBI taxonomy): domain Eukaryota; kingdom Metazoa; phylum Arthropoda; class Arachnida; order Pseudoscorpiones; family Chernetidae; genus Cordylochernes; species Cordylochernes scorpioides. The sequence continues at coordinate 41,522,418 of CP092878.1, forward strand.
GTCTTAGTAGTCGACCTTTAGTGGAAACCATTTGTTTTCGAATACTTTAGTTTTTTAGGTATCTTAGCCTGGAAACTCGTGTACTTCTAAATGTTTTGAGCCCCTTAAGATTAAATGCTTTGAAATTCCTATATAAAGAGAATCATTGAATATGCAAAAGAAGGAATAGTTTTAGGCTTATTGCATCAAAATTACTGAACCTGCCTTGCGAGTGCATTATTGCCTAGGGTCAAATATAAACTCCTAAGAGAGGGTTTAACTCTATTTACTAATATATAGATGGAAAATTTGCCTAGGAGATATTGATTCATATAAAAAAAGGT
>CP092878.1:41524789-41560546 GCA_030710605.1 Cordylochernes scorpioides
TCTGAAAAATGATGCTGGTGATCGTTTGGGTTTAATTGATGTACAATATTGGGACATGTCAAGGTTTGACGGATTTCATTGTAAGAAAATAAAGGATCGGGAAAAATATGATAAGAATATAAAAGGAGTTTTCAGATACTTCACAGCCTACTTCTTTGTTTCTCTTTTCATAGAGATTATATATTTATTACAAAACACACACGCTATATTATATGTTGATATTTACGTGTAAATGTTCAATATATTAATAATATAACAAACTAACTTTCTAGTTCAGAGAGAGTGATAAATTATTTAAGTTTACATCATAGAGCAATATTTATATGAAAATTAAAGTTGTTGTTGTTGTCGTGTCCAATGAAGAGCCTCCGATGTCCCCGTGCATCTCTATCCCAGCAGTCGCAATGTCCACTATCTTCAGTGTGTGAAGCTGCTGTTCTGGGTCCATGTCAAATTTCTGTTATTGTTTTCGTGTCCAATGAAGAGCCTCCGATGTCCCCGTGCATCTCTATCCCAGCAGTCGCAATGTCCACTATCTTCGGTGTGTAAAGCTGCTGTTCTGGGTCCATGTCAAATTTCTGTTATTGTTGTCGTGTCCAATGAAGAGCCTCCGATGTCCCCGTGCATCTCTATCACAGTAGTCGTAATGTCCACTATCTTCGGTGTGTAAAGCTGCTGTTCTGGGTCCATGTTAATTTTCAGCAAGGCTGCGGCCATTGCTGGTAATGAGAATATGTGGGTAGGTGTTAGTTCCACAACAGGACAGTTGTTGCATGTCCTGTAGGTTCTTTTGCCATATGGATGTATTGTCATTCCTATGTAGTGTTTTGTTCTGAGTCTTGTTATAGTTTTTGTTTCGGAAATAAAGTCATTTACATTTTATATAGTTTTTGATAAATAAAAAATGTTTAATATACGAGGTGTGACTATTAAATAACTGGACTCATAACTATTTTTATTCGTACCCAATTACAACAGACTTCTATGTACTCTCCTTGGCGATTCCTACACCGCTCCATACAACCTTTTCATTTTTAGAAGCAGTGCTGGAAGTATGTCAGCTGGTTGAGAACCTACGTCGCTTTTGCTTTAACCGCTTCCACACTTTCAAATATTGTCCCCTTCAGCGCCGATTTGACCTTGGAAAGTAAAAAAAAAGTCACAGGGGCAAGGTCGGGCGAGTACGCTGGATATTCCAATACCGTGATACCAATTTTTCGAGAAACACCTTCACAGACAAAACAGAATGGGCTGGTGCATTGTCTTGATGAAGTATCCAGGACTTGATTTTCCATAAATCGGGTCTTCGTATTCTCACACGCTTACGTATTGTTATAATTAACTATTAATAAGAAAGATTATTATACACCATCGGAATTGTCTTTATTATCCTTTATCGCTTATATAAATGCAAAGTTATAAACGTTAATTTTTATAACTTTAGATATGCTAACTATCATAGAAAGTGAGACATCTTAAGAATGAGTTAAAATACAATTAAGACAGGTTAATTATGTCATTTAAATATTAATAATTGCTTTTTGATGGTGTGTGTGTGTAAATATATATTTAAAATAATTTATCGTTCTTTGCTCTCGACATGTTATAAAATATTGCAAAAACTCTATTTTGAAATTGATTCACTCTCTATAAATGTAGAATTCTGTATTTTCAAAAATACCAATTTCTCAATATATTCAGTTCAATATAAAACTAATATATAACTTGAAAAAATTCTGATAAACATACATACTCTCACGCAATTTCAAGATTTAGGTATTATCTATCAAAAACCTTCGGTCTGTAACATAGTTCTACTTTGAGGCACTAGCGCGCCATCTGTTATCAAAATTCGAAACTATTTTAAAGGCGTAAGATTCTTTTTGAAATTAAACAATTTCTACTGTCCTTACTGCAATGGAAAAATTATTGGGAGGGCCTGTGGTTATATTATTAGTTTTATATTGAACTTAATATTGAGAAATTAGTATTTTTGAAGCACGGAATTTTACATCTATAGTGAATCAATCGCAAAATAGAGTTTTTGCAACGTTTTAGAATATGTCGAGGAGAAAGAGCGATATACATCATATAAAAAGCAATTATAATCACTGATGAGCCAGGCCTTCCCATTAATTTTTCCATTGCAGTAAGGGCAGTAGATATTGTTTAATTTCAAAAATAATCTTACGCCTTTAAATTTCGATTCGATTCGAATTTTGATAGTTCTACTTTACTCAGGTAATACAAACATTAAGGCACGAAGGTTTCTATTGAACATAAAACAAATTTCTATATTATCATATAGTTCTACTATATAATACTCTTATTTTTTATTTATTTATTTCAATTTGAAGCTCTATGTTTTCCTAGGGACACTTGCGCTGTTATACATGTATGCCTTTACAATTGTCTATACAAGGTGTGTCCAATAAATAATGAGACTGGTCAAAAATAAAGAAAAGATAGAATGATTGAAATATATTTATTAGTATTTTTCAAAATTGTCCCCTCCCGCATCTATACATAATTTCCATCTCTTCTCCCATGATTTAAAACATTTAGAAAAGGCATCTTTCGGGATGTTCTTCAAGACCTTTTTCGAATCCGCTATGATGGACTCTCTAGTGTAAAATCTCCTTGTACATATATATTTACAATAGTTGTAGGTCGTGAAGAATAGTCATATGATATTAACAAGGAGAAAAAGAGATGTGTTTAAAAAAGAATATAATAATAAGCTTCTTTTAATTATAGAATTTATTGTTATTTTTGCTTACCCCTAGTACACGTGGTACAGGCCATGATAATCATGGGGGGTAGAAGTAGGCGAGTGCTTTTACTGTAAGTGCACCACATTTCTACACATGTGAAAAGCAGTTCGACTTTGAATTTACAAATGTGCCTGAGCCCCGTTTGGTTACTTGCACTTGCTGGTGGGGTTGGGCTTTTGCAAGAATCGGGGGTTCATTGGAGTATATATATATTTTTTTAAATCAGGAAAAAATTGTCCAATGCTGGAATCGAACCCGGGTCGTAGCGGTTGAAAACCAACGGTTTAAACCACCTTTCCACCGACCCCATTATATATATAAATACTAAATTATAGATTTGTCGATAATTTTTAGTAGTCACTATGGTTAGAAAAAGATTTGAGTATTAATTACGATTCAGAACAATATTTCAAAAGCGAAGACTTAGCATTTTGACAAAAAAAGGGGTCTTTAATCTGGTTTGGTCGCTATAGAAGTATAGTCTTTAAAGATGTGTTAAATTGTATATCGATTTATTTTCATATTTATTGAGTAGAAAATATTTATTTTATCGTATTTCAAACCATATCGATAAACCAAAACAAAATGGGGATCTTACACCTAACATGAATATCCCTTCTACTTCTTTCTGAAAAATAAAAAAGTCAACAAACTTCAAGTTGAAAAAAACTTAAAAGGTCGTTTAAAGGAACCAGTTGGGATGTGTGTGTTTGTTAAAAACACATTTAGAAGAAACAACAAAAGTTTTTCTTGGAGTTTAGGAAAATTGGAATTTTATTTGGATTTGGTTCCGGTCGAAGGGTTTTGGCAATCAGTCAATTTGGTCAAAATGTTCATTTAATATTGCTCTGGGATGCTACACGCTTTTTGAATGTTAAACACATGTGAAAATCTTGGAGGGTGTGTGTTTTGGGAGCTTCCCAAAATTGGGGATTAGTAACGGAGATTTGAATTTGATTTCCTTTCCCGTAATATAATTATAATAAACATTTTTTGATTTTTAATTTATAATCATGAAGAACATTCCCATTTACATCCCCCCCCCCCCTGTACCCAAATATTTTGTTATATTGAAAACTTACAAGTTAACACGGCTAAATACGTTTTTATATTTGACGTTTCAGAAAGCTTCAGATCACAGCATATCACTGCAGATGAGAGAGAAGTTATCTTTCATATATTTAAAGTAATCCATACCTATATTAACTATTTGATTTATAACAAATTAAAACATTAGGGGCGCGAATGTTTCCTTTTACAAATAAATCACACTTCTTCTGTCCTTACTGTTATGAAAAAAAAAAAAAAGATTGGGAGGGCTTGACTTTTCATGGTGAACCCTCCCAGCGGTTTCGCCAATTTATCTACCGGAACGCTTCTTTAGAGCTCTAATACTGTATTGGATCATTATGCTTATATATGCTACACTGAAGGTAAGAATATTAGAAAATAGTATTTAGGCAAACTATGGACATAAGCCTTAAGGATAATATAATTACATTTAAATATTTGCATCGAGCAATTTTTATTTTTTATTTTTATTTTTTTTTTATTATTTATCATTTACAAAGCACGCGATATCCGTCTTGGATATTTGCATGCATACACAAGTTTGGGAGCTTATTTACAGTAATTATTAATATGATTTTAGTTATTATAATAGAAATTATTAACATATTTGTCAGTTAGTTAACGATTTAATTACCCTATAATGAATATTAGTGAACATCACAGTTAAGAACAGAATTTTAGAGCTATTTACAGCATATAACTAGATATCAGTTATTACAGCCCAGTCTATCTATTACTAAAAACATTCTACAAAATATATTAAAATTTATATACATATATCTATTATTAACTATTTGATTTAGACAATTTATATTTATTTGATTTTTGACTCTCAAGTCCTCTACAAGTCGACAGTCCGTTAGAATATGTACAGGATTTTCTTCTTCTGCACCACATGAGCATTTAGGCGAATCCGTCTTTCTGACTTTGTACAAATATGATCTAAAGTTACCGTGTCCAGTAAAAAATGCTCTTCTGCAAACAATAAACAATAACGCGCCATCTATATATAACAAATTAAAACATTGAGACACAAATGTTTCTTTTTACAAATGAATCATACTTCTACTGTCCTTAAACCGATTGGAGGATTCACCACTGATGAGCCAAGCCCTCTCAATATTTTTCATCGCTGTAAGGACAGTAGAAGTGTAATTTATTAGTAAAAAGAAACATTCGCGTCTTAATGTTTTAATTAGTTATATTGATGGCGCGTTATTTCTTTGCATTACTTTGTTTTATACAGTAAAACCTGTCTTGAGAATTTTCTTGTCTTACTAGTCGACCTTTAGTGAAAACCATTTGTTTTCAATTACTTTAGTTTTTTAGGTATCTTAGCCTGGAAACTCGTTTACTTCTGAATGTTTTGAGCCCCTTTAGAGATTAAATGCTTTGAAATTCCTATATAAAGAGAATCATTGAATTTGTATAAGAAGGAATAGTGTTAGGCTTATTGCAACCAAATTTATTCAACCTGCCTTGCGAGTGCATTATTGCCTTGGGTCAAATATAAACTCCCAAGAGAGAGTTTAACTCTATATACCAATATATAGACGTCAAGACTAGATGCCATCTATTGACCGTCGCCGCAAACCTGCGGCCTTGGGTCGGTTACAAACTGAGAAGCCTCCAACTGGAGACCATGGTTTCGGGCTAATGGCCATCCTCAGTCCATGATGGACTTTATTCCATGAGATCCAAAAGAGATCAAATAGAATCATCACAATCTGCCAAAGAGATGTTTAGATGACAAAATATCTATGACCAAAATATAGATGGAAATTCGCCCGGGAGGATATTGATCTATAAAGATAAAGGTTACATCTCCTCTTAAAATAGACTTCAAAACCAAACGCCACATATTAGTGTTGTGATCTTTTTACCTACTCGCAAATTTTTTCAGCCTTCGATAAAGTACGATCAATGTGCAATAAAACAGTACCAAAATTCCATAGTTGATTGAATCGCAAGATAAACGAATTGGTAATTTAGGATTGTGATTTGATCGGAAGAGATAATTTCTTAAATTTATTTGAAACCTCTCTTCAACAACTAGATGGCACCAATTTCATTTGGTTCACTCTTTGAGAATATTATAATATTAAATACACCTCAGGAGCATTTATAATATAAATTTATGATTATAGGTAACCAGAAATATAAACTATTTTCCACGCGAATTTAAAACAAAATTCTACTCCCTTCACTGCAATGATAATGGTAAATTAAAATGAGGAAAAAGCTAGGAGGGTTCACTACTGATGAACCAGGACCTACTATTATTTTATCAATGCAGTAAGGTCGGTAGAATATTGTTTTAATTCGAAAATAATCATACGTATCAAAAATAATTTATATTTCATGTAATTGATTATATTCCTTTACAAAATATATAACCATTTTGAACTACTTCAATTATTGGTATGCAAACTGATGGCCTCAACACATTTATAATTAACTATTGCATATATTTATTGAATTATTGGAAATGAGAATAGTTAAATATAGTAATCAATATAGAAATAGACAGATATAGTAATAAATCAACTCAATATTTTAATTTCAAAAAAAAAAATCGTCTCATTTTCTAATTTGATTAGCGCCTGCTGGAAAAACATTTCTTTAAATTAAATCAAGTCTGTGACTCCCTCTCTCGAGGGGCAGTCGTTGGCTAATTGGTGCCCGATCTGCCAACATTAGTTTAAAAACTCTCGAATCCTCGCACACCCAGTTTAAACTTAAACTCACATTAAAACACAATTTACTTTATTGTCCATATGCCAAATTGGCCTTAAACTATAATGGTAAAATCGATGGTGTTGGAAAGCCAAAATGAAATAGACCCTAATATGGAGAATAAAAGAAAGGTTGAGAGAATTTTACTAATGAACTTGAGCACTCGAGCAATTATACAGATTTTTCTAATTAAATTTCCGTAATGGACCTATCATAGTGTAGAGAGAAAATATTTAAAAATAAATTAAAGAAAATGAGATTTTTTAAAGGTATTTTTAACCCCTTCTCATTAAAGTGACTTAGTAACCATATGGAGTAAGTATTAAAGAATAAAGAATTTTGTACGGAATCTGATTAAATGCTGTAGAGTTCTTCGTTGCCTGGTGTATAGAAGCTCCATCTATTCTTCCTTCCTATGGTGAATCTGTATAAGATTGGCGGTCGTAATAAAACTGTGTGTGTGATTAAAACATATATAATTTATATTCGAAATATTTTTATTCTAGTTTCATATCTGAAGGTTTATAAAAATTGTTGGTTTATTAAATGCTTTTTTTTATTATCCCTAGTACACGTGGTTCAGGTCATGCTAATCATGGAGGGTAGAAGTAGGCGAATGCTTTTACTGTAAGTGCCCCATATGTCTACACATGTGAAAAGTAGTTCGACTTTGCACTTACAAATGTGCCAGAGTCCCGTTTAGTTACTTGCACTCGCTGTTGGGGCTCGAATTTTGCAATCATCGGGGCCATTGGAGCATTTTTATAAATCAGATATCGGGAATCGAACCCGGTTCGTAGCGGTCTAAAACCAACGGTTTAGACCATCCTTCCACCGACCGCCAAATGCTTAAATGCTTGAATTAAGGCATCAAACCTATAGCGGTGTTTTTGAATACACGACATACAAAACTACTTATAATATAGCTTTAGAATTAGTCCAGTGATTATGTAACGGTTAAAAATGTGAGTATACATTTATCAAAATTTCTTGATAAATTTATTAACTTTATCCGCCAACTATGAAGATCAACGGGCAAAAGATAATATTAAGAGTGAACTATGGGATTAACTATTTAAACAATATTGTCTATTGGATGGAACCTTTTCGGAATTTCTCTTCTGCTGCTGATTGTGATTTTACCTTTAGATACGATTGGATTTTTGGGTCAGCCTTTCTGAATTGGTGGATATGATACGGTAATGAAGCCCAGATAGGGCTATCTAGTTTGGAATTATGGTCATTATTTTCTATATATATGTCATTTTTATATTCTATTTTGAATTATATTTTTTTCTAACAAACTCTGTGAAGTCGACCGCCAGACCTTGACATTGTAAACATCTGATAGTTCTCCTGCTTGTTTTTCTTATATGTCCCACGCGTAAGCATTTAAAACATGTTTGCACCCTCCTTTATGCCTTTACTCGCGCTGGGACCGGCATTGAACGCCATTTTGGGCAAGATTGTATCCAATGGTTCCCCTGGTAGATTATACACCAGGGAACCCTCTTTACGGCATTTTTTCTTATTTTCCTGTATGTAATCACGGTGTCTCTTCTACGTGATGATTCCCCAAATCCATCCTTAAAGTAGGCAATTCTTTGTTTACCCTTAAACTTCTCTTCGCACAAAAGCCAGCAGAGATGTTATCCTCTGGTCCACCGATGGTATTAATTCCTTTTCGTTTCTATCATAGCCAGTCATTGCACTCCTTTGCCAGATTCTAATAAACTCCTCTGGCAAACTAGACTCCACGAGTGGGTACAAAAAGGAAGAGTTCTGCTGCACATTCACACCCAGGGAATCCAACGACCTTATGTGTGATTCAACCTGGTCATATAAACCTTCCAAGGATACAATTCTCTTTCTTACGTTATTTTTTAATGACCAGATTCAACTCCTCCTTTAATGCCTTCCTCTACTGAGGGTGGGTCACATGATCTCTCCATATCTCCCTCCTTCAGTGCCTTTCTCTATTGAGGGTGGGCCACATGGTCTCTCCATATCTCCCTCTATTGAGGTCTTCTTCTCAATATAGATTGGTGTCTCTCTTTACCTTGAGAGACAACCTAGTGTTTTAGTCCAGCTTCTTGACCAGCTCCGCAACACAAAAGAAAGAGGCTTTAAGAACGACTACCGACCGTCCAAAATCTTATCCAGAACTCTTTTTTATTGAAAAACACGGTCAATTTATACATTAAGAAATTTTACATACTAATTTATACAATAAAGAAATTTACATACTTTTTTTCTTATTTTTTAAATTACAAATTTACATAAAAATAAAGTTGACTACTCTAGTAGTCGTAACACCCTCCTTCAGTGCTTTCCTCTACTGAGAGTGGGCCAAATGGTCTCTCCATACTTCCTCCGCTCTCCTCTTCATCTCCTCCTAGATTTATCGTCCATTCCATTGTTTTAGATCGTATGTGTATCCCTGTCGTCTCTTTCCCCTCGATCTCTTCCCCCGGAACCTTCTCTCCAACACTGTCAGCAATGTCTCTCCTGCTGATCCGCGCATCACATATGTCCAGCAAACTAAGTTTTCGTTGATTTATGAACTTTTCCAGCTGACGTTCTGTACCCATTCGATCGAGGACTTGATTATTTGTTACCCTGTCTGTCCAAGGAATTTCGAGAGCTCTTCTGTAAAGGTTTATCTTGAAGGTTTCTATTCGTTTGATTGAATAATTTAATAATGTCCACTACTCACATCCATATGTTAGCGGCTTTATACTGTATAATGTTATAGTTTTGTTATTTTACTTTGGCCGGCACAAACCTTTCATTAATATGTAAATACGTAATCAATAGGCTTATTTTATTTTTATACACACTTCAAGTTAGGCGTATTTCTTTCTTAAAGCTATCTTAAAATCTCGATTAAAGCAAATAGTGATATAAATGTTTTATCGCATTTTCATCAAAAATACTAAAGACTGCCGAACATTGAAAACATACCCATGTATTAAAACAATATTATTTGATGTATTAAAACATTGATATTTGATTTTTGAGAAAAATATATTATTAGGTTGTTTTAATACATGAGTATGTTGTCAATGTTCAGTAGTATTTAACCTTTTGAAGAAAATATCATAAAAAACATCTAGATCAATATTTGCGCTCTTTGAGTTGTTAATTCTAATTAGAAACACTTAGTGAGTTCGCACAACAATTTGCTAGTGAGCTTGCGCATGCGTCAAACCGACCAATCATCAGTAGAAGTAGAGGCTCTAGTGTTCTCTAAACAAGCGTTTATTTGTGCCAGAAAAACGCCGGGCAAATGATTGTCGCATTAAGGATTTAGAAAACAGAAAAGGGGAAATCCACCCAAATATATGTTGTTGAAGAAATGATATTTCCTGCTGATTTTGAATATATTAGAGCCATATAGAATTATCACTTAAGAATAGAGAATATTGTTGAGATTTTTTTTCTATCTTGAGGATTAAGCTATGTTAATGCAGTCGTGGTTAAAATATTATACTTGAAAGTATAATAATAAAAATAGTTTTGATCAGTAATTGCTTTAATTGAGCTAAAGGAATATATGTATATAAAAAAAAAACATAATTTGATAAAAGTACTGCCTGACTTAAGGCGTAAGAATAAAAAAAAGGAAAAACGCATTTACATATTTTTACAAAAATATTTGAGCCGGCCATTGAGAAACAACAACAATAGGTTTTATATAGGGAAAGTCCCGACATCCGATGGTCTATTTAACAGAGTATTTGAATGTATGAAATATATTTTTTTAAATATAAAATAATATTTTCATGCAACATATATATGATAATATAAATATATATTTATAAACATTTTGACGTTTATAATAGTAGACGTTCATTCAAGTGGTAATAATGATAAGTAATATTTTCTTCTATTCATGATAAAATTGTGAAAAAAAGTATTAAAGCTAGAAATATATTCTCACAATGAATATCTTTTTTTTTTTTTAGATACTCATTGTGAGAATATATTTGTAATTTTAATAAATCTTCTGTTAGGAAAAAAAATAGTAATTAGCATTATTCAAAAATAGTTAACAAAAAAAGGGAAAAAAGGCTTACGTCCATAGTTGGCTTAAATACCATTTCTAAGATTCCACCTTTAAGTGTAGCATATATAAGCAGAATGATCCAATACAGTATTAGAGCTCTAAAGAAGCAGTCTAGTAGATTAAATTGGCTAAACCGCTGGGAAGATTCACCACTGATGAGTCAAGCCCTCCCAATATTTTTTCATCGTAGTAAGGGCAGTAGAAGTTTGATTTATTTGTGAAAAGAAACATTCGCGTCTTAATATTTTCATTTTTCGTATATGGATGGAACGTTTTTGATTTGTATTAAAAATACACTGGTCCGCAAAATTAAAGGAACAACACATGTTTGAGAAAAAAAAGTTATATTAAGGGATTTATATCAAGTTTTGGTATATTCAAAAGCTTCCATGAATTAAGAGAGTATGTAAACAGAAAAACAAATAAAGTTGTTCCCAATATGCAAAACACCACTGTCTACGTTGACTCCGCCTCCAGCACGTGCCTGAGTCTTTCTCGAAGCGTCCTAATTTTACGCTCCACTAGATTTTTATTGAACCTTTTTTGTTTTTTAGAGTTTTCATGGCTTACAGGCAACATTTATCACAAGAAAAAAATGGCAAGCTATTGGAAGGATAGAAGCAGGCCAATCACAGGCAGATGTAGCAAGATGGCTTGGAGTGACAAGAAACGTTGTCTCAAGGTTTGGAAAAAAATTCAAACGACAGCTAATGTTCCCAGAACATCCGGACAAGGACGGCCAAGGGTCACAACGTTAAATCAAGACCGTTATTTGAGTCTCCTTGTGCGTCGCAATAGAAGAATGACAGCATCGCAACTACGAAGTGACCTCAAAGCAGCTACAGCAGTCTTAGTATCAACTGATACAATACACAGAAGGCTTCACAAGAAGGGCCTCTATGCTCGACGACCCATAATTTGTGTGCCATTGACACCACCTCAAAAGAGAACAAGGAAACTTTGGTGTATACAACATGCCGCCTGGAATCCAGATGAATGGAGGCGTGTAATGTTGATGAGTCCAGATTCTCTCTAAACAGCGATTCTCGTCGTGTCTTTGTCTGGAGATAGGTAGGAACCAGAAATAATCCCCGGAATATGGTTGAAAGGGATCCCTACAGAAGCCAAGGTTTTATGGTCTGGGCTGGAATCTTCTTGGGCGGTCGCAAAACACTCCATATTTTTCGGCAAGGAACCCTGACTAGACAGAGGTTTCGGGACGAGATCTTGGCAGCATATGTGATGCCTCAAGCATTGGAAATGGGAGAAAACTTTCTTCTAATGGATGATAATGCCCGTCCACATAGGGCTGGTGTGGTCGACACTTTTCTCCAAAACCATGCAATTGCTCGGATGAATTGGCCAGCTCGATCCCCAGACCTAAATTCCATTGAGCATGTATGGGACAACCTAGGACGGCGGATCTCATCCCTCCAACCCCCTCCTAGAAACACTATGAGCTAGAAACAGCCTTAACACAAGAGTGAGCGTTGATTCCACAGAAGCTGATAAAGAGCTGATACTAATTCTTAGTATGGGTCACCGATGTAGAGCCTGTCTATCAGTTAAAGGCGATCACACCTCATATTAACAACAATATCCAAGATATTTATGCACTGACTGCAAGATCAATGCTTGACCGGCTAATTTGCATAAAATACGCGTTAGAATTCTTTGATTTCGGGTATTCTAATCAATAATGGAATAATAAATTTGTGTATAAAATTTCATTGATAAATGTTCAATAAAATTTGAGATAAATGAAAAAATATGTTGTTTGTTTAATTTTGCGGACCAGTGTATATTGACTATATTAAGGAAATATTATTCGCTTCTGAGAAATCTCTCTCTTTAGATTCCACCTTTACACAATTAAAAACATAGAATTAACTATCAAATTTTAAAGACAAATAGTTAAAAACAATAACCTAACTTTATATATTCGCGTATTTTACAATTTACATAGTTATTGTTCAAAGAATAAATGAAACAACAGTAAATTTTATATAACATCATTTAATCTCTTCTCCAAGCCTATAATAAATTTTTTGTATTTTGACCCGCGACCCAACAATGAAAAAAAAAGCAAGATTAAATTTATTTTCAAAGAGAGATATTCATTGAAAGAAAAAATATATTTAAATAAAAAAATCTGTTACAAATAAAAGATTGAAAAACCCACTTGGCGTCGTCCTCAACACAAAAGCTTTCCTTTCAAGACAGACTACAAAAGAAGATTAACCAATATGATAACAATAAGTTTCCATTGTCGAAACAATTAAAAAAAATGGTGATTACCAGTTTTTTGTCGATGGGTGTAGTGTAATCCATTAGAATGGGGACAATGCCTGGAAGAAGGAATTAAAGACTGTAGGAGGGCAATTTAGGTTAGGACTAATTAAGTTTCACTAATTAAAAGATAACAAATCCAGGAGGGACTTGAAAAGAGAGTTCTTGGTCCTCATTTGTAACCAGGAGCGCTGAAGGGGATTAAGACTGACGACTTGATGGTCAACAGAACTCTCTGCTGGAGGAAGCTGTAGCAAAGCTTTCTGGAGAATATATATCGAGGATTGGTCTTGTGTCTTTTCACTGAAGAGATTTAGGATCGGAAATGGTATAATACACGAGACTAGAACAATAGCCTGTCGCAAATATGGCGAAATATTCCAATAAATAACCTATTTATTAAACCTGATTTATATGTCAATATATAAAAGCAATCTATGCATACGCTATATATGGTGGAATATGTCATGGTATATGTTCTCAATTTACATGTCAATGTACATGTATATATCAATCTATATGTATAAAATCGATGTATATGTCAATGTATTAAATCAATCTTTGAAATACGCCACTAATTACCATCAATAAATAAGAAAACCGAATGTGCTAATCACAGAATCAAGAATAGAAGAAAAATTCTATATAATATATTTCTTTTGAAAATAGAGCAATCCATGAATAGATCTTTAATTAAAAAGGCATATATTGGATCGAAATATTATTTATTTTACCAATATTTCAGTTGGCTGAACGCCAAACTTTTTCAAGGTATTATAACATATTAATGTATGTCAACAACAAACTCAGCGCCACATAACATTAATAGAATTTATTATATAAATATACTAGCCGACTGCACCCGGCTTCGCCCGGGTATTGTTCGAGTGGGGTTTACTCATGAATGAATAGAGCCCCTAACTGTTTTAAAACTTATAGTAATGAATTTTCTTTCGGCACAATGGAGATGACTGCAAATAGCAAAATTGAAAATGCTGGTAAAAAGAATCTGAAATATAAGATCAATTTCACAAACACATCTAATGAATAGAGTGCTGTTTTGGAGGAGTGGTCAAAACGTTGATTTTTAAAAACCACGACCCGGGATCATAGAATCCAGCTTTGGGCACTTTGTTCTGAAAAAAAAATTCCCCAATGGCCCCTGATTCTTGAAAAAGTCCAACCCCTCCAGTGAGTGCAAGTAACCAAACTGGGCTTTGGTATCAAAAAAATGAAAAAAAATCTAATGATTAGTGTGAATTAAGGAAAATGGTCCTCTCAACCTGAAAATTTCACTTTCTCCATTTCACTCTCGGCTGTTCAAGAAGAAACAGCCAAATTGAAAATTTTTAAGGGCATCTAATCCGGCACTTACATCTCTAAATAGTTAAGCAACTTTTATAAATGTAATATATCTGCAATACTGAAATACCCGGACTTGGATGAATTTTTTATTGGGTTATTGTTGGCAGTTTTAGAAAAGTGGGGGAAATTGGATATTTTAACAAAATAATGTACTTTTTAAAATGGTAAATAAAAAAATAGGAAATTTGCATCATTTTCTAATAGGCAAGGACAATTTTAAAAATACCAAAAATGCAAGACCAAATAAAAATAAACGAATTATGTGTGATGTTTCAATAACAGCATTGTTACCTTATAAAGACAAAATTACGGAATGTATTAGTACTTTTGGCTGAAGACGGTAACAATGCTGTTACTGAATCCACACATAATTTATTTATTTGGATTTGGTCTTGCTTCCTTGTGATTCTTATCTATATTTCAAAATATACCTCAATTTTTTTACCTAAAAATATATATTTCCATGACCTTAAATAAAAGTAAAATGTCAAATGAGTTATTAATTAATCCTATATGTAGCAGCGTTATGGGTCACTAACATGTGAAAATAAGGCCAACAATTGAAATATATTTTTTAAAAAAATTAAATTTTGAACGCTAGCTTCACACAGGGCACAAATTTTGCTACCAGCTACATGCGTTCCTTTTTACTATGGTGTGATTTCCACATGATGGATCTGTAGATACATTATAATCTCTCCAGAGCTTAAGGTAGCAAACAGTAATTTCATAATACATAGATATCAATCCCAAAAGCCAGAGTTACGATAGCATGTTGCAGTGTAATGTTGACCTGCAGGATTGGGAAAAAGTAACATTATTTCCAAAGACTTTAATTTGAAAAGGATTGTGAAACGTTAAAAATATAATCTTAACTTTCAAAAGCATAAAAAAAAGCTATCTTGATTTGAATAAATTTAGTCTAAAAACAAACATCATGTAAAAGTATGCACCAATCGAAATAATTTATTAGCTCTAGCAGTGCTGCCCCCAGCGGTAAAAGAAAAGACTGGAGCTAACGCTTCATGGGTTGGTAATTCTTTTTAATAGTACATTAACTTAACAACATTCCATGTCTTGCTAACATAATTTATTAAAAATAAGATGCCTAAAAATAATGCAATTCTAAAAATCATACATGAAGCGTTTATTAAATTAAATGGGAGCGAAATGGTGTTCCAATTTTTTTTGACTGACTAAAAAATCGAATAGAAGAAGATTTTTTAAAAAATAATAATTTGCTTTAAAAATCGGCACAATAAATATGAGTAGAACATATTCTGACTCCCTCATTGGTCAGATTGCTGATTGTATATTTCTTTATTTAAATATGAGTATATTTTCATCTATATATCTGAATACATATATTCAAAAATATGGTTGTACCATATAGATATATATGAGCAGTTATATAATGTGAAGCATATAAATATAAACCCTACCTAAACAAATGACAGCAAAAAAAATTTGAGCCTACCCTTAAAAAAAAGCAGTTACTGAAAATGCGTAGCTGCTGCTTACAATATAAATGCTATTAGAGCATACAATATTACATGGAACAAACATATAGTCAAATATACGTAGCAAGTTATATAGAAAAAAAACATACCTTTTTTTTTCAATAAATCTACTTTTTACAACTTCAATAAAGTTTATACTTACTCTAAATACGAGAAATATAAGAATAAGAGATATAAGAAAGAAAAAAATTCCCATTGCAGTAATGACAGTAATAATTGTTTAATTTCAAAAAGAATCTTAAGCGTTTAAAATAGTTTCGAATTTTGATAACAGATGGCGCGCAAGTGCATCGTAAACTAACTCTTATTTAGACTCATCAGGTGAACAAATTACTTGCTCTAGGATATCATTTTGTTGAGAAATTGCTGTTAAAGCTAAGTTTTATTAAAACGTGAATTTTTATTTATGTTTATAGATTTAATTAACGTAAGCTTAAGGGCAATATGGATTTTTTTTCTAAACATTCTTAGTAATCTATATGCACAAGAGCAATGCAGTTTTAAACCATAAGTTGATGGCGATATATGCTAAAACAGGGATTCTTTAAGAAAAAAAAAACCATCTCCTGGTCGTGCAACTAAAAGTTGCTGATGGCTTTCGCCATCTGTCGGAATAAATATCTAACAATCGTTTTTTTTTTATTAATATTCAGAATTGGCCGAATACCTTTTCTCGATTAATCAAGAAAAGCTAACCACGTACAATATCACTTTTGTACAATTTTTCACAAATATATTTTATTATATAAGTTTTTTTTTTGTTATTTAAATCATCTATAATACCATTTTTGTTGCAATATCTATAATTGATGATTTATTATTCACCAAAAGTGACTCCTCTCACTTAAAAAATGCATTAAAACAATGCATTTTTAAAAAAACACTCCAGTATAAAACGTAATAGGAGAGGTGCAACTTTTAAAACATGAATGCTATCCTTCCGCAAGATTTATTTATAAAAACAAATTATTATATTCTAAATAAATGTTTATTTTATTAATATAATAAATGTTCTAAGCACAAGGTATTTAAACCAAATCCAAATAAATAAATAATGTGTGACGTTTCGGTAACAGCGTTGTTACCATCTTCAGACAAAAGTACTGAATGAGAAATTTTACAACAGGACAAACGTACTGAATAAGAAATTTTACCACAGTTATCATTCAGTACTTTTGTCTGAAGATGGTAACAACGCTGTTTCCAAAACGTCACACACTATTTATTTATTTGGTCTTATTACCTTGTGTTTATAATCTATAATCCAAATTGTGCATTATCATAATAAATGTTCTAAATTATTTTATATATTGAGTGTCAATTATTAATACATACAAACTATTTCTATCCTTTTCAAAAAACCGTATATATAATCTACTCAATAATAAATTTATAACACATTGCTAAGTCTTTAGTTAGATTTGTACTCATCACTAAGCTAATATGGGATATAAATATACAAACATACATCTCCATCACAAGGGAAAATGTCCATTTGTATCTTATCAAAGTAAATAAAACGAAAGAAAGAGAAGGAGAGAAGAAGAAAGAAAAAAAAAGAACAGAGAAAACATTATTTATTCTAGGAACATATCATTCGCAGGCAATCTTGAAGATCAAATGGAACAAAAGTTGAATTTATTTCCACACGAATTAATCCACCACCTCAGCTTGTTTGATTTATTAGCGAAAAACAAGAGAAATATTTGAATTTAAAATAGGTTCTTGTGTTTAGATTAATGGAATAAATGTTTAGATATTATCAGATTTTAAATACTTTCACCATTTACTTTTCGAGAAACTACAGTACGTTTAATCTTTTGCATTCAATACTATTGAATATGCATTTAGTTTGAATTTAAAATATATTTCTTGTAATTCTAAGAGACAAAATTTAAAATATTTTTTGGTAAACAAATTCTAAGCGACATTTTAAAAATCTTTTAAAGTTGAACTAATGGATTGGTAATGATAAATTCTACCTTAGTTTGAAAGGAAAGTATGTGTGAGAATATTTTGAATGAGATTTTGCAATATTTTTTTATTTAAAAAAAAAATAATCGTTTTCACTTGAGAATAATAGTATATAAGCTCACTTTCAAGAATCAGATCAAATAAAATAGTTCGAACATTCACAGTGGAATCCATATTTAAATATTGTCTTCTAAGGGACCTTTTTCCCATAAGAATATAATTAAGAGATGATTTGTACCATCCTTAGTTTGTCCCATAACCTTTAATATTGTCACATAAAGGAGAAATTACCTAAAAACTATTATAAAACACAATATATTGTTGGAGGGAAAATATTTTTAAATTTACTAAAAGAATGAATATAATATCTTTTCGAAATTTTAAAATTCTGTGAAACAACTGTATTGTAAACTGTACATGTTAAAGATAGAGCCTTTTATTAAGGGAATCAGTCACAAGCAGAAATCACTTAAACCTAATAATATTTGAAACTATTTTAGATATTTCTTCAAATTATAGATACTTCTGTTAGATCGTTTTTGAAGACAATTCTCAGATTTATAAAATTAATTTATTAAACTTTAAAGATTTTTAGATATAGAGAGAGAAACGAGTTAATTACCTCGTATTTAAGGCAACAGAATAATCATCTAATTTACATATATCTTTCTAACCAGATTCAACTTGGGTAAAACAGACGACAAAGAAAAATAAACAAAATTAATAATAGAGGGTAAGTTCCTATTTTTTTACAAGCTTTCACTCTCAAAGAATAATCATTTTCTTGCTTCAACTTCGGCTAGGATAAATCTTAAAAAAAAAAAGATTTACTGGCCGAAGTGTCTTTAATTTGAAGAACTATGAATTCCGGCCAGGCAGCATCTATCTTTACGATATTTTAGATACCTATATGATTATTTTTAAAATTGAAATATTTTACCATGACCTTATTTCATTAATAAATTAATGGGAGATCGTTGCTCATCAGAGAACAGTATAAAATGTTTAATATTAAAAAGAATCTAAAATAGTTTCAATATCTTATGACAGATGACGCGCTAATGCATAAAAAAAAACAATATTCGAAAAATACGTTAAAACAAAGAGCCATTTAATACAAAGCAATAACGCGCCATCTATATACAATGAATGAAAACATTAAGATGCGAATGTCTATTTTCACAAATAAATCAAACTTCTACTGTCCTTACTGCTATTGGAAATATAATAAAATATATACATGAGATCAGTCATACATACTTGACATCGTCCCCGAGGGACGTCTAGATTACATCAAGGGGTACAAGCCGTCCTATGTCCGGATAGGTACTTGGCCATAATGGAGTTGTTGTCCCCAGCATGCTCAATTGCCATGTTGAGGAAAAGAGAGAGATGTAGTCATATATTTTTCCCAAAAGAGAACAGAGTTAAAACCGTATCATATTTACAAACAAACATCGTATTTTCCAATAACAAATTCTATAACTATTTATCAATATCTGTTTAAATTCTTTAGTCAAACCTTTAATATCTTTAGACACCAATATATGTACATATATAGACTATCAAATTTATAGATATTTTAGAAAGCTATAGTTATAGAAATTGGAATATAAATAACTTTAAGAAAGTAACTTATATAACATCTATATATATATAGAAATCAATAATCTCAGAACTTGCCCAATAAATAATTCAATTAAGTAAAATTGTTCTAACCAAGGAATTAATTATTGGAAACCTTTAACGTGGAATAAGTTGGTTGAAACGAATTCAGTTTTCCTTAAAGTCATTGGCCATTTGATTCTTATTTGTATAAAAATATAGGTTTAAACACACACTCTCATCTTCGCATATTTATTTAACAATGTTTAAATTTGGCAATCAAGTAATATATTATCACAGAATAATTATTGTAAATACTCTGTTGTCAGTTTATCATCGTAAATATTTGCCTTATCATTACCCTTTACCATGCTTGTAGATTATCAGTTGTAAAATTAATTTTAAATTTAAACAAAAATGTAATGCCTCGATAAAGGTTGGCGTTCAGCCAGTCGAACTATTGGCAAAATAAATATTTTATTAAATCCAATATATGCCTTTTATTATCTAATGAATTAAGTATGGATTGCTCTATTTTCAAAATAATAATATATATATAAATTAAATTGAATAATAAATAAACAATAAATAAAATAATTTTCTGCTACTTTTATTGCATTAAGATTAATAGAAAATGATTTTATTTTCAAAAGAATCATAGGGGTCAAAAATAGTTAACATTTCTGATAACAGATGGCGCGCTAATGCATCATAAAAATGATAGTCTATTCAAGAGAATTCTATACCTAGAGAATAGCGAATGAATTAAGGTCAGTTCATTACTAGAATCGCATTAATTTGGCGGAAGAATCAACAAGGAAAGTAGATCCCACTTCTCTTTTAGACCAAAACATGATACTAATTGGAAAGTGTATCCTCTTTCTGAGAGTCAATCATAGCCCTCCTGAATTCTTTGCCATAGTTTTCGAATGGCACATATAATATCTTATTATTTCTTAACCCAAATACACGCGCATATGAATTTCTATTAACCTATGCATAAAAGAATAAATATAGAGAGAGATCTTAGTTTCATTGTCATATGTTCCCTATAACGAATTTATAAAACGAATTTTAAATCATATTAGTTATAAATGTGAATATATCATAACATGCATAACACTAATTGAAACTAGAGAGCGTTGTCTTTCTATTGCTAATAAGAAACTAATGAAGATTAATTTTTCTTTAAAATACGGGAGGTAGATATAGAGGTTCAAGAAAAGAGCACCTTTCTTATTTAAACTTCTTGTATAAACAATCAATTGCCTAAGTGTCAATAAAATATTTTGAATTGTAAAATACAACAACAAAAACCTTTATTAAAACACTATTGTTTTACAAGGGGATTCCCCTAAAAAGTTATATATGTACATGAGTGAGGAGGAAAAGCAATTTAGAGGGGAGGGGGAGCAATCAGCCGTTGTCTGTGGAGTTGAGCACTTCTTCCCTCATTTTATCAATCACCTTGAAAATTTTTAAATATTGATAAAAAAAAGTTCTATCCAGATGGAGAGTGGTAAAATGTTATATACATGTTTTTCATTATAGCGAGTAAGCTCCGAAATTTCGTGAATTTCACTTTTCCTATAAAAATGGGCAATGGAATAGATAATGGACCAAATTTTCTTGGATGACAACATTGCAGAAGTAGAAATTTAAAGGGTCGCTGTTCCAAAATCCCGTGATATCCTCGGGGCAAAATAGCCATTGAATGGTAAAATTTTGTCTTATTTATAAATATATTAAAACAATTCATAACATCACCCTGTGTATTCTGCACAGGTGGATGAATTATGTATCCTGTACTGCTGAGGGCTGTAACTCAAAACCATTGTATACAGGAATTTTCCATAGTTGATGTTTTGGCGTATTTTAAAAACTTTTATGCCTTACCTTACGTACAGCCCTGACCTGGCACCCTTTGATATCATATATCTATTGTTCAGAATATTAAATAGTTTATTACGTGAGAAAATATTTTAAAGTGATGCACTATACCAAAATGCTAAAGGTTGGTTCAAGTGTATGAAAAGGCGTTTTATCAAACTGTTCTTGCAATTTTACGAGAACGCTGGATCAAATGTGTTCAGAAAGAAGGTGTATATATTGAATTATTATTATTATTTTTTATCGATTTTGAATAATTTATAGACAGAACCTTGCATTTTATTAACATAAGAGATATAATTCTTGATTGCAGAAGCATTATGCGATATAAAATAAGTTTAGGTGATTGAGTCATCACACTAAGTTTGTACCTAAACTTTTGCGATTTGGATAAAGGATATTTTTAGCCTAGGC
The DNA here is from genome assembly GCA_030710605.1 of Cordylochernes scorpioides. Taxonomy (NCBI): domain Eukaryota; kingdom Metazoa; phylum Arthropoda; class Arachnida; order Pseudoscorpiones; family Chernetidae; genus Cordylochernes; species Cordylochernes scorpioides. The sequence goes on from CP092878.1 coordinate 41,546,497, forward strand.
ATCCTCAAGAATCAGGGCTCAGTTATTAGCTTCTCATTCACATAACTATGTATGAAAACGTTAGATAAACATAATTTATAATACAATATAATATAATGCGGCTTGTGATTGTAAAACGACATTTGAAATACTATCCCGCATGTGTTTCTTTTCAACGAAAAATCAAAATTTATTTCAAGATGTTAGTTCAAGTTAGAAATAATCGTTATTTCTCCTTGAAATAAATTTTGATTTTTCGTTGAAAATAAACACATGCGGGATAGTATTTCAAATGTCGTTTTACAAACATAATTTAAAATAATCTCCATACAGGATTCAATAAAAAGAATAAATTAATTTGAAAACTACGAAATAGCCATATACCTTGCCAAGAATGCAACCACATCTCTGTTTACAACAAAGAATTGTCAGAATGATGCATGAGGTGTTAAAGGGTGAGCAATAATTGTGTCACAACGCCATAAAACAAGACCTCCAGTAAATTTTAATATATTGTAACATCCATCACATTCTTTCGAGAATTAAAAAAAAAAATCCTTCACTACCGAGAATAAGTAATGGAGGAAAGCATTAGAACTGGGAATGATCTCAATTTGTCAGCAGAGAGGGGTTCACTTAAATTTCAGCATCCGAGTGATGGGGAAAAAAAGAAAGAGCGGATCGACTGCGTGCGCTTCTCATTACCAAATTAGGTCCCAGTCCATAAACACGCATCATTAGGACCGCGTCTTAATGGCCACTTTAGATTAATTAGACCCCCCTTCGACATCCGATCACCCCTCTAAAGTTCGCATAACAATTTGCCTCGTGTTGCTGATTGCTTAATTTAGCCGCTATAGAATTTCCTCTTTTTCTGTTTCAATTCACCTGAATTTTCCATATTTACCGATATTTCTCTAATTTTCCAAAGCCATATGATCATTTTTTTAATTTAGTACGATGCTCTTCATAATATTGCCACGTGGAAAATAGAGATGACAAACTTCGGGATGACACAGCAATTTATTTAAGGCAAGAACAAACTATGAAGGATAAACAAAAGATAAGCAATGAGGAAAGTTTACAGAGTAGTAAAAAATAAAATGATACTTTGTTAATACAAAGTAAATTAATAAATACTTCGATACAATTCACAGTATATCACAATACCTAAACTATGCTCTATAATCATTTCTACATAGTTCAGAAATTGTGATACATTCTTAAATAAAGATTAGATACGATACATTAGGGTATTTTCTGCTATTAAAATTCGAAACTATTATAGAATGAGCCAAGCCCTCCCATTAATTTTCCATTGCAGTAAGGGAAGTAGAAAATGTTTGATTTTTAAAAGAATCATACGCGTCTTTAAGGGTTTCGAAAGATTAGATAAGTGGAAAGATTTTTAACTGTCATCAATAATATTGTAAGAAAGTATTTGTTATTTTATATACAAATTATCAATTTAGATATTTTGCTACTCTCATTAAACTTCCCTCATTGCTTTTATTTTATCAATTATAGTTTATTCGTGTCTTAAATGAATTGCTGTGCCATACTAAAGTTTGTCTTTACTAATTTTCCACATGGAATTTTGGTGGAGATGCTGGGTAGATAGGGAAGACAAAATGAAGATCGCCGAGCAGACCTTGAGACAATGGGTGCTATGATCTACATTTTCAGAGACTAGCTCCAGGATTCTACCGCCGTGTCAAACCCAAGACTTCCCTCCAAGATGCCTTAAATGAATTGCCGTGCCACCCTGAAGTTTGTCTTTCCTAATTTTCCACATGGCAATATTAATGAGCATCGTCTAAATACGAAAATAATATAAAAACGTAATCTTCAAATATTGTTTCTTGAACGATGTAATATGAAAATATATCTATTATGCTTCAGCGTCTGTAAACGGACTCTTTAAAATAAAATGATTTGATTGTTTCTGATTTTCTATAGTATAATACACACTCTTGGAAAAACATAAAGGAATATGTATTTTTTAACATGTATATCTGGATTCATACAATAACTCTGAAAGATATTACAGTGACCTTTATTGAAGACGCACGTGATAATAAAGTGTGAACAAATTTGCCTTTGTCTCCTTTGAAAACAACAACTGTGCTTTCTTCTTGCAGTGAATCTGTAAAAGACCGGTGGTCTTTATAAAGCTGTATGTGTAATACATATTTTATATTGTTTTAGAAATAAATAATATAATTCGTTTTGAGGACACAATAATTCAAATTCGGATTTGAAGGTTTTTCAGCAATTTGTTGTTGATGATTTTAAAAAAGGTTAAACACCGAATATACTTTCAGATTAATATATATTTTTAAATATCGATTAACAAATTGAATTATATGAAAATATATATAAAATAACTCAAATATTTTCTCTCTTTCTCTCTGAGAACACTCGCAGTACATCGGTGGCGGAGGAACAACGGCAAAAAAGGAACAACTATTCCAACAATGGAGCAATTGTTAGTGCCGAGCAACAAAGGAACAACTATCACAAAAGTTTTGCGATCGTTAGGCCTGAGTAACAAAGGAACAACTAATTCAAAAATATTGAAATTATTAGTGCCGAATAACAAAGCAACAACTATTCCAACAATTTTGTAATTGTTAATGCTGAGCAACAAAGGAACACTATTCAAACAATGTTGCGATCGTAGGGCTGAATAACAAAGGAGCTACTACTCCAACAATGGATAAATTATTAGTTCTGAGCAACAAAAGGGCTACTATTCCAACAAAAGAGCAATTTTTAGGGCTGAGCGACAAAGGAACAACTATTCCAACAATGGAACAATTGTCAATATCGAGAAACAAAGGAACAACTATTCCAACAATGTTGCTATTGTTAGTGCCGAGCAACAAAGGAGCAACATTCCAACAATGGAGCGATTGCAATTGTTAGTGCTGAGCAACAAAAAAACAACTATTCCAACAATGTTGCAATTGTTAGTGCCGAGAAACAAAGGAACAACATTACAACAATGGAGCAATTGCAATTGTTAGTGCTGAGCAACAAAGGAATAAATATTCCAACAATGGAGCAATTATTAGTGCCGAGCAACAAAAGAACAACTATTCCAACAATGATGTAATTTTTAGTGCCGAGCAAAAAAGGAACAACTATTCCAACAATGATTTAATTGTTAGTGCCGAGCAACAAAGGAGCAATATTCCAACAATGTTGCAATTGTTAGTACTGAGCAACAAAGGAACAATTTCCCGAGGTAGGCGCTACCAATGAAGACCTTGTATATATTATATATATGTATATTTATCAATTATTATATATATTTACATATATTTATTTATAAATAATCTTTATTTTTGCACCAGGTTGCGGTTTGGCAGATTCTTCAGCCTTGAATTTTTCCTTAGACATGTCGTGCATCTTTCCAGAACGTGTTTCAACCATCCTAAAAATTCATATAAGGGAATAATGAGATAACTTAAGTAGCCTCCGGAATAATTTATTTCTACAAGAAAGTTATTTACAAGTTTCCCAGATCGATCAACACAACCAAGATATATCTACAAAATATTTACCAATAAAATGATGACGTCACGTGATTAATGATGATAAACCGAATAGACCACCACATATTATTCTGTGACAATATTGCTATGTGGAAAATTAAGGACGACCAACTTCGGGATGAGACAACAATTTATTTCAGGCAAGAACAAACTGTATGGAAATAAAGATATATAAAACTATGAAGATAAGGAAAAGAGGGAAGTGTACAGAGTGTAGCAAAATATAAACATAAAAAATAATATTCTGTTAATAAAATAATAAATACTTTGTTACAATATATATATTCATTAAATTTTGTATTTAACCCTATAAAATCTTATATGAAGGATTAATTGAAGAAGCTTCAATCTCAAAACCAAAATTTAAAAATTTACAGATATATATTTAAAAACAATAATAAGCATTAAGAGGAGCGTCTTGTGTAAATTTCTTTAATACCGCAAGCTTTCGAACAGAACGTTCTTCAACGGGCGTGGATAGTAAAACCGTACTAACCTTAGTACGGTTTTACTATCCACGCCCGTTGAAGAACGTTCTGTTCGAAAGCTTGCGGTATTAAAGAAATTTACACAAGACGCTCCTCTTAATGCTTATTATTGTTTTTAATGATCGTGATTTTAAGAGTTTAATTTCTACAGATATATATTTCATGATTTAATAACGCAATTAATACAAATAAGTCAGGCAACAAATAGATTTCATATATATTAAATATACGTGTTTTATTATAAAGGAAATGGAGTTTAAATGAATCCTTCTTAACTATTTACTAGATAATATGAGATTTTGAATATAAATTGTACTTTTCTAATGTGTTTTGATTCGGGTTTCTTTATTGCGTCTGGTCTCTTTTATACTAATGATATTTTTAAAATATCAATTTATTAATTAACCAGGCGCGATATTGAATTATATTGAAAAATTGTGAATATCCAAAATTTAAACTTAAATTTAAAAATATTGAAGATAAATCCGATTTTTATTATATTAAACGGGTTTAAGTTGGAATTGATAATAAGCTACATAATTTATAATCTTCTGACTAGGTTTTGAGTCAAAATTCTAATATATATGTTATATAAAAATGTAATTTTATTTTAAAATTATAATTTATAGAACAAATATCACTCTGTTAAGTCTACCACCAGATGTCACGACTTTCACTATATAAATCTATTGTTGTTGTTTCCTGTTGGCCGGCTCAAATCTTTCTGTACATATGTGAATACCTATTTTTTTATTTTCTTATTTACTACTCAAATCAGGTATTTCTTCCTTAATTATGTCTCTTGTGTTCCATAAGCTCAATTAAAGCTAATTCTAACTAAACTAAATTTATTATTCTGTTCACACGGCTGTTAACAATATCACAAACATACTCATGTATTCAAAAAATAATCAGCATCAGAAAGTAATAATTGAAAATTAAGAAGGCATATCCTGACCACGAGCACATATGCTTTTTAGATGGCAGAGCGCGATCTAGTGGAGCAAAAATAAACTAAACGTTTATTTAACTTGCTCCGTGATATTTGGCCAACCCAATTTGTTGATAAATCAAGAAAATATTCAAAAATCATCAGAAATCCTTTTTGTAAATATATTTATCACATGCATATCTAAAAACACATATAAATTCAATGAACAATTAAGAAATTCTTCAGAAAAATACTCCAAGGAAAGGCTTCATGTTAAAAACTTAGTTAAATTTCTGCTAAAAAAGGGAAACAGAAGCAATTTGAAGCTAAACTGTAAAATCGATATATAAGAACATTTATCACAATGTGTAGAAAAATGTGGAGATTATTACATGTCATTGACCAAAGTGCCTTACACGACGGCAAAAATAACGTCCACCATCTTGTTTTTTTTTTCACCTAAGGCAATTAATTAACAAATTCATTATCTCATATCGGGAGTGAGAAAGTTTAAAACTAACTTTAAAAATCAACAAAAGCCATAAAAAAAATTTGGAATCGATTGCCTACCAATCAATAGAAGAATTTCTCTAATAAAAAAAGGTGAGATTTTGAAGAGATTGCTAATAACGTTTATTATATGAAGAGTTATTAATGTTATTTTTTGTATTATTTCTTTATATTAGAAAGGATAATTGAGTTTCATATAAATATATATGTATGTAATATTTAAGGTTTTAATGAAATTGTGTATATAAATCTTAATTCGAGATTTTTTCTTTCTAGGAATGATGGCAATCTGAAGAAATATTTATTCTTATGTTTCTTGTTTTTTTCATTGCTTCTTTTTTGTTAAAAAATTATTTATTAATAGAGGTCGTCTTTAATATTTCGTTGAGGCCTATTTTTTTTTAGATATTGCGCAAAAGAATCTTTAGACATTTAATTATAATGGTATGTTAGTTTTTTAATTATATTTTTGAGAAGGAATAATTGAAAATATTGCTTGAATGATGATAAAATATTAATTATGACTTTCTGAGGGATGACTGTCAATTTACTGTACACTATTTACCACAGTTCGTCTGAAAGCGAATTTGACAGAGTGTTCAAGCGGTGTCCAATCATGTCCAAGACGTATTCTATTGGAAATAGACCCTGTTGACTTTGCTTAGACTTATTAAATGAAACAAATTCCAAAAATATTGTAACAAAGTATTATTTTATTATCAGAGTATTATTTTTTATGTTTATATTTTGCTATACTTTGTACACTTCCCTCTTCTTTGCTTATCCTTTGTTTATCACTCATAGTTTGTTCTTGCCTTAAATAAATTGTTGTCTCATCTTGAAGTTTTTGTATTCCTTGATTTTCCACGTGGCAAAATATTAATAAAACATTATATTTATTGATTTACAAGAGATAGAACAAAATATAAAAAGCAAACCTATATTTATACAAAAAAAACTATTTTTTATTACAGTTAGCTCCTATTTATTTGTGATTTATTTATTTTTATTTCAACACACAAAACGCGATATCCCGGGTAGGGATAATTGCGTCGATTTACATTTTTAAACAGAAACAGTTATAAACATATTATACAAGAAAAAGTAATCGAAATAAAAGAAGAACAATAATATATATTAGGAACCTTGGCCTTTCAGGCTTGAAAGAAAAAAATAATAATATATTTACAAAAAAAGTTAAATCTATGATAATTATCTCTCTGCTATTTACAAATTGATATAGATATACAACATTATTTATTGTCTGTTGTCTATCGGTGAAGAAGAGTGGGCATTCCAGCAGTAGGTGTATCGTGTCCTGGAATTCGTTGCCACAATGATAACTAGAGTCTTCAACCGCGCCAATTTTTGATAAAAATCCCTTTATTTGTGATTTTACATACATACTCTGTGGGAACAATTAATTGATATATATATACAATAGATCTGAGGGTATGAGGCCAGTGTTTTAATTGTTTAAACTTTGTGAAGCAAATCACCGCTTATGCGTAGTGTGTTTGGGCACTATTATGCTGTTACATAGCATTGGACACTTTGTTTGGGTACTATCCTGCTTATAGAGGTTACTACCCAGGCTACCCACCATGATTATCATGGCCTGTACCACGTGCACTAAGGAAAGCAACAAAAAAAAAAGATCATTGGGTATTCCTTGAAGGAAGGGGAGTGTCACTTGTCGCAGCACATCATCAACGTATAGTGGGGTCATCATAGAGCCCTGATATGACATGTTATCAAATGCGATGGCACATCCCAAACCATAAAGCCGCGTTGTCGCTCATTAGGAAATTTTACAGATGCTCCTGTGTATAATTGCCATCATATCAGCACAATACTCTACGCTGCAACTATAGGAAGAAATAGAAACATGTTTTTTTCTAATAAATGACCCATTTTGACGTTACTTTGGCCTAGCAACATTTCAAAAAAGTACTTCAGTGCTATAAGCAATGAGTTGTATGAGTACAGGCTACAATAGGCGGGACAAGGTTCCGGGCGAGAAATAGTGTAGAACAGGGGTCGGCAAACTGCGGTTCTTTGGATGCGAAGCTCTTTATATAGTTCCTTAGGTAAATATTATTTATGCGAGTACTATTTATTATTGGCAAGAAAAATTTTGTGACTCTTTTAAAAATTTGTAAATTGTAATATTTGACTCTTTCGACTTAGAAGGAAGACGTATTCTTCGTAGATCGCGAAATATGTGGTGTCGATGGAGACCCACTGGCGATTCTCCACCAAACCCTGCAGGGCTGGCAGAGGCGCTATGTTCATTGTACATAGTATGAAACATATTTCAATTATTTTTCTAAATAGTTCAGACTATGCTCTTTTGCATGTATTGACAAGATGTCAATAAAATTATTTTAATTGTAAAATATCTAGAAGGAAAAAGCCCATCTCACTGCTAGGAGGTCTTCCTCCCTGTTGCTGAATGACGCTCCCTGTATGTTACTGGCTTGTTCTCCATATTACACAAAGGTAAATAAATATCAGTCGAACAGAGATACCTGCCAATCCAGCGTGTCTATTTGGCCTTCCTTGACACAGGAGCAGCGGCGGTATTGACGCAACAATAAATAAAGTAATATATATATAACAAACAAAAGAGAAGATATAAACAATAACAGATTAATTATTAAAGAATTGTTACTCTTCCATTGCAATCTAAATGATTAACAATGAAAAATATATTTTAAGCAAACTACACATTTGAAATTTAAAAAATAAATAAATTTTATATTATAAATTTATTACAATATTCCAGTAGAGAAGATGAACAAACTCCTCTTCACCTTATCTACGACTGTTCGAACTTTACAGAAGTGAGACATCGTTTGTTCCCTGATTTAAATGATCTAACTCTTTCACCTCAGCCACTTTGTCTATATAAATATCATGAACTCTGTAGAATAATACATGTAAATTTGTATATATTCAATTCAATGTTCAAATATGTTTACTGTTTTCTCTGTATTAGGCACAAATATTTCAATATCGCGCCTGGTTGATTAATAAATTGATTTAAAAAAAAATAGCATTAGTATAAAAGAGACCAGAGGCAATAAAGAAACCCAAATCAAAACATATTAGAAAAGTGAAAAATTGATATTCAAAATCTCATATTATCTAGTAAAGAGTTAAGAAGGCTCTAATTTTAAAATAATATAATGCACCACTATAAAATGTTATATTCAGAGTCGATATGAATATAATTTAAATCCCTTTTTCCTTTTCTTATCATAACAGGAAGAAACAGCTCCTTTATTAACACAAGGCAATAACGCGCCATCTATACATATAAAATAAAAGGACTTAAAAGCGCTAATGTTTCTTTTAAACATAATACAAATTTCTACTGTCCTTACTGCGATGAAAAAATATATTGGGAGGGCTTGGCTCATCAGTGGTGAACCCTCCCAGCGGTTTCGCCAATTTAATCCACCAGACCGCTTCTCAGAGCTCTAATACTGTATTGGATCATTCTGCTTTTATATGCTACACTGAAAGATGGAATCTTAGAAATGGGTTTCAAGTAAACTATGGACATAAGCTTATTGGACAGTAGAATTACATTCAAATATTTGCTTCGAGCAATGCTCTTCAGCAAACAATAAAGACGAGGCCAGTTAGGCATAAATTAACACAAAGCAATAACGCGCCATCTATACATATAAAATAAAAGGACTTAAAAGCGCGAATGTTTATATGAAAGCTCCTTTATGTTTATATGAAAAGGTAATTATCTTGCATTGATATACTCTCTATGTAGATATAAGATATAATTAAAATGTATAAAGCGTAACGCTTTTCATATATATATATATATATATATATTACCAAAATATCTTTATATTTAAAGTACATTACCATCCTGTTTCTGTTTATATTTTAGCAAAGTATTTATTATTTTATCAACAGAGTATCCTTCTTATGTTTATATTTTGCTACTCTGTAAACTTCCCTTATTGCTTATCTATTGTTTATCATTCATAGTTTGTTGTTGCCTTAAATAAATTGCTGTGTCATCATTTTAGAGTTTGTCTTTACTAATTTTCCACGTGGCAATATTTCCAAAGCCGTTTTAGACAATTTTCGTAGATAAATATTTTATCATCAGCTGATTTGTATAAATATGTATACATTTTTATAATATGTAAAAATTTTGCTGATATGGTTCTTTGATAATTTTAATAACTTATTGTGATAATAAAAAGAGAAACAGAGCTGGAGCGTTTGCGTTGTTCAAATTTTGGAAGACGGCTGAAGAGAAGGAAAAGCTATAAACATATTCTAATTGATGTAAATAATTATATGTAAATAATCTTTGTCAGGATTAGAATGACGAATCCTGTATGGGACTTTGATCCCAGTAAAAGGCTTGTTGCTGCTGTTGTATATAGTCACAGTGTAGAAAATACTACACTATACCTACTACTTATAGGTTTCTCTCTGTATTCTTAGTTCTCTTCTCTTCAATTACTCTGTAAACTGGCGAATCCTTTATAGGACGAGAGGTCCTCAATAAAGGCTTTTGTTTTTGTTGTTGATAATAAAAAGAGATTATTGTGATAATAAAAAATCTCTCCTTTTGTGTGCTTTCATTAAGATGTTTTGTATTAATATCAAGAGATAAGATATGCTTTTTTTTCAAATTATAATATTGTGGCACTTACTTTTATAATTTTTAGACAATAAAAAGGCATATATTGGATTGAAAAAATATTTAGTTTTCAAGATTAATATATTATTTTCTCTATTTTAAGAACTTTTATATATGTAAATACTAATCTCTTTTTTTTTTTTTTGGCAAAACAGTCTATTTTGTATATAGGTTTTTTTTTTCACCTCGGCTGAGTTGGATCAAAAATTATTTTATTAAGTAAAATTATTATTTTGTTGAAGATAAATTTTACTCTGGTAGATAAAGGCTTATTTATCTGATTAAAGTTTGAGAGAAAGAGAGATAGATTGATTTGCACGAATTTCATTGTTAAAGATAAAGTTTTATTGTTGGGAATAAATGTATACATTATGTGAATGAATTACATTGATGAAGATAAATGTACATCATGTGAATGAATTTCATTGTTAAAGATAAAGTTTTATTGTTGGGAATAAATGTATACGTTATGTGAATGAATTACATTGATGAAGATAAATGTACATCATGTGAATGAATTTCATTGTTAAAGATAAAGTTTTATTGTTGGGAATAAATGTATACATTATGTGAATGAATTACATTGATGAATATAAATGTACATCATGTGAATGAATTTCATTGTTAAAGATAAAGTTTCATTGTTAGGAATTAATTTACATGTGAATGGATTTCATTGTTGAAGATAAAGTTTGATTGTTGTAAATAAATGTACATTATGTGAATGAATTTCATTGTTAAAGATAAATGTACATTATGTGAATGAATATCATTGTTAAAGATAAAGTTTTATTGTTGGGAATAAATGTATACATTATGTGAATGAATTACATTGTTGAAGATAAAGTTAGATTGTTGAGGATAAATTTACATTATGTGAATGAATTTCATTGCATTGTATAACGCTTTGCTTAAAACTTGAATACTGAAGACAGATTTCATTTTTTTAGGATAAATCTTATTGTTGTCCATAAAGTTTCATTGTCAAAGATAAAATTTCATGGTTGTGAGTTTAATTCTTTACTAAGGGTAAAAAAATCTAAATAAGGTGCCAATCTAGAGGGAGGGCATGGCTCATCAGTGTAGAACCCTCCCAGCGGTTATTCCAATCTAGCCACCTGACCGCTTTCATTTTTCATCGATATAAAAACAGTAAATATATTTTTTTATTTGCAAAAGGAACATTCAGGCTTAGGGGGTCTGTGGAAGAAACACAATGATAAATACGTGATCGTATTTGATTCTAAGAACTTAACTCTCTTTTTTTTTTGTAATATTAAAAAATGGTATTATAGGTGAAATAAAAAAAAAACGAAATCATTATATATATTTCTTTGTGAATTATTTTAATAATGTGCATTTTATTGTTCGTATCTAAGGGATATAACTCAATTTCTTTGTTCTGTATTTGTTTTTGTTTTTTTTTTGAAAAAAATGCTTACAATGGACCCCGATTTTTGCAAAAAGTCCAACCCCACCAGCGAGTGCAAGTAACCAAACAGGCACATTTGTAAGTGCAAAGTCGAACTGCTTTTCAAATGTGTAGACATGTGGTGCACTTACAGTAAAAACAGTCGCCTACTTCTACCTATCATGAATATTATGGCCTGTACCACGTGTACTAGGGATAAGCATAAAAATATATATATTTTAGTGGCGTTCGAGAATAGTCATACATTTTATTATATTTGCATATAATTAAAGAGATATGTAAATTATTCCTTACTATATTTACAGAAGTGAAATGCTAATGTAATCAAAAATAATTAAAATATACAAGTATCAGAGAGTCATCAATCAATTCTTAATTCTGTCACCGTTTGATTTTGTGAATAGAATAAATACCCAAATACTCGTATGGCGATTTCTTATAAGCATCGGTAGTTCAATGGCGAGAATGCTCGCCTGCCACGCGGGCGGCCCGGGTTCGATTCCCGGCCGATGCATTTTTTTTTTTTTACAATTTTTAAAAATCATTTATATATTATACAAGACATCCACGGCGCCAATTTATAACTGTAACGAATAGTATTTGAATAAAAGCATTTAATCGGGTAAAACCCGGGCGTTGCCCGGGCCATTCGGCTAGTTTTAGAATAATAGAGAGTACAGTTAAAAAACACGGTGCTGTAGATTTTCAAGCTACATCGTACATCAGGGAAGGAAGTTAAACATGAGGAATTACTATCTCTCACAGGCTAATTTTATTTATGGGATATCTCGTAGTTTAAAGTCTCAACTCGTAAAACGTCAAAGGCCTCTGTAAATCTAAATAAATTAACCCTCGTCTGCTCAAAATTGACCCCATTTCCTGAATTAACGAAGGAAAGGTGTCTTTCCAGGCCTTCTATAAACACCATTTTAATTGAATTATTTTAAATTACCTTTTAAAAATTTGAGCCTATATCTGATAAATAATGCTATCAATATTTAATTAAAAAGGCATATATTGAATCAAAATATAATTTATTTTACCAATATTTCAGTTGGCTGAACGCCAACCTTTATCAAGGTGTTATAACATTTTAAGGTGTGTCAACTAAAATGTTATAACACCTTGATAAAGGTTGGCGTTCAGCCAACTGAAATATTGGTAAAATAAATTATTTTTTGATCCAATATATGCCTTTTTAATTAAAGATTTATTTATGCATTGCTCTATTTTCAAAATTCTATTAATGAATATTTATTTTATATTTAAGGACTTTGAAATATTAAATTTCATTTGTTAATATTCCATAATAAAAATATGCTATAAGTTCACATATTAACTTGATTAGGATGATAGAAAGGATAAAAATTGATAGTCTTATGTCATTATAAGTTAACCTATATATTTACTCAATTATGAGATTTCATTCGCAGCAGACCTAGTCAGTTAAATTCACACACATACAGTTTTATTAAGACCACCGGTCTTATACAGATTCACCACAGGAAGAAATCATAGATAGAGATCCTATACTCCAGGTAGCGTAGAACCCAACAGCCTCCAGGTACGACGTATGTCCAGTGACCACAGAATCCATCGTACATAGGTTAGCGCATTTTTCCTTTTTAATATTGATAATCGGCGTATATTTAATCCTTGTTTTAACATATTCTAAACGGTCTAAATCGTTGTTCAATTTGGTAAATTTTGCCAGAGTTTCTTTCATTGTCTTTTCTGCTATGTAGCAATCATGATCAAACCTAGGGTTCGACATTGAGTTATCCGTTTTTGTCTCAATTTGCATACAAATTTTTAACATTGAATTTTTGATCTACCTGACCATGTTATCCATTATATTTTCAATCGATTTATTCCAGGATACATAATAATTTGTTGAATCAATAATTCCTTCTCTAAACTTTAATAACGAACCACTTGATGAGGAAAGAGTTTCTTTAATATACAATATCACAAGCTTTCGGGCACAATCACCCTTCTACTGGTGTAAAACGAGACAAAACATTAGTGGCAATCAGCTATGTATATATTTACATATCTGTCTTATTTTCTTACTTTTTGTATATATATACATAGCTGATTGCCACTAATGTTTTGTCTCGTTTTACACCAGTAGAAGGGTGATTGTGCCCGAAAGCTTGAGATATTGTATATTAAAGAAACTCTTTCCTCATCAAGTGGTTCGTTATTAAAATAATAATTTGTATTATATTGTTACGGAAGCGTCGAAAGAAATTCATGGAAAAATCTAGAAAGGTGACAACGAACACTGCTGTTTACTTGAGCCAGGGTTATCTGCCAATCACAGAATGCGTGCCTCACTGCGGTAGATTGTTCTTTTTTTAAACCGAATATGGGGTTGTGTTTAGTGGTGATTATTGTTATTTTTTTGTTTGTTTTAGCATTTGAAATAATTGAAGTAAAATTTGATAGCTTCAACAGAGAGCT
>CP092878.1:41560646-41672578 GCA_030710605.1 Cordylochernes scorpioides
AATATTTAAAAATAAATTATAGAAAGTGAGATTTTTTTGAAGGTATTTTTAACCCCTTCTCATTAAAGTGACTAAGTAACCATATGGAGTACGTATTAAAGAATAAAGAAATTCGTACGGAATCTGATTAAAGGCTGTAGAGTTATTCGTTGCCTGGTGTATAGAAGATCCATCTATGCTTCCTTCCTATGATGAACCTGTATAAAACATGCGGTGTTAATAAAGCTATGTGTGATTAAAACATATATCATTTATATTCGAATTTCTTTTTTATTCTAGTTTCAAATCTGAAGATCAATAAAAATTCTTGGTTTATCGAATTCTTGAATTAAGACATCAAAACTATTGAAAATATTGATTTTTTTCTGGGATACAATACATACAAAACTACATAATTGAATAATTAGTCCAGTGTACAAGTAACTGTTAAAAATGTGAGTATACATTTATAAAATTTTCTTGATAAGTTTATTAACTTGATTCGCCAACTATGAAGCTCAAAGGGCAAAATATGTTATTAAGAGTGAACGTGGGGATGAAATAACTATGATATTAACTATTTATACAATACGAGGATTTATAGAATAGGATGTGACTTTTTCGGAATTTCTCTTCTGCTGCTGATTGTGATTTTACCTTTAGATACGATTGGATTCTTGGGTCAGTCTTTCTGAATTGGTAGATATGATACGGTAATTGCGTACAGGTAGGGCTATCTAGTTTGAAATTATGGCCATTATTTTCTATATATATGTCACCTTTTATATTTTATTTTGAATTCTATATTTTTAACAAACTCTGTGAAGTCGACCGCCTGATAGCGTGGCTTTATACTCCTCCTCCTCCAATGCCTTCCTCTACCTAGGGTGAGCCACATGGTCCCTCCATAACTCCCTCCTTCAAAGTCTTCCTCTACTCTGGGTGGGCCACATGATTCTCCATATCTCCCTCCTTCAAAGTCTTCCTCTACTTAGGGTGGGCCACATGGTCTCTCCATATCTCCCTCCTTCAATGCCTTCCTCTACTGAGGGTGGGCCAAATGGTCTCTATATACTTCCTCCACCATCCTCTTCATCTCCTCGTGTCGTCCAGTCCATTGTTTTAGATCGTCTGTGTATCCCTGTCGTATCCTTCATCTCGATATCTTCCCCCGGAGATTTCCCTCCAATACTGTCAGCAATGTCTCTCCTGCTGATCCGCACATCACATGTCCAGCAAACGTCAATTTTCGTTGTTTTATGAACTTTATCAGCTGGCGTTCTGTACCCATTCGATCGAGGATTGATTATCTATATAGATAATACCGTAACAGAGTTTTCCATTGTAAAGTCTTGAGCTATCTCCTCCGAAGATTCTGAACTACACATAACAATCTATATACCAAAATTTTCGTTATTTTTTTCTTCGTGTCATAGGCCTGTTTTTATTTTCCTAATGTTAACAGTTATTTTTATTTTTTAATTTAATCTATTTTACAATCGTAGATTTTTTGCATTTATCATCATCATTGCATTTGTTTTGAAATTCCGTAGAAACGTGTTTTGAAATAATATATATATCTGATTAATTTGATTATGTAAGTACTTTGTTATAGTTTTTCATTTAAATATATACATTTTTCGATTTGTAGATTGCATTCTATAATAATTATCTTTTATAGCTGTTTGTTATAGTTTTTCATTTGAATTTAGCTCCATTTTTGTGTCTTATTTCTTCTGTATATTGAAAAAAATATTTAAACTTAGAATTAAGCTTTGCTTTTTCATATACATGTTTGTTACAGTTTTTCATTTAAATATATACATTTTTCGATTTGTAGATTGAATTCTATAATAATTATCTTTTATAGCTATTTGTTATAGTTTTTCATTTTAATTTAGCTCCATTTTTGTGTCTTATTTCTTCTGTATATTGAAAAAAAAATATTTAAACTTAGAATTAAGCTTTGCTTTTTCATATACATGTTTGTTACACATTTAGCAATATTTATGCTGTTTGTTATAGTTTTTCGTTTGGATTTAGCTCCATTTTTGTGTCTTATTTCTTCTGTATATTGAAAAAAATATTTAAACTTAGAATTAAGCTTTGCTTTTTCATATACATGTTTGTTACACATTTAGCCATATATATACCAAAATATTTTTTGGGCTTTGCTTTTTTATATACATATTATTTGCACATTTTTTTTTTTCATCAATTGTTTCCTCACATGCTTGGAATTTTCTTTTTATACCTGTCCTGGCTTTCAGTTTTATAGTTTTCCTCTGCTTGGTTCTTATTTTACCTTTTTTTTTCAGCGTCTTTTTTGTATTTCTGATTAAATTAATTTGTGGGTTCTTTGTTGTAGTTTTTACTTTTACATTTTGCTCAATTTTTTGTGTCTGGTTTTCTTTTTTGCCGTATCTTTCATAATTCTTTTTTGCAGTATCTTTCATAATGTCTTTGGCATCTTTATTTTTCGCAATAAGAGGCTAATTATTTATTTGTATACTCAATTGTTTATTACTAAATTTGTTATATGATAAAATGTTATATGATGCATACAATTTTACATTAAATTTATTTTGACATGTATTTGCTCAACTTGGTTTTTAGTTTAGCTTTTTTTTTTTTCAGCTGCTTCTGTATCATGCCTCGCAGAGGCCGTGGAAGACTCGCTTATAGGACTCGCCGCGGGAACAACGCCCCTAATCCTATTTCTGCTGTTCCCACTGAATATATTATTGGGGGCCTCGATATAGTCTGCCCTTACTGCTCAGCCCTTCATTTCCCTGGCGAAACTGTTGGTAGCTCCTGCTGCCACAAAGGGAAAGATATTCTTCCTACTTTGTCCTCCTTTCCATATGAAATGATGGAATTGATGACTTCAAACAGTGTGGAGGCTAAGTACTTCCAGAACAACATTCGGAGCTACAACAGCTCTTTGGCATTTGCCTCCATGGGTGCGCAGGTTGATGTCTTTTCTGGACAGGGGCCTTTTTGTTATAGAATCCATGGACAGATCTATCATTTGACTGGGCCCCTTCATCCTCATGGAAACAGAGCCCCGTCTTATGCCCAACTTTATATTTTGGATTCTGAGGCTGCGAATAATACACGCATTGCAGCATCTAGGCCTTTGGAATGCCATCCTGGTATATTGACTCTTTTGGATTCTGTGCTTAGGCGTGTGAATCCGTATACTTCTGCTTATAGGCAGATGCACCAGGTGGAACTAGCTGAGGAACACCGGGCTCGCATTGAGAACCGGCAAATGTGTCAGGTTCAGATGCTCATCCGGCAAAATCATTGTAGAGATCTTCGCCGATATAATGCCCCAAGTGTAAGTGAAGTTGCGGCCATTTTTGTTGATCAAGATGGCCATGTACCTTCTAACAGAGATATTGCTGTTTTTTCCGCATGATTGTGGTCTAGTGCGTATTTCTCCACTTAATCCTAACTGTGACCCAATGACATACCCTCTTTTATTTCCTGCCGGTGATCCTGGTTGGGCAATAGGAATCTTACATGAAGAAAACATGCGCACAAGCACCAGAAACCATGTTACCATGCTTCAGTTCTATAGTTATAGGTTGGCCATCAGACCTGGCTTTTCGCCCATTCACTATGGCAGGAGACTATTTCAGCAATATGTTGTTGATGCCTATGTAAAAACAGAGGGCAATCGCCTGAACTATATTCGCCAAAATCAGTCCCTGCTTAGGGTGGAGTTATATCAAGGTCTGATGGATTATATCCATGAGCAGGAACATTCTCGGGGTGTGCGAATAGGCCGTATTTTTATTCTTCCATCTTCCTTTCCTGGGAGTTCCCGGGCCATGCAACAAAACTATCAGGATGCAATGGCCATTGTTAGAAAGTTTGGAAGACCTGACCTATTCGTGACATTTACCTGTAACCCACGTTGGACTGACATTGTTGAAAATCTTCTTCCTAACCAGAATCCTTCTGATAGACCGGATCTGGTGGCTAGAGTTTTCAATCTCAAGTTACAACAATTACTGCACGAGATTGTTAGTCAGCATGTATTGGGAGTGGTCATTGCTCGGGTGCATGTTGTTGAGTTCCAAAAACGCGGTTTACCGCATGCCCACATGCTGTTTATGCTTAGAGAAGAAGACAAGCCTAGAGACAGGGATGCCATTGACAGATTGGTTTGTGCAGAAATTCCTAGCCCTACTATGCAGGTTCAGCTGTATGACATGGTTCGTAAACATATGATCCATGGTCCTTGTGGAAACTTCAATCTTCACTCACCATGCATGTCTGATGGCAAGTGTACTAAAGACTTCCCTAAATCATTCCTGCAGCTGACTGAGGCTAACAATAATGGCTATCCTCGCTACAGACGTCGAGATGACGGCCAGACATTAGTTGTGGGCACTCACGAGGTGGATAACCGCTGGGTTGTTCCCTATAACCCCTATCTGCTGGTTAGGTTCAATGCTCACATTAATGTGGAGGTCTGTGCCTCTGTGAAAAGTGTCAAATATCTTTTCAAGTATGTATATAAGGGACACGACAGGGCTGAGGTGGAAGTGTCTGTTGGAGAATTAGATATGGAAAGCAGGACACATGATGAAATCAAAAACTTTCTTGACGCTCGGTATGTAAGTGCTCCTGAGGCAATGTGGCGAATGTTTGAATATCGCTTGCATGCTCACTCGCATACCATATGTCGCTTAGCTGTTCATCTACCTAATTTTCAATCTGTCTATTTTGTTGAAGGTAGTGAAGAACAGGCTCTTGAAAATGCCTCACGCAGACGCACAACTCTGACTGCCTGGTTTCAGCTCAATTGTGTTAATGTATCCGCAAGATCACTTTTATATGGAGACATACCTTCCGCTTATGTTTTCAGGCAGAATCAATGGAGTGCTAGAGTTCGGGGTGGGGCTTTGTGCATTGGACGTATGTGTTCAGTGAATCCTAAAGATTCTGAGCGTTACCACCTCCGGCTTCTGCTATTACATGTTGCAGGTGCTCAGAGTTTTGAAGATTTGCGAACTGTGGATGATATTGTTTGCTCCACTTTTAAAGAGGCTGCCCAGCGCCGTGGATTATTGGCTGATGATTCTGAATGGGATGCATGCTTAGCTGAGGCGGCTTTGTTCCAAATGCCTTGTCAACTGCGGCAGCTCTTTGCGACAATTCTCATCTACAATAATCCTACCGACCCTGTATCACTGTGGACCAAATACAAGGGGTATCTTAGTGAGGACTTTTCTCGTGCAACATCTGACGCAGCTGCTGAACAGATGACTCTCAGAGAGCTTGAATTCCAGCTGAGAGAAAATCGCCTCAGTTGCCACCATTATGGACTTCCTGCTCCCCTAACCCCACTTCTTGATTCAGGAGAGGATCACCTTGATGTTAATGCAGAGCTGCAAATTGGGACAGAAATGTATAGGTCCCTTACACCGGATCAAAAGTCAATTGTTGACACAATTGTTGATTCCCTCAATGTAAATCCACGTTGCTTTTTTATTGATGGGCCTGGTGGTACGGGCAAGACTTATGTTTATAACACCCTAATTCATTGTGTTAGAGCCGTTGGAAAAATTGTCATTCCGCTGGCCTCCACTGGAATAGCGGCTACCCTTTTGTCAGGTGGCCAGACTGTCCATTCCAGGTTTAAGCTGCCGATTCCCTTGCTTGAGAATTCTGTAGCTGCGATCTCGGCCAATAGTTCTGAGGCTGAGCTTATTCGTAGATCATCCTTAATTATTTGGGATGAGGCTCCTATGGCCCACTACAGAGCACTTGAAATTGTGAATCGTCTCCTAAAGGACATTATGCATTGTGACCTTGCTTTTGGCGGAAAGGTTGTTGTTCTTGGAGGTGACTTTCGCCAAGTGCTACCTGTGGTACCTCGAGCTTCAAGAGCTGAAATTGTTGCTGCTTGCATTAAGCAAAGCAAGCTATGGCCATTGTTTGTCATCTTGCGCCTTACTCAGAATATGCGAGCAGGTATTGATGCACAGAGCTTCTCTCAATGGTTACTTAAAGTTGGTGATGGTGATCTACCTACAGACCAACAGGGCCTCATTTCTCTTCCAGAAAGCTGTATCTTTCATGGGGTTGACCTGGTGCAGGAAATATTTGGTTCTTCCTATGGTGATATTACCGCCCTTAGCCAGTCTGTGATTTTAACGCCTAAAAACACAGATTCATTAGAGATTAATGAAAAAGTTTTGGATCGCTTACCAAACAGGAGTCAGTGTTTTCTCAGTGTTGACAGTGTCGAGTGTGAGAATGTGGAGGAACAAAATAACTACCCTACTGAATTCCTTAATAGCCTTACTCCCACAGGAATGCCTCCACACCGGTTAAACCTTAAGATTGGTGCTATTGTTATGCTCCTTAGAAATTTGAATCCTAAGCAGGGTCTCTGCAATGGCACACGTATGGTTATTCAGCGCATGCGCTCTCATGTCCTAGAAGCACAAATACTGACAGGGACCAAAGTTGGACAAACTGTATTGGTGCCAAAAATATCTTTGGCTCCTTCAGATACCAACCTTCCCTTCATTCTGAAGAGGCGTCAGTTTCCACTAAGGTTGGCTTTTGCCATGACTATTAATAAGGCTCAAGGCCAAACCTTTGCTAGAGTGGGTCTCTTGCTACATGAGCCCGTGTTTACTCATGGACAGCTCTATGTGGCTTTTTCACGTGTGCGAACTTTGAATAGCATACGGGTAAAGTTGAACCCACGTATTTATAAAACTAGAAATATTGTTTTTAATGAGGTCCTTTAAATGAATTTTTCCTTTTTATGTTGTCTTATCTGCTATATAGTTGTGTTGTATTCAATTTTATTTTCAGATTTGTTTTCTTTTAATTTTTTTTTTCATTTCAAATAAGTGAATGTATGCCTTTTATGTTGTCTAATTTGGTTTATTGTTGTGTTGTATTTTATTTTCTTTTAAGATTTGTTTTCTTTTACTTTTTGTTTCATTTCCAAAAATTTTGTTTAAAGTTTTACCAATGCCTATAAACAAAAGGTAATAAGACCAAATCCAAATAAATAAATAGTGTGTGACGTTTCGGTAACAGCGTTGTTACCATCTTCAGACAAAAGTACTATGGCCTACGGCCATACCACGTTGAAAACACCGGTTCTCGTCCGATCACCGAAGTTAAGCAACGTCGGGCTCGGTCAGTACTTGGGAGGGTGACCACCTGGGAACACCGGGTGCTGTAGGCTCCTTTTTTCCATTCAGTACTTTTGTCTGAAGATGGTAACAACGCTGTTACCGAAACGTCACACACTATTTATATATTTGGATTTGGTCTTATTACCTTTTGTTTATAATCTACAATCCAATTTGTGCCTCATCAACCAATGCCTATAGTTTCTCACACCTCCCATGCTTACCCCTCTGTAACTGGCCTATGGTGCAGTGGACATTGTTGGGAGGTACAGTAAACTCTCTACACGATTGTATCAAGTCTTGTTCTGGTAGACTTGATGCTGTAACCAGGAGGGACACTCCCTCTTTAAAAATCCTGAGTTCAACTGACCCAGTTGATGGACCTCAGCAATGGTTCCACTCCAGGGATACGGAGGAGCTGCGTCTGTGCTCATGTTAGAGTCAGAAACAAAGGCTTCCATGTTTGGAATGGCCTCAAATCACAGGCAAAGTCAGACTTTCACCAAAGTGTGCCTGGATCATGGTGCCATGATCAACGAAAGCTGCACCCCTATACCCCATTCCATGAGATCATGGAATTCGTGTAATCTTTACACAAGGGGATAAGAAACAACAACAACATAGTTTCTCACCTGAAAGGATTTTTTTGTATTAGTTGTTCACTAATAAAATATTTATAATTAAGTATTTTGATTTTTGGTCTTTATTTACCTATTTTCCCCAGTGCTCTATACATTTATTCAGGATCTATGCAATGGCTCACATATGGTTATCTAGCGCTTCACATGTTTTTAGGCTAAACCCGGGGCGTTGCCGGGTCACTCGGCTAGAAATAATGGCTGTATTTGCTATATAGTTGTGTTGTATTAAATTTTCTTTTAATATTTGTTTTCTTTTTTTTTTTTTTCAATATAATTTTTTAAAGTTTTCACCAATGCCTATAGTTTCTCACCTGAGAGCAATTTTTTGTATTATTTGTTCATTCATAAAATATTTATTATTATTTTGACTTTTGGTCGGTGGAAGGCTGGGTAAACCGTTTGGTTTTCGACCACTAGGACCCGGGTTCGATTCCCGCATTGGGCACTTTTTCTGTTAAAAAAAAAAAAAAATGCTCCAATGGCCCCCGATTCTTGCAAAAGTCCAACCCCACCAGCGAGTGCATGTAACCGAACGGGGCTCTGGCATTTGTAAGTGCAAAGGCAAACTGCTTTTCACATGTGTAGACATGTGGTGCGCTTACAGTAAAAGCAGTCGCTAACTATCCACCATGATTATCATGGCCTGTACCACGTGTACTAGGGATAAGCAAAAAAAAAAAAAAACCTATTTTCCCCAGTGCTCTATACATTGATTTAGGATCTTTGCAATGGCACACATATGGTTATCCTGCCCATTCACAGGCCTTTAGGGTAAACCTGGGGCTTTGCCCAGGTCACTCGGCTAGAAATGCAGTTTTTAGTGAGGTCCATTAAATGAATTTATCCCTTTTATGTTATCTTATTTTCTATATTGAAAAGTTAATAAATATGAAAAAAAAATTACAAATGTTTAAGAATATTATTAAAAAAGAATCATAAAGATATTTTAAAGGAGTCCTTTAGGGATGTCTGTTTTTGCACTTATGATTCCAGAGTTACATGGTCCAGTGGGCCGTATGAAAATCGAGTTGTTCATATAATAACATGTTTAAAAAATGCTATTTTCTTTTAATGTAATCTATGTAGCTTGAAATAAATAAAAATAATGGCTGCTTGAACTCGGTCGCATGTGACATTTTACAGGTACATTGGGACAGCTGACATTCCCCCCCAACCCAACCCACTGATAAATAGGCAAGAAGGTATGGGAAAAGATCCCAGTAGACCCGAATTCGCGTTGGTAGCCTACAATTTTATGTTAATTTTTAGAAATCAGGGACATGAATTCGCATCCTTTAGGCTTGACACCCTATAAGTGTGGATATGAATTTGCATTATATGGGTTCAAAATGTTTCGTTGCTCGCATCTATAATACCTTTTTTTTAGTAAAGTTGTAAGTAAACATCAATCGTCGAAATTTGCATTTTAAAATGGTTGAATTATCAGAAGTGGTGAATAATTAATATTGTCGAATTACCGTTTGTTATTTGATAGGCCAGAGATTGGGAAATCAAATCAAGGTCGAATTATCGCAAGGGGTCGAATTCTCGGTATTGTCGAATTACTGTTTGTAATTTCATAGGTTCTGGAAATCAAAACATGGTCGAATTAACGAATTTATACTTTGAAAGTATTTTTACTTATCCTTACTTGAAATGCTGCTTCTAGGAAATCTGAATATACCCATTGCGATTTTTAAGCCACCATCTATACTTTTAAAGTCTCTGCAGGCCCTTTGGGTAAACCCTGGGCGTTGCCCGGGTCACTCGGCTAGTTTGTTAACATATTTATCAAAGGAATTTTGAGAGCTCTACTGTAAAGGTAGGTCTCGAAGGCTTCTATTCGTTTGATTGAAGATTCTAATAAAGTCCACGACTCTCAGCCATATGTTAGTGGCTACTATCTACTGTATAATGTTATTTTTGTTATTTTACTTTGGCCGGAACAAAACCTTTTATTAATATGTAAATACGTAATCAATAGGCTTATTTTATTTTTATAGACACTAGTCAGGCGTATTTTTTTTCTTAAAAATATCTTAACATCTCGATTAAAGCAAATAGTGATATATATGTTTTATCGTATTTTCATAAAAATATGACTCAGGAACATTGTCAAAATACCAATGTATTAAAACAATGTTATTTGATTTTTGAGAAAAAATATATTATTAGGTTGTTTTAATACACGAGTATGTTTTCAATGTTCAGTAGTATTTAATCTTTTGAAGAGAATACGATAAAAAACATCTAGTCAATATTTGCGCTCTTTGAGTTGTTAATTCTAATTAGAAACACTTAGTGAGTTCACACAACAATTTACTAGTGAGCGTGCACACGCGTCAAACCGACCAATCGTCAGTAGAAGTAGAGGCTCTAGTGTTCTCTAAACAAGTTTTTATCTGTGCCAGAAAAACGCCGGGCAAATGATTGTCGCATTAAAGATTTAGGAAACAGAAAAGGGGAAATCCACCCATATATATGTTATTTAAAAAATGAGATTTTCTGCTGATTTTGATTATTAGAGCCATATAGAATTAGCACTTAATTAATTTGAGAATAGAGAATATTGTTGAGCATTTTCTTGATCTTGAGGATTAAGCTATGTTAATGCAGTCGTGGTTAGAATATTATACTTGAAAGTATAATAATAAAAATAGTTTTGATCAGTAATTGCTTTAATTGAGCTAAAGGAATATATGTATAAAAAAAGCATAATTTGATAAAAGTACTGACTGGCTCAAGGCGTAAGAATAAAAAAAAGGAAAAACTCATTTACATATTTTTACAAAAATATTTGAGCCGGCTATCGAGAAACAACAACAATAGGTTTTATATAGGGAAAGTCCCGACATCTGGTGGTCTATTTAACAGAGTATTTGAATCTATGAAATATAATTTTTTTTTTAATAAAATAATATTATTATATAACACTAGACGAATGACCCGGGCAACGCCCGGGTTTACCCGATTAAATGTTTTATTCAAACACTATTCGTTACAATTATAAATTGGCGCCGTGGATGTCACTCTTGTGGAACGTCCCGCTCCAAACTTTACAGTCAGATTAGTTACGATATAAATCTTCAAATCGAGCGAGCGTCTATAAATATTTCGATTTAGATCAAGTATTCTAATTATTAAGCGAACTATTATTAATAAAATTTTGAGAAGATTTCGATTTTTAAACGTATTTATAACCTTGATAGAGGGCGCTGTTCGTGAGCTAAGTAGAATAATTTGAATATATAGTTTTAATATTTAATTTATATATAATTTAAAATAGCCTATCGTTTTCCTCGTATTTTTTTACCTATGTATGGAAATTTTGGTTTGAATTAGTGAACTACTGCGAATTTGTATACCGGACATACAAACCAACAAACAAACATACAAACATTCATTTTTATATATATAGAAGATATAATATAAATGAGTTTTAAAAATTGTTAAAAAAAATGCATCGGCCGGGAATCGAACCCGGGGCGACCGCGTGGCAGGTGAGCATTCTACCACTGAGCCACCGATGCGTATACAAAATGGCCATATTTGGGTATTCATTCCATTCCGGATTACTCCGCGTAAAAAAAAAAGTTCTTCAAATGAAAAAAAGAAATAGCCAAAAATACTAAGCAAATTGTATCCAAAAATTTTCCTCAGGTTTATAAAAAGCGACATGCAAAATTTGGTACCAATTGGTTCAGTAGTTTTTGAGTTTATCGCGAAACAGACAGACAGAAATTGACTTTTATATATATAGAGATTAGTGTTTAGGTATTTGATTTAATTCATATAGTTGATATAATAGTATATATTTATATTATATTTTTTATAAATTAGTTTTAAAAATTGTAAAAAAAAAAATGCATCGGCCGGGAATAGAACCCGGGCCGCCCGCGTGGCAGGCGAGCATTCTACCACTAAACCACCGATGCTTTAAAAAAAATGGCCATATTTAGGTATTCATTCCATTCCGGATAAGTCCGCGTAAAAAAATAGTTCTTTAAATTAAAAAAGAAATAGCCAAAAATAATAAGCAAAATGTAGCCAAAAATTTTTCTCAGGTTTATAAAAAGCGACATGCAAAATTTGGAACCAATTGGTTCAGTAGTTTTTGAGTTTATCGCGAAACAGACAGACAGACAGGAATTGACTTTTATAGATATATATAGAGATATAGAGATAGAGATATATATAAGAATATAAATATATATTTATAAACATTTTGACGTTTATAATAGTAGACGTTCATTCAAGTGGTAATAATGATAAGTAATCTTTTCTTCTATTCATGATAAAATTGTGAAAAAAGTATTAAAGTTACAAATATATTCTCACAATGAGTATCTTTTTTTTTTTTCAAAAGATACTCATTGTGAGAATATATTTGTAATTTTAATAAATCTTCTGTTAGGAAAAAAAATGGTAATTAGCATTATTCAAAAATAGTTAACAAAAAAATGTAAAAAAAGGCTTACGTCCATAGTTGGCTTAAATATCATTTCTAAGATTCCACCTTTCAGTATAGTATATATAAGCAGAATGATCCAATACAGTATTAGAGCTCTAAAGAAGCAGTCTAGTAGATTAAATTGGCTAAACCGCTGGGAAGATTTACCACTGATGAGTCAAGCCCTCCCAATATTTTTTCATAGTAGTAAGGGCAGTAGAAGTTTGATTTATTTGTGAAAAGAAACATTCGCGTCGTGATATTTTCATTTGTTGTATATTAATGGCACGTTATTGATTTGTATTAAAAATATTATTGACTATATTAAAAAAATATTATTCACTTTTGAGAAAACTCTCTCTATAGATTCCACTTTACACAATTAAAACATAAAATTAACTATTAATTTTAAAGTAAATAGTTAAAAACAATAACCTAACTTTTATATATTCTCGTATTTCACAATTTACATAGGTATTGTTCAAAGGATAAATAAAACAACAGTTAATTTTATATAACATCATTTAATCTCTTCTCCGAGCCTATAATAAAATTTTTGTATTTTGACCCGCGACCCAACAATGAAAAAAAAAAGCTAGATTAAATTTATTTTCAAAGAGAGATATTCATTGAAAGAAAAAATATATTTAAATAAAAAAAAATCTGTTACAAATAAAAGATTGAAAAACCCACTTGGCGTCGTCCTCAACACAAAAGCTTTCCTTTCAAGACAGACTACAAAAGAAGATTAACCAATATGATAACAATAAGTTTCCATTGTCGAAACAATTAAAAAAAATGGTGATTACCAGTTTTTTGTCGATGGGTGTAGTGTAATCCATTAGAATGGGGACAATGCCTGGAAGAAGGAATTAAAGACTGTAGGAGGGCAATTTAGGTTAGGACTAATTAAGTTTCACTAATTAAAAGATAACAAATCCAGGAGGGACTTGAAAAGAGAGTTCTTGGTCCTCATTTGTAACCAGGAGCGCTGAAGGGGATTAAGACTGACGACTTGATGGTCAACAGAACTCTTTGCTGGAGGAAGCTGTGGTATAGCTTTCTGAAGAATATATATTGAGGATTGGTCTTGTGTCTTTTTACTGAGGAGATTTAGGAACGGGTGAAGTCTAAAACACGAGACTAGAACAATAGCACGCCGCAGATTTCAAGAAATAAACAAACATGAATGATAAATAATTCCAATGATACAAAAAAATGAAAGAAAGAATCGCATATGAATGTTTTAAAAATATAATTCTAAATTGAGTTTGTTTTTATTTTATGTACTACTAGCCGAATGACCCGGGAAACGCCCGGGTTTTACCCGATTAAATGCTTTTATTCAAATACTATTCGTTACAATTATAAATTGGCGCCGTGGATGTCATTCTTGTGAAACGTCCCGCTGCAAACTTTGTGTCTGAGAAGCGATATTTTTATAAAGAGATGATCTGAAGCCCTGGAGGTTATAGCTCTGTCGCGCAAACCACTCAGCCTGTCCCCCCGCTGCTCTGCAGTCTCTGAAGCCCTGGAGGTGTAGCTCTCTCTCGCGTAGCCTTTAGCCGGGCCTCACGCTGCTGTTCTGTCTCTGAAGCATGCGAAACACGGAATCTCTCCCGCAGATTAGCAAGTCTACGCTCTCTTTCTATAGGCGTTTCGTTAGCACGTTGTTGTTTCCTTTTTTTAGCCTCTGCTTGGCAGTGGGCAAAAGTCTTGCGTTTTTTAGGAGGCATTCAGCTTTCTGAAAAAAATAAAACTGTAAAGTAATGATACAACACAATCTGAATTATATATATGTTGCCTAGAAATTGAGATAAGAGCTTAAGAAAAGGAAAAGGTTAGGCATGAAAATGGTAGTCTTTAAAAAAAATATGTAAAATTTCTGCAAAAGAAGAATACTCCGCATATAAGTTATAAAAAAAATTTGATATTAAAATAAAAATTGAATGAATATTGTAAAAATCTAAATTTAAAAAAGAGGATATATAAATATATTGAATTTGAAGAATAGTGATATATATAGTACATAGATGGGGCGCCACGACTTAGGTCATCGGAACATAACTTCGCATTTTCCCCGCTAGAGGCACTACTTTCGAGCTAAAGGGCAAAATTCCACGCAAATTTGCAAATAACTCGAATATTATTCTATATAGAGACCTTAAATATTCACTATATGTTTTTCAATAGTTAACTCTATATACTGTTAAAATTTCAGTCAGATTAGTTACGTATTGTGGACGTGTATAGCCTACATAGGAACAAACAAACACACATACATACATACATACATACACTGACTTTTATATATAGGGATTGTGCATAATAAGACAGAATAAAATACCTTTAACAATACACAAAACACATAAATAAATGAATATATATATATAAGATCTAACTAACGATTTTTAATTGCAACGTTGTTCATCGATTTAATATAGAACTACGTGGCGCATCAATGCAACTATTGAACTAAAAGAAAAGCATGCTGATCGGATAATAAACTCCAGGGTGATTGAGTGTTCACGTGATAGAAGATAAATAATCAATTAGCAAATAAAGTGGAAAACACACATAAACTATAGTACCAAATATCTGACGGTATATCAAATATTCTTTGAATTTTTTAATTATTCTAGATGTGACCAAATACCTTTTCTTGATTAATCAAGAAAAGTTAACCACGTACAATATCGCTTTTGTACAATTTTTCACAATGATCTTTTGTTATATAAGTTTTTTTTGTTTTTATATTATATATATTTCTCTTTGATTATTGGTAAAATAAATGATATTTTGATCCAATATATGCCTTTTTATTTAAATATTCATTTCTCTATAACATATTTATTTTTAAAAAACTATTATTGAAGGTTTATATTTACCCAAAGTGACTTCTCTTCCTTTAAAACATGCATTAAAACAATGCATATTTTAAATCACTCCAGTATAAAACGTAATAAAAGAGGTGCAACTTTTAAAACATGAATGCTATCCTTTTTTATCCTTTATTTATCTATATAAACAAATTCTTATATTCTAAATAAAGCTTATTTTATTAATATAATAAATGTTCTAAACACAAGGTAATAAGACTAAATCCAAATAAATAAATAGTGTTTGACGTTTCGGTAACAGCGTTGTTACTATCTTCAGACAAAAGTACTGAATGAGAAATTTTACCACAGGACAAACGTACTGAATGAGATATTTTACCACAGTTATCATTCAATACTTTTGTCTGAAGATGCTAACAACGCGGTTACCGAAACGTCACACACTATTTATTTGGATTTGGTCTTATTACCTTGTGTTTATAATCTATAATCCAAATTGTGATTATCATAATAAATGTTCTATTTTATTATACATATTGAGTGTCAATTAATAATGCTTACAAAATATTTGTATCCTTGTTAAAACACCATATATATTATCTGTTGGTGTTTTTTGTGGTAAAAAAGAGAAAATGTTACTTAAATATATTTTTAATATTAGCTTTATGCATAGAAAGTACAAAAGTAAAATTTAAGGATTGAGAAGAAATACAAAAAACAAGAAAGGATCAAGAAGGCACTAACTACGTTGCCAAATTGTTAATTAACATATGCTAGCTAATATTATCATCATCAATTTATATTTATTCATATATCTATATAATTTATTTACATAGAGAATAATTCTTTGAATTAATATTCCTAACATTATCTGCCCAATATAATAATCGGTTTATAATACTATAAGTCTTTAGTTAGATTTGTACTTATTACTAAGCTAATATGGGATATAAATATACAAACATACATCTCCATCACAAGGGAAAATGTCCATTTGTATCTTATCAAAGTAAATAAAACGAAAGAAAGAAAGAGAAGAAGAAAGAAAAAAGAGAACAGAGAAAACATTATTTATTCTAGGAACATATCATTCTCAGGCAATCTTGAAGATCAAATGGAACAAAGTTGAATTTATTTCCACACGAATTAATCCACCACCTCAGCTTGTTTGATTTATTAGCGAAAAACAAGAGAAATATTTGAATTTAAAATAGGTTCTTGTGTTTAGATTAATGGAATAAATGTTTAGATATTATCAGATTTTAAATACTTTCACCATTTACTTTTCGAGAAACTACAGTACGTTTAATCTTTTGCATTCAATACTATTGAATATGCATTTAGTTTAAATTTAAAATATTTTTCTTGTAATTCTAAGAGACTAAATTTAAAATATTTTTTGGTAAACAAATTCTAAGTGACATTTTAAAAATCTTTTAAAGTTGAACTAATGGATTGGTAATGATAAATTCTATCTTAGCTTGAAAGAAAGGTTGTGTTCGTGTTCGTTAAAAAAAAAAAAAAAATAAAGGGTGATCGACTGAAAGGAAAAACAATGGGGGAAATAAATGCACAGAATCACAGTATAACAAAAGGATTTATTTCAAAGATTAAAAACAAAAGGGATAAAAACTTTTATACTTATATAAAGAATTAATGGTAAAAAAACAAGAAAAATGGTTAAGCTAAATTATACTTATATCTATAGAAATATGTATAAAAAAATAAACAAGGTTAAGCAAAATAGAAAGTAAAAAAATTAAATAATCTCAGGGAAGGGAGATAAAAATAAATGGCGGGGGGGGTGTCGAGCGTTTGTTTACACAGTACCTCTGGTGTGGCAGCACCGTCGCAGGCTTGGCTTGTCTTGTGCGATGTCCAATTGTCGCGACTCGTTGGTTGCCTAAGTGTCTTTTTCCGTCCTCAAGTGGCTGCTTGAGGGATCCTCCAAGATGTCTTTCCGTCCACGAGACTCTGCTTGTAGGATATGTCTTCTTAGACTTCTTTCCGTCCACGAGACTCTGCTTGTGGGGTATTTCTTTGGCGCGTCTGCCCCAAGGCAAGGGAACTCAACTGTCCGCCAGATCCGCTGCTAACAAGGGAATCCTGCCAACTGACGCCACATCCCGGGGGTCTCAGAACAACCAATCACCTCGCGGGTGTTCACGTGATTCTGCCTCCCCGCTGCTGACCTTTGCCCCCTCGTCTCAGCTGGGGCTATCTATAGATATAGATGTCTTGCTCGTTGTCTCCCTTCACCTAAGACCTTCTTTCTATGTACAAAGTAAAAGAACGGTAAAATAGTTTTAACATTCTCCCACATAATTTTGCTCCGAAAGAAGCCAAAATTAAGTATAAGACAAAAGAGCATATATATACACAATACACACAAGAGTAGATATGCCTATTACATTACATAAAATACACATAAAATAATACACATATTACACTTTTTTTTTTTTTTACAGGTACTTTCACTAGTCCTTCGAGTCATACCTCGCAGGCTTTCTGATTACCCTACCATATCTATTTCTAGAGTCCCTGGATTCAATATTGGGCCTATTTCCTAAAAATCTTAAAACATAGGACATTACCCTGATGTTGAGAGAGTAATTAGACCTCCTTGTCAGTAACCAGTCTTTATAATCGATGTTCAAATTAATGTTGGTTTTCATAATGTTTTCTTCAACCTTTATTTCTTTTGGATTTATCGAGAACTCTGAATTGGGCCAGAATTCTTTAGGTTTTTTCAACCATTCGGGGCCCTCCCACCATCTGCTTTGCACAAACTGGCTTGGAGGGCAACCTCGAGACAGAAGATCGGCCGGGTTCAACTGACTAGGAACGAACCTCCAATCGTTCAAATTGGTAGTGGCCTGTATTTCTCTGACTCGGTTTCTCACGAAAACTCTCCACTCAATTTCTTTCTTTATCCAACTTAGCGCGGTAGTAGAGTCAGACCAAAGAGTTGTTTCACATTTTCTCTTCAAGGCAGCTTGGATTGCATTGGCTAGTCTAGCTCCTAGTACCATGGCCATTAATTCCAAGCGAGGGATCGTAATACTCTTCATAGGAGCTAATCTGACTTTGCTCCAAATCAAAGTTAGAGTATTTTCTCGTCCCGTTTCGCTCCTTAAATAGGCTACAGCTCCATAGCCTATTTGACTAGCGTCACAAAAGATATGAACTTCTGTAGGGAAAATGAGATCATTCCACATATATCTCGGTATCTTTATTAACTCTATGAATTTTATTTGATCCAACCAGGTTCGAAATTCCTGGGCCATACTTTCGGGTAGTGGTGTATCCCAACCTAGTTTCAGTCCCCATGATCGCTGCAGTAACAACTTTGGTGGCAAGAATACTGGAGCGCAAAATCCAAGTGGATCAAATATCCGCTGAACCATGGACAGTACCAGCCTTTTCGTTAATTTGGGTTGAAGACTCAAATTGTCAGGGAGTTCACATTTTAATGAATCTTCCATTTTATTCCAAACAACACCCAATATTTTTGTACAAGTCCCCTTTTCAGGGTTTTCCTCCAGAGAATATTCCCACTCTCGTAAGTCCATTTTAGCCCTGTCCATAATTTCAATTGCGGCCTTTTGAAATTCCTGCACTTCCTGCTTTGTTTCCAGCGAGGTAATACAATTGTCCATGTAGAAGGATTGAGCTAAAATCTTTGCCCATTGAACAAGTGGGCCTCTTATTGATTGAAGATGGTATTCTATTACGGCGTTCAGCACAAAAGGACTGCAGTTTAAGCCAAATACAAGTCTCTTATGCCTGTAAGCTATTAGTTCTCTATCGCTCTCCTTTTCCCACCAAAGGAATCTAAGGTAGTTCCGTTCAGATTCTTCAATCGCCACCATCTGGAATGCTTTTCTTATATCTGCCGTGACTTCAAATTTATTTTCCCGAAATCTTATCATCATTTCAGGGATTCTTTCCAATAAATTCGGTCCCTTTTCTAAACATTGATTCAAAGATAGTCCATTATGGCCTAGACAAGAAGCATCAAAAACCGGACGTATGGGCGTCGTTTTAGATTCCATCTTGTACACAGGGCGGTGAGGTAAATAGTAGCCTCTTCTCTCGAGAGGATTTTCCTCGACTCTTTCAATGAGTCCTTCAGTCAGCCAGTCTCTAAAGATCTGACTATATTCGGTCAACTTATTCTGTGAGGTCATTTTCTTAGTGCTTATATCTAACCTTTTTATCGCTATGTCAAGATTGCTGGGGATTGACTCCTTTTCTACCTTCCAAGGTAGACCTACAGAATATCTCTGATCACTTTGTCTTTGAATTTTTGTTATAATCTTTTCTTTTATTTCCTGATATCTGGTCTCTTTGGAGCAAGTTTCAACAGGATCCCTAATGCCTAGTACTTCTAGATCCCACAAATCCTTTAAATCGCATCGCGTTGTTAGCAGATTCAAAGTCTGCTGCACATTGTCATTGCTATCAATAATTGGCGAATTGCCCATTAGTGTCCAACCTAATTTCGTTTCCACCGCAGTTAAATCTGCTTCAACTTGAACTATTTTTCCTGTCAAAATCATACCTAGATAGTTAGCGCCAATCAATATGTCAATCTCTTGTCCTTTAAAATTGTCCTGAGACAATTATATGCCCTTAATCTTCAATTTTTTTAACCAGTCTCCTTTTGGCAAAGGTGGTATGGCGTCGCAAATTTTACGTTGATCCAGCGCCTCAATATGGATCACATCTCTTTTATTACCTAAATTCTCCAATTCTAACATAAATTTACCGTGCTTTTCTTCACCAATCTTATTACCTCCAAAAAGACTTTTGGCTATAGTTATTTCGCCTTTTCTTTCTATTCCTACACTCCAGACTAACGACTGTTTGATATACGAAAACTGACTTCCACTGTCGAGGAGAATTCTAACCCTTCTAGAGGCATTTGGGCCTCTTAACAGTGCTACCGTGGTCATCAGCAAGACTTGACCTGTGCAGGCTTGACTAGAAAGCGATGCAATGGGTTCAGGTGCATTTTCCTTTAGATTTTCTCTTCCCGGTTTCGTTAACCGGTTAGAAGAATTTCCTTCACATAAAACTTCCAAGTGGTTTCTCCCACAGTTTTTTCACTCCAATTGTTCTCGGCACTGACTCTGTATGTGTCCCTTTCTTAAGCATTTGAAACATAGATGGGCACTACGTATTTTATCATTTCTCTCTCCCGGAGACATTTTCATTATGGAGCGGCATTGATGACTCGCATGATTTGTTCTTTCACAAAAGAAGCATTTTATATTAGTTCGCCCTCCGAACAGACTAGACACCGTGGCGGGTCTGAAATTGCTCCTTGTTCTGGTCCCATCATTGTAAGACCTTTTATAGGGTTCCTCCTGCTTAAAGCCATTTTCCACAAATTTCAGCCGTTGAGCACTCCTTACTTCGGCTTTTAGAAAGTCCAATAATAACCTTAGCCTTTCTTGAGCTCCTCCAACCCCTTTATCTGACTCTTCCCGTTTTGATAACTCCAGACCATAACCCGAAGAAGGATGCCTGTGCCATATTTTCAAAATATCCGAAGGTAATGAAGACTCGACAAGAGGGTATAAAAAAATACCCGACAACTGGGGATCAATGCCCAATGTCTCTAACGACCGGAGGTGACTGCTCAGTTCGTCGTACAGACTGCTTAAATTTCTATTTTCTTTCTTTACATTAGATATAACCGAATTCAATAGACGTCTGACATATAGTTCTGTCAGTATATTCGGGTCACCGAATCGCTCCTGTAGGGCTTGTACCGCCAAAACATAGTTGGCGCCTGTAACGGGATAGCTTGCTACAACACGATAGGCTTCTGAATTTGGTACAATTGCTTGACGCAAATATAAAAACCGGTCGCTATCGGATAAATTCTTATTTTCGTGAATTTTCGAAAACTGCGCCCACCAAGGCAACCAACCTTCCAGAGAGCCATCATAGGTTTTTAGGGCTAACTCTGGTAATTTCACATTTATTACAGTGTCCTCGCTAGCAATCGGGATTGTTTCTTCTTTATCGGGATTCCGTAATACACTGACTTTCTGTTGAATATCAAACTTTTCCTCTTCATATTTATCGCATTCTTGCCATTCCCTATCAATACTTTCCTCTGTAATCCCTTCTTTCACTACCAATAAAGCCTGATATTTTTCGTTTAGATCTACAAGTTTCGTGTAATAAGACTCTAGTCTATTAAACTTAGAATAAATATCATTCCTATCAATTTGAGACTTTTCAAATTCTCCATTTATTTCATTAATAATTCTAGTGAAAGTACCTCTTATGGCTTTTCTGCGCTTTTTAATTGCATCCATTTCCTCCATATTTCCTTTAAATCGATCACGTCCGGCTCACCAAAATGTTCGTGTTCGTTTAAAAAAAAAAAATAAAGGGTGATCGACTGAAAGGAAAAACAATGGGGGAAATAAATGCACAGAAACACAGTATAACAAAAGGATTTATTTCAAAGATTAAAAACAAAAGGGATAAAAACTATTATACTTATATAAAGAATTAATGGAAAAAAAACAAGAAAAATGGTTAAGCTAAATTATACTTATATCTATAGAAATATGTATAAAAAAAAATAAACAAGGTTAAGCAAAATAGAAAGTAAAAAAATTAACTAATCTCAGGGAAGGGAGATAAAAATAAATGGCGGGGGGGTGTCGAGCGTTTGTTTTCACAGTACCTCTGGTGTGGCAGCACCGTCGCAGGCTTGGCTTGTCTTGTGCGATGTCCAATTGTCGCGACTCGTTGGTTGTCTAAGTGTCTTTTTCCGTCCTCAAGTGGCTGCTTGAGGGATCCTCCAAGATGTCTTTCCGTCCACGAGACTCTGCTTGTAGGATATGTCTTCTTAGACTTCTTTCCGTCCACGAGACTCTGCTTGTGGGGTATTTCTTTGGCGCGTCTGCCCCAAGGCAAGGGAACTCAACTGTCCGCCAGATCCGCTGCTAACAAGGGAATCCTGCCAACTGACGCCACATCCCGGGGGTCTCAGAACAACCAATCACCTCGCGGGTGTTCACGTGATTCTGCCTCCCCGCTGCTGACCTTTGCCCCCTCGTCTCAGCTGGGGCTATCTATAGATATAGATGTCTTGCTCGTTGTCTCCCTTCACCTAAGACCTTCTTTCTATGTACAAAGTAAAAGAACGGTAAAATAGTTTTAACAGGTTGGGTGAGAAAATGTTGAATGATATTTTGCAATATGCATCATTCTTTAAAAAAAAAAAAATATTTCAACTTGAGGATAATGGTATATAAGCCCACTTTCAAGAATCAGCTAAAATATAAAAGTTAGGACACCTACAGAGATATCCATATTGAATATGGTTTTCTATATAAGGGACCTTTCCAGAAGAATATAATTAATAGATGATTTGTACACCCCCCCCCCCCCCCCCCCCCCATCCTTAATTTGTCCCATTACTTTTAAAATTGTCACATAAAGGAGGAATATCTTATAAATTCTATTATAAAAGACAATATATTGTAGGAGGGGGACAAATATTTTCAAATTTACTGAAAGAATGAATATAATATATTTTTGAAATTTTCAAATTCTGTGAAAAAACTGTATTGTAAACTGTACATGTTAAAGATAGAGCCTTTTATTAAGGGAATCAGTCACACGCAGAAATCTTTTGAACCTAATAATATTTTAAACTATTTTTTTTTTTAGATATTTATACAAATCTGTATTAATAAAATGCAAATTTCATAAGTGGTGTTCGCTAAAAACTTTCGTTACAATGCATCAATTTCAACCAAATTTTCAACATTTATGTAAAACGAGATGGAGCAGGTTTTGCTTAACATCAAAATATATTTCCTAACATTAACATGCGTAACTTCGCTGTTATCGATTAAATACAAAAAAAAATCAACAGAGTTAATTTTATTTATCTATATATATAAAATTGAATGTCTGTCTGTCTGTCTGTTTGTCTGTACTCTATAGATTCAAAAACCATACATCCAATCGCCGTGAAATTTTGGGATATTATTAGGTATATCACCGGGAAGGTTTTTGAAAAATAGTTTCCTGAATATCTTGAATATCCTTAGAGGTATTTGCAGATTTGTAGATTTAACTCGCAAGCAGCGCCCCCATTGTGACGATGATAACAAGTTTTCTTATCACTAAGATTGTTATCTTAAATATTATTTATCAAAAGTAAGATTATCTCAGGATGACACGGCAATGTGACACGGGAAAAAATGTTCACTAGATAAAATTATGATTTTCTAATGTAGAAAATTAGGAAACACAAAATTCAGGATGACACGGCACACAGGGACCGGGAAAAAATTTTCACTTTATCGAGAGATTCAAATTTACGAGTTTAAAATTATCAAAATATATCTTTTTTTTTTAATAAGTTTTTAGAGAATTGTTTTAACAAATGTTCGCTAGACAAACCTTTACTCGGGTAAAACCCCGGGCGAAGCCAAGTACGTTTTATAAGTTTATAGAGAATCGTTTTAACAAATGTTTGTTAGACAAACATTCACTCGGGTAAAACCCGGGCGAAGCCGGGCACATCCGCTAGTTAAAGATACTTCTGTTAGATCGTTTTTGAAGACAACTTTCAGATTTATAAAATTAATTTATTAAACTTTAAACATTTTTAGATATAGAGAGAAACGAGTTAATTACCTCGTATTTAAGGCAACAAAAGAATCATCTAATTTACATACATCGTTCTAACCAGATTCAACTTGTTTAAAACAGACGACAAAGAAAAATAAACAAATTAATGGTAGAGGGTAAGTTCCTATTTTTTTACAAGTTTTCACTCTCAAAGAATAATCATTTTCTTGCTTCAACTTCGGCCAGGGTAAAACTTTATATATAAAAAAAAGATTTACTGACCGAAGTATCTTTAATTTGAATAACTATGAATGCCGGCCAGGCAGCCTCTATCTTTGCTATATTTAAGATACCTATATGATTATTTTTAAAATTGAAATATTTTATCCTGACTTCATTTCAATAATAAATTTATGGGAGGGCGTTGCTCATCAGAGGACAGTAGAAAATGTTTAATTTTAAAGAGAATCTAAAATAGTTTCTTATTACAGATGGTACGCTAATGCATCATATAAAAATATTGGAAAAAAACGTTAAAACAAAGAGCCATTTAATACAAAGCTATAACGCACCTTTACATATTTAAATTGTGTTGATATTTTTTCTCTTTTCATCTACCTAAAACTTGCCGAAACTATTGTGCATATTTCAATTGTTTGATATATTTTCTTTTTTCCATCTAACTAGAACTTGCCAATAATTCTTGTACATATTTCAATTGGGTTTATATTTTCTCTTTTCATCTACCTAAAACTTGCCAATAATTCTTGTACATATTTCAATTGTGTTGATATATTTTCTCTTTTCATCTAACTAAAACTTGTATACTAATTATTGTACATATTTCAAATATCTTTCTTCCTCTTTCAATGTTTAGTTTACCTTTGTAGTGCAAGTGTCCCTAGGGGGATATAGCCCTTTAAATCGAAATAAAATTGAAAGCAATATACAACGAATAAAGATATTAAAATGCGAATGTTTCTTTTCATAAATAAATCAAACTTCTACTGTACTTACTGCGATGAAAATATATTGGGAGAGCTTGGTTCATCAGTTGTGAACCCTCCCAGCGGTTTCACCAATTTAAATTACCAGACCGCTTCTTTAGAACTCTAAAGCTGTATTGGATCATTCTGCTTTTATATGTAACACTGAAAGGTGGAATCTTAGAAATGGTATTTGAACAAACTATGGACATAAGCTTTTAGGAAAGTGAAATTAGATTTAAATATTTGCATCGAGTAATGTTCTTCCGTAAACAATAGGGACAATTTAGGGATTTATTGACTGTCTCCGCAAACTAGCGGACTCAGGTTGGTGACCAGCTTTAGAAAGCTGAGAAGCATCGACCTAGAAACCATGGTTTCGGGGCTAATGGCCTTCGTCAATATAGAGCGGACTTAGAGAAAAACGTTTTAATGAGATCCAATTAATACGTTGAGGCTCATTTTAACCAAGAATTTTAATGAAATTTCTATAAAGTTATACAGTAGAAGTGTTAGGTATCAAACTCGATAGCAAGGCATTCAGTGAGTAATCCGGTGGCA
Organism: Cordylochernes scorpioides; assembly: GCA_030710605.1. NCBI lineage: Eukaryota > Metazoa > Arthropoda > Arachnida > Pseudoscorpiones > Chernetidae > Cordylochernes > Cordylochernes scorpioides. Next base: position 41,585,895 of record CP092878.1, read on the forward strand.
ATCTACAAGAAAAATATTGTAGCGTAGAAATCAAGTCTTTGTATATCTGAAGATGTGAAAGTATTGTCAAGAAGCCCAGCGGCTCCAATCACGAGAGGCCCCATGGGACGTTTGTCAATCATCGCTGGACACCGGGTGTGAGGGGTTCTGGGGAATCTGGCCGGCGGGGGGAGCTGAGGTCCCTCATTAGGATTAACCTTAACTTGGGGTAAGTTCTACTTTATCCATCTCCCTATAAAAACCCCTTATAATAAATTAATTATCCCCAAACTTGCCCTTACTTTATTTATCTCCGCGACATATTTTGGCGGAGACGCTGGGTAGCGTGACGGAACTTCGAAGAAGTCGACGTCTACAGGGACGTGAACCAATTCTTCAACCTTTGCCACAACTAATAGAAATGGAAGACGACCACAGACCTACTGTTAGCGGATCCTACCTCCCTTGTCAGCGCCAACGAGATCCTTCTACCTTTTCTGGAGATGGAAATATAAACCCTGGACAGTGGTTGAAAGAGTACGAGAGAGTGTCGAAGTACAACAGATGTGACGAGACCATGAAGCTTGCCAACGTCGTATTTTACTTGAACGGAACTGCTGGAAGGTGGTTTGATAATAACGAAGAATCACTCAACTCGTGGAGAAGCTTTGAAGACGCATTCCGCGGTGTGTTCGGACTGCAAGAGGATTCTGCTCGACGCGCCGAGGAAGTTCTGAAGTCAAGAGCACAGAAGGCCGAGGAATCCAGCGAGTCATACATCCAGGAGATTCTTAGTCTCTGCCACCAGGTGAACCCTCGCATGGAAGAAGGTGAGAGAGTTGCTCACATTATAAAGGGAATTTCGGAGGACACATACCAGGTATTGGTGGCGAAAGACATACAGACAGTAGATGAGATCCTGAAGTTTTGCCGTCATCTGACAACCGTCAAGCAGCGCAGGATCGGCCGTACGAAATTCGCCAGGTTGTCAAACGTAATGCCCATTTCGTGTGTTGACGACTCAGACGACTTGGCCGCGTTAATTCGCCGCATCGTTAGAGAAGAGATACAAAAGGTTTTCTCAGCACCTGAAGTGATCAATCCTCTCCGAGAGGTGAACGCCCTGGAACAGACTGTGAGGGAAGAGGTCAGCCGTGCTCTACAACCTACCAGACCACAAGTCAACGTGGTACAACAACAACCACGAACGCCCTATTATAATATCGACCGACCAACCCAACCCAGGAAAACGGAACATTGGAGAACCTACGACGACAAACCTATCTGCTTCCACTGCGGACGACCCGGACATGTCGTCCGTTATTGTAGGGAACGACGGCAGGTCTTCGCTGAAGCCAGGACAAGGAATGGCGGAGAAGGAAGAAATGTTGGATTTTCGAGTCGACCCCCGAGATATGACGCCGACGACGACTATGTAACGCCCCAAACCTCGACGTACTTCTACCGGAGCTCTTCCCCACATCCAAGCCGCGCAAGGTCGCCAGCCCGAAGACAATCCCAGTCGCCAGCCCGTCGTTTCAGCCGTTCTCCCATGCCTCAGAATGTGAAAAACTAAGTGGAGCGGCTTCTAACGGGGGTGAGGTCGCCATTGAGGAAAATCCTCCAGGGTATATCGCCGCTAAATTAAAAGAAAATTTTGTTATGGTCGAAATAAATGGACGCAAAATTAAAGCATTGGTGGATTCAGGAGCCGACTTTTCTGTTATTTCAGACAAATTTCGACGCGAACTAAAGACACCTCTCTTCAAAGAACCAGGTCCCATTCTTAAAGCTGCAAACAAAAATTTAATAGAGACCCTAGGAAAATGTGTCCTGAACATAGAAGTTAATGGTCTGAATATCTCATTTGAATTCGTTGTTATGGTGGAATGCAGCCATGACATCATATTTGGATGGGACTTCTTCAAGGCCACCGAAGCCGTCATTGATTGTGGCAGAAATGAACTCCATCTCGGGGAAACCTCCGTCCTGGAATCTCGAGAGGAGGAAAACCAGAGATTGTTTGCTTCCGACGCGCGACTTTGTCATCCCGCCTAAATCAATAAAGAAGATCAGTGTGATAAACGAAGAAATATGTGGTGTTAGAGATGTTTTAGTCTCAACTTCTAAGGACTTATTATTAAGAAAGGAAGTTCTTATGCCAAACTCATTGGTTACATTTCGACACGGCCGAGGTAGCATTTGGGTGGCGAATGGAGCGTCTTGGCCGCAACTGATTCCATCAGGAATGAATATGTGCACCATGGAAAGTTATGAGAATGGGAATATCTGCAATCTTATTGAATCCAGCGATAAGTTACAAGAAACGCAGCTAAAGTCACGTGAATGGTCACAGAAGATAAACCTTACTCTAGATCCAGGGCTGTCTGAAATTCAAAGGTTACAGCTTGTTTCATGCCTTGACGAGTTTATTGGCATATTTGACTTTGGGAGTACTCCTATTAAGCCCACCAGTACTGTGAAGCACAAGATAAACACAGGCGACCAGTCTCCTATCAAACAGCGGCCCTATAGAGTAGCACCAAGTGAACGACGACTAATTCAAGATGAAGTGAACAAGATGATTGAAAATCACATCGTGAAGCCCTCTGAAAGTCCTTGGTCATCTCCAGTTATTCTAGTTCGAAAGAAAGACGGGACCTGGAGATTCTGCGTAGATTACCGTCGATTAAATAAGATAACAAAAAAAGATGTTTACCCGCTGCCACGCATTGACGATGCCTTGGACAGTTTAGCCGGCTCTAGTTACTTCTCCACGATGGATCTTCGATCCGGGTATTGGCAGATTGAAGTGGACGAAAAAGACAGGGAGAAAACTGCTTTCATCACTCCAGATGGGCTGTATGAATTCCAAGTAATGCCCTTCGGTCTTTGCAACGCTCCAGCAACGTTTGAAAGGATGATAGATAGTGTTCTGGGCAGTCTTAAATGGAACATGTGCCTTTGCTACCTGGACGACATCGTAGTTTACGCACCTACCTTTGAGGAACATCTACGTCGTCTACAACTTGTATTAAGCTGCATCCAGAAAGCTGGACTAAGCTTGAACCACAAAAAGTTTCTTTTTGGATCAAGGAGGATAAAGATTTTGGGACACCTTGTTGACGCCAATGGAATTCATCCAGATCCAGATAAAGTTGAAGCCGTCTCTAAATTTCCGAGGCCAAGGAATATCTCTGAACTGAAGAGCTTTCTTGGATCATGTTCCTATTACCGAAGATTTATTGAGAACTTTGCCGGCAAAGCTAGATCTTTGCATGACCTACTGAAGACTGAAAAACAATTTTATTGGGATGCAGCTCAAGAGAAAGCGTTTGAAGTCCTTAAAACAGCTCTAATTTCAGAGCCTGTCTTAGGACACTTTGATGAATCCGCTGATACCCATCTACACACGGATGCATGCGGACATGGTATTGGAGCTGTTCTTCTACAAATACAAGGTGGAAAGGAGCGGCCTATAGCTTATGCATCTAGAAGCTTGACAAAGGCTGAAAATGACTATTCTACAACGGAAAAAGAATGCCTTGCTGTAGTCTGGTCTATTAGCAAATTCCGCCCATATTTGTTTGGTCGACCATTCACGGTTGTCACTGACCATCATTCTCTATGTTGGTTGGTAGGGCAGAAAGATCCTTCTGGCCGTTTGGCAAGATGGGCGCTGAAGTTGCAAGAATTTGATGTGACCGTTATCTACAAGAGCGGACGCAAACATAAGGATGTCGATTGTCTGTCAAGGAGCCCGCTTGAGAACGATCAACCAAGTGCTGTGATGTCACTAACCAACGTCGATATAGAACAGACTAAAGACCCGGATTTAGCTAAAATAATCGATAATTCAAACTCGGGCTACACCAGAAAGGAATTCAGCATTATCGACGGCATCTTATACAAGAAAAACTATAGCACAACTGGAAGACCCTGGCTTATGATGATCCCTAAGCACTTAAGATCGGAAGTTATGGCAGATTTACATGATGCTCCTACAGCTGGGCATTTGGGTTTCGCCCGGACGTATGACAAAGTCAAAAAACGATTCTATTGGCCTGGCCTTTATAGAACTGTTCGTCAATATGTAAGCCATTGTCGGGAGTGTCAACGAAGGAAGAAATTACCTCGACGTCCGGCTGGACAACTTGTATCCATACCGCCTGTAGAAAAGCCATTCTATAAAGTCGGGGTTGATCTCTCCTTGGAAGATTTCCAGTTTCTAAAGATGGAAACCGTTGGATCATTGTGTGCACCGATTATATGACAAGGTATGCCATAACGAAAGCGATCCCAGACGGAGGAGCAATCGAAACAGCTAAGTTCCTGGTTGAAGACGTCATCTTGAAGCATGGAGCTCCTAGAGAAATGATAACAGATCGCGGCAGAAATTTCATTTCTCAAGTAATAAAAGAGATCAATGCTCTGTGCGGAATTGTGCACAGATTTACAACGGCCTACCATCCCCAGACCAACGGCCTGACTGAAAGGTTCAACAAAACTCTGGGAGACATGCTGTCCATGTACACAGGTGTTGAGCAGAAGGACTGGGACCAAGTTTTGCCCTATGTAACTTTTGCTTACAACACTGCTAAACAGAAGGCGACCGGCTACACCCCGTTCTTTCTTGTCCACGCCCGCGAGGCCGAGACCTACATCGATGCCGTACTACCCTACCTACCAGATGAGATCTCTAACGACTACGTTGGAGAACTTGTTACCAGAGCTGAGGAAGCGCGTCAACTCTCCCGATCACGCCTTCTACAATCACAGGCGAAAGACCGTAGACTATACGACCAGAAACATACTCCAGTCTATTACCAGAAGGATGATCTTGTGTGGGTTTTTACTCCCATCCGAAAAGTAGGACTATCAGAAAAGCTACTGAAGAGATACTTCGGTCCCTATAAGGTGACCAAGAAGCTTTCAGAAGTTACGTATGAAGTAGAGCCCGTGGACCCCTCTCCCCGATCACGGAAAGCCAAGGATATCGTCCATGTCATTCGGATGAAGCCCTACCTGGACACTAAAGAACAGCATTCTATTCTGCTAGGGAACACCAGCCGTGATAGATTTCCTTCCAGAACAAGGGCTGAGACAAGCTAATCAGCGGGTCGCTGTTTTTTTCTAAGGAGGGAATAATGTCAAGAAGCCCAGCGGCTCCAATCACGAGAGGCCCCATGGGACGTTTGTCAATCATCGCTGGACACCGGGTGTGAGGGGTTCTGGGGAATCTGGCCGGCGGGGGGAGCTGAGGTCCCTCATTAGGATTAACCTTAACTTGGGGTAAGTTCTACTTCATCCATCTCTCTATAAAAACCCCTTATAATAAATTAATTATCCCCAAACTTGCCCTTACTTTATTTATCTCCGCGACAGTATTTATTGATGACGTCAGGCGACTAGTCGACAAATATTAACAAATTAACCCCCAACTATTTACAGCTAGAGAATATCGAGCAAACAAGCAAGGCAACTAAATGATGATTTTCAAATTTAAAATAATAAATCTGTTTCAAATATTTTCATTCGATCATTAAATTAAATGATAAATATAAATTATATTTCTCCGTCACAATATCATATTTACATATGAGATCGACGTTCTTGATTATAGATTCTAATATCTAAAATATTCCAAATCAGCTTCAAGTTCTTAATTCAACTGAATATAGATCTTTTGTCACTGAAATTCCGGGAGCTAAATAAAAATTGGTTGAGAGAGATTGATATTGAAAACGCTTTATTTCAATGTTCATATAAGATGAGATATAAGAGAGAGAGATTGAGATTGAAACTATTGTATTACGAGGTTCTCATATAAGATTATATAAGGTGAAATACAGAATAAATATGAATATGAAAAAATAAGTTTGAATAATGATTATTATGCAAATAAATATAGAGTTAACTCTGTCTATAGCGCCCCCTCTTGGTATTCACCAAAATAGGGTGCTATAGAGAGGGGGTTCTATAGACAGGTCACTTTTTATGCAAAATCTTTACATTCTAATGTTTAAAATCGGGCGCTATACAGAGGAAGGCGCTACTTAGAGGGGGCGCTATAGACATGTTTAACTGTATATATATATATATATATATATATATATATATATAAACATATAAAATAATTGACAAATATATGTATACAAAGTCGTCATTGGTGGCGCCTACCGTGGGAAAGACTCCGCCCCCGATGGACTGCGAGAGTTCTTTCCCACAGAGTGGACAGATCGATGAAGATGATAGAGAGACATTGACATTTGAACATTTTTGTTAAAATCTTGTCAATTAGGCATTTAAAAAAATGATTGAAAAATAATGAGAATATTTACAATGAATCATGAGTGAGGAAGGTCCCACCATCGTGATAGGGTCCTCCTCCAGACCAGGATTCTTGGACCATCCGCTACTTCAGGGCCAGGAAGTGCGGAAGAGAGATGGTATTTGTAGATGGTAGCCTTCGCCAAACTTGGAATCTTCATTCCCTCGGGATATAGGCCGACGCAGAAGAACCAGACTTCCAGATCCAGGGGCATTTCGCAGGAGGCGAACACCTCCCGGAGAAGGGTTCGCACGGCACGGCAACTCCAATATCTGTGGGTCAGCTGGACCTACAGGCGGCACGCCCCGAGGCAGAATGGTCAGGATGTGGCAGCGCGTGGAGGGCCAATCGTAGAGCGACATCTGCATCGTGCCCCGAGAAGCAAGATTGAGAGAGAGATTGAGATTGAAACTGATTTATTACAATGTCCATAAAAGATTATATAAGATTAATAGGGGGAAAAAGTCAAATTAAATATTATTTTAATCCCACTGAAGGTCGTCTGGGATAATGTCACATTCCGCCCTGAAGTCGGACAGTTCTCCCCGACTATTGCCATGTCGAGGTATAGCTTCATAACAGACCTCTGCTCAGGTGACAGGTACTCGAGGATGTCCTCCCTGTTAAAAGGGAAGACAACAGTTATCTTTTACCTATAATAGCTTTTATAAATAGGTGATAGAATGGTGTTGACATTCAAGCTCTCGAAAAACTCCTCTACCTGTTGCAAAGCGGTCTGTAGAGGCTGTTTCTCTTGGTGCTCTAGTGTGGATTGGATGGTGGGCGCATTCTTCGAATGAGTCTCTTCGGCAGATACCTCTGTTGGTACAGCAGCATTCGAGAAAGACGCTGACAGATACTGTGTCGGTGCAGTAGGCTCAGAGAGAGAGATAGAGAGTGAAACATACTTTATTGACTTCAAGTCAACATCAAAACAAAGTTACAAAAAAATAACAGCTATCAGAATTATAATTAAATATATACATGACATCAGACTCGAGGCCTTCCCCGAGGGACGTCTAGTTATATCAAGGGCTACAAGCCGCCCTGAGTCCGGATAGGTGCTTGGCCATAATGGAGTTGTTGTCCCCAACACGCTCAATTGCCATGCTGAAGAAAAGAGAGAGATGTAGCCATATCTTTTTCCAAAAGAGAACAGAGTTAAAACCGTATCATATTTACAAACAAACATCGTATTTTCCAATAACAAATTCTATACCTATTTATCAATATCTGTTTAAATTGTTCAAAGTCAAACTTTTAATATCTTCAGAGACACCAATATATGTAAATATATTATCAAATTTATAGATATTTAAAATAGCTATAGTTATAGAAATTGGAGTATAAATAACTTTAAGAAAGTAACTTATATAACAGCTATATATATAGAAATCAATGATCTCAGAACTTGCCCAATAAATAATTCAATTAAGTAAAATTGTTCTAACCAAGGAATTAATTATTGGAAACCTTTAACGTGGAATAAGTTGGTTGAAACGAATTCAGTTTTCCTTAAAGTCATTGGCCATTTGATTCTTATTTGTATAAATAAGATTTATTTCACAATGTTTAAATTTGTCAATCAAGTAATATATTGTCACTGAATAATTATTATAAATACTCTTGTTGTCAGTATATCATCATAAATATTTGCCTTATCATTACCCTTTTCCATGCTTGTAGATTATCACTTGTAAAATTAATTTTAAAAATAGTTTGCATTCTAATCAATAAATTATATATATAAATAAAATAAAATAATAAATAAATAATAAATAAAATAATTTTCTGCTACTTTTATTGCATTAAGATTGATAGAAAATGATTTTATTTTCAAAAGAATCATAGGGGTCAACAATAGTTAACATTTCTGATAACAGATGGCGCACTAATGCATCATAAAAATGATAGTCTATTCTAGAGAATTTTATACCTAGAGAATAGCGAATGAATTAAGGTCAGTTCATTACTAGAATCGCATTAATTTGGCGGAAGAATCAACAGGGAAAGTAGATCCCACTTCTCTTTTAGACCAAAACATGATACTAATTGGAAAGTGTATCATCTTTCTGAGAGTCAATCATAGCCCTCCTGAATTCTTTGCCATAGTTTTCAAATGGCATATATAATATCTTATTATTTCTTAACCCAAATACACGCGCATATGAATTTCTATTAACCTATGCATAAAAGAATAAATATATAGAGAGATCTTAGTTTCATTGTCATATGTTCCCTATAAAAATCTATAAAACGAATTTTTAAATCATATTAGTTATAAATGTGAATATATCATAATTGCATAACACTAATTTAAACTAGAGAGCGTTGCCTTTCTATTGCTAATAAGAAACGAATGAAGATTATTTTTTCCTAAAAATACGGGAGGCAGATGAAGAGGTTCAAGAAAAGAGCACCTTTCTTATTTAAACTTCTTGTATAAACAAACGCCTAAGTGTCAATAAAATATTTTGAATTGTAAAATACAACAACAAAAACCTTTATTAAGACACTATTATCTTACAACGAGATTCCCCTAAAAAACCTTTTACATATGTACATGAGTGAGGATGAAAAGCAATTTAGAGGGGAGGGGGAGCAATCAGCCGTTGTCTGTGGAGTTGAGCACTTCTTCCCCCATTTTATCTATCGCCTTGAAATTTTTTAAATAATCATAAAAAAATGTTCTATCCAGAAGGAGAGTAGTAAAAATGTTGTATACATGTTGTTTATTATAGCGAGTAAGCCCCGAAATTTCGTGAATTTCACTTTTCCTGTAAAAATGGGCAATGGAATAGATAATGGACCAAATTGTCTTGGATGACAACATTGCAGAAGTAGAAATTTAAAGGGTCGCTGTTCCAAAATCCCGTGATATCCTCGGGGAAAAATAGCCACTAAATGGTAAATTATTGTCTTATTTATAAATATAATGAAACAATTCATAACATCACCCTGTGTATTCTGCACAGGTTGATTAAATATCCTGTACTGCTGAGGGCTGTAACTTGAAACCATTGTATACAGAAATTTTCCATAGTTGATGTTTTGGCATATTTTATCAACTTTCATGCCTTACCTTACGTACAGCCCTGACCTGGCACCCTAGATATCAGATATCTATTGTTCAGAATATTAAATAGTTTCTTACGTGAGAAAATATTTTAAAGTGATGCACTATACCAAAATGTTAAAGGTTGGTTCAAGTGTTAGAAAAAGCGTTTTATCAAACTGCTCTTGCAATTTTTCGAAAACGCTGGATCAAATGTGTTCAGAAAGAAGTTGTATATATTGAATTATCATTAATTTTTTAAACGATTTTGAATTATTTATAGACAGAAAACTTACATTTTATTAACATAAGAGATATAATTCTTGATTGCAGAAGCATTTTGCGTTATAAAATAAGTTTAGGTGATTGAGTCTTCACACTAAGTTTTTACCTGAACCTTTTGCGATTTGGATAAAGGATATTTTTAGCCTAGGCATCCTCAAGAATCAGGGCTCAGTTATTAGCTTCCCATTCACATAACTATCTACGAAAACCTTAAATAAAACATAATTTAAAATAATCTCCATACAGGTTTCAATAAAAAGAATAAATTAATTTGAAAACTACGAAATAGCCATATACCTTGCCAAGAATGCAACCACATCTCAGCGCTTACAACAAAGAATTGTCAGAATGATGCATGAGGTGTTAAAGGGTGAGCAATAATTGTGTCACAATGCCATAAAACAAGACCTCCAGTAAATTTTAATATATTGTAACATCCATCACATTCTTTCGAGAATTAAAAAAAAAATCTTTCACTACCGAGAATAAGTAATGGAGGAAAGCATTAGAACTGGGAATGATCTCAATTTGTCAGCAGAGAGGGGTTCACTTAAATTTCAGCATCCGAGTGATGGGGAAAAAAAGAAAGAGCGGATCGACTGCGTGCGCTTCTCATTACCAAATTAGGTCCCAGTCCATAAACACGCATCATTAGGACCGCGTCTTAATGGCCACTTTAGATTAATTAGACCCCCCTTCGACATCCGATCACCCCTCTAAAGTTCGCATAACAATTTGCCTCGTGTTGCTGATTGCTTAATTTAGCCGCTATAGAATTTCCTCTTTTTCTGTTTCAATTCACCTGAATTTTCCATATTTACCGATATTTCTCTAATTTTCCAAAGTCATATGATCATTTTTTTAATTTAGAACGATGCTCTTTATAATATTGCCACGTGGAAAATTAGGTAAGACAAACTACGGGATGACACAGCAATTTATTTAAGGCAAGAACAAACTATGAAGGATAAACAAAAGATAAGCAATGAGGAAAGTTTACAGAGTAGTAAAAAAATAAAAAAATGATACTTTGTTAATACAAGTAATGCTTGTAAATTAATAAATACTTCGATACAATATTATTAATCACAATTAGAAAAATTTACACATCTATAATCTTCATTTCACAGTATATCACAATGTCTAAACTATGCTCTATAATCATTTCTACATAGTTCAGAAATTGTGATATATTCTTAAATAAAGATTAGATACGATACATTAGGGTATCTTCTGTTATGAGATTTCGAAATTATTATAGAAAGAGCCAAGCCCTCCCATTATTATTTTAATGCAGTAAAGGCAATAGAAAATTGTTTAATTAAAAAAAATCATACGCGTCTATAATAGTTTCGAAAGATGAGTTTTTAACTGTCATTAATAATATTGTAAGAAAGTATTTATTATTTTATTTACAAATTATCAATTTTGATGTTTATATTTTGCTACTCTGTAAACTTCCCTCATTGCTTTTATTTTATCAATTATAGTTTGTTCTTGGCTTAAAGGAATTGCCGTGCCATACTGAAATTTGCCTTTCCTAATTTTCCACGTGACATTTTGGTGGAGATGCTGGGTAGATAGGGAAGACAAAATGAAGATCGCCGAGCAGACCTTGAGGCAATAGGTGCTATGATCTACATTATCAGAGACTAGCTCCAGGATACTACCCCCGTGTCAAAGCCAAGACCTCCTTCCAAGATGCTTTAAATGAATTGCCGTGCCACCCTGAAGTTTGTCTTTACCAATTTTCCACATGGCAATAATAATGAGCATCGTCTAAATTCGAAAATTATATTAAAACGTATTCTTCAAATATTGTTTCTTGAACGATGTAATATGAAATTATATATTTATTATGTTTTAGCGTCTCTCAACGGACTCTTTAAAATAAAATCATTTGATTGTTCCTGATTTTCTATAGTATAATACACACTCTTGGGAAAACATAAAAAGAGATGTATTTTTTAACATGTATACCGGGATTCATACAATAACTCTGAAAGATATTACAGTGACCTTTATTGAAGACACGCGAGATAACCTAGTGTGAACAAAATTGTCTTTGTCTCCTTTAAAAACAACAACTGTGCTTTCATCTTGCGGTGAATCTGTATAAGACCGGTGTTCTTTATAAAGCTGTATGTGTGTAATATTTATTTTATATTGTTGTCAGAAATAAATAATATAATTTGTTTTGAGGACACAATAATTCAAATTCGGATTTGAAGGTTTTTCAGCAATTTGTTGTTGATGATTTTAAAAAAGGTTAAACAACGAATATGCTTTCAGATTAATATATATATTTTTGAATATCGATTAAAAAATTGAATTATATGAAAATTTATATAAAATAACTCAAATCTTTTTTCTCTGAGAACACTCGCAGTTCATCGGTGGCGGAGGAACAACGGCAACAAAGGAACAACTATTCTAACAATGTTGCAATTGTTAGTGCAGAGCAACAAAGGTGCAACTATTCCAACAATGTTGCAATTATTAGTGCTGAGCAACAAAGGAACAACTATTCCAACAATTATGTAATTGTTAGTGCCGAGCAACAAAAGAACAATATTCCAATAATGGAGCGATTGTAATTGTTAGTGCTGAGCAACAAAGGAACAATTTCCCGAGGTGGGCGCTACCAATGAAGACCTTCTATATATATATATATATATATATGGTAATTTAAACTAACAACCCCATATATATTGTGTATATAACTTATAACAAGATTTTAATGTTGTATAATAGAAACCCATCTGTAAATGATTATACGTATTATTGACATGTGTCTCTACATCATCATATGTAATGTAATTTGTACAAACTGAGGATAAATAAATAAAACTCTGTAATAGATTAAAAGTTGAGCTAAGCAAGATATAGAAGTCATAACGTCAAAATCGAGATAGATTTAGAATTCCCACAACAAGCTCTAAAAATGGACCAGACCACCCACACTTCACATATGGTGGAATGCAAAGCCCCCTTTCACACCTGGTGACATGCAAGGCCCCCTTTCTCAGAGACGGCCCCCCTGTCACATAAGCCCCCCCCCCCGTCTTAACCTATAAATACAGTCCCTTTACAGTCACTTGACAGTCACTTCACAGTTAGTTCACCCTCAGCGCAAGTTCACGTCGGTTGTCACCAAGGTCCTCCTCATTCACCATGTAGACTAGTAAGGACTCTTCTATCTCCATCTTTCGCTCCTAGCTCAACTTTTATCTGTGCACGGAACTTTCTTAGTGCAACTGTGTCTTCGTTTTTTGTGTGGACATTCCCAAGCTTTCCACTCTGCCTCGACCACGACTGCCTGTACTCTGTGAGAACTTTTAAAGGACTTACAAGGTGCAGAGAGGTACTGGAAAACTCGCCATCCTGACTGTTCCTCTTGGTCAACACAGTATAGCGAGAGTCAACACTTTATCGTCACAAAGTTAGTCGACATTCTCTACAAGAGGCTACCAGACCTCAACTCATTACAGCAAGTCGACAGGATCTCTTATTACATATATATATATGTTTATGTGATAAGATCCTGTCGACTCTTCTGTGATATGATCCTGTCGACTTTCAATGTGGCAATATGATAATAATGTGGGGAGAGAGAAATAAGGAATCCACAAGTTTGGAAGAGGAATTCCAGGCAACCAGCGAGAGAGAGGGAGCGCGAGGTTAAGTTACCGCTGAACGACCGTTCGTGTCGCACACCACCCCACAACTGTCCAAAAATAGTCCTTAGGGTTCCAAGAAAAGGCCCCCCTCCGGAATGTGGCCAGTGGCCCAAAATGGCCGTACTTTAGCTACATTTTATCTACGTCTCTCTCTGATTGACTGTAGGTTTACTTTATTATTCCTGGAAGAGCATACATTATGACATATAGCCCCCGATGAAGAAGGCTGAACATGGTTTGAGTATACTTAAAGCTGGTGAAGCCAGGAATGGAGAAAATAATTTTACAGTCGAAATTAATTAAGGTTATGGTGACACAGTTTTATGTAAATAAAATATTGCATAGTACACAAGTAAATATTATTTACAAGCAATTTTACAATACCGGAGAGTTTGAGATTTAAGGGATTATTTTATAATATCAAAATTATAAAAGGCTATATACAATAACATTTAATGTATTATAAGGGAAATGCTACGGAGGAGTGTGAACAACGAGAAGGGGAGTCACATACACATGATGAAATTCTGAGGGTCATTACTTTACACTTTAAGATATTTTTCAGGCGGACATGCCAAGGGGAAACTTGGCATGGGCTTTCTATGCTATAGGTGTAGAGTACGAGAAATGAGGTTGAGGTTGGCAATTGTGTGAGCTCAGGACTGAGGTAAATATAAAAAACATACAATGTTAGAACCTTGGCGAACAGAGCGAGGGGAAACTTGCCCTGGGCCATTCTACCTTATCTATGCAGTTACTTGTGTAGCGAGTCCGAGGGAAAAAAGTCCCGTGTGTAGGTGAGGAAGTCGAATGGACTTATAGTTAATTGGAGGAAAGTATGCGCGCACAGTGCCAAAAATTGGGACGAGGACGGCGTTGTCCGTTACAAGCGACAAGCTGCTCGGACACGAGGTGTTTGAACCTTCGTGGGAGCTTGTGCAAGGCGATGATTTCGCGGTGGGTTGTACGTAAGACCCATGTCTGCGCGAAATGATGACGGACCGGACAGAATCAGCGACGATGTTTAACGTACCTCCGTGGGAAATATCGAAGATAGGCTATATCGTGCTGGTTTGGATAATGGACAAACATAGATTTGAAGACAGGGTCCGTGTGGCGAACGTGTGGCGCGAGAAGAAGGGGCGAACTGTGTCGCTCGATGCAGATTGTCAAGTGCAAACAAAAAGGAGTTGATAAATATCTAGCAGTTAGTCAATCTTAATCCTGTGACGAACACACCATTGGCTAGATGGTGTGGGTCGGTGGATATGCTAGAGATGAACTACGAAATATATTATCATAAATGAAGGGCGAAGATTAGGATTTTGAAATGACAATATAGAAGTTCGATAATTGATTAATCAATAATTCTATAAAAGGTCCTGAGCTGGTATAAGGTCAACAAAGTTGTAAGAATGAGAAAGGCATTCAGGGGAAGATAGATAAGAGTCTCCAAGGGTTGGTTGTAAGCAAGGCTCACGTGGTGGTTGGAATTCTTCGACGCCTGAATTACAGGGTGGATTTTGAGTTGTTTAGGGAAAGAAATTATTTTTCGTGAGCCGTGCTTACAAGTAGTAGAGGTCATTTACAAATAGGTATACAAAAGTTTAGGTGCTGGAGGCATATTTTTATAGATAAATTGATTATGAAAAATCTATTGTTAATAGTAAAAATCGTAAAGCATTAATAGGTAGAATTCCCTTTTTTTTAAGAGTTACGTTAAAATGGAAATTATTTAATTAAAATGACAATTGTTAAATTCTACTGGTAAGGTAACTAATTAAATGAGTTACAAATATCTAGATAAATAGTATGGAGAATAAAATCTTTGTTAAAAGGCGTGGAGAGAATAAATAGAGCTAATTATGTAAATATTGGGACAATATACAAGGAATGACTTATTTAAAGAATGAATGGTAGGAGTTATAACAATTACACTCACGAGTTATGTTGGTTTAGGGCGCAGGTAAGTTCATTGAGCTTCGGAAGAGTTCTGTCTGTGACACTGTGCGTACCAGTGTTGTACATCACAGTAGCGGTAGGGATATGGCGGAGTCTTGTCCATGATGGAGGAAGGTGTCCTGCCCTTGCACGGTGGTCGTTCTTGGGCAGATCTAGTGCTGGAAGAAGTGCGTGGCAGCTCCATCTCCGTCGTAGGCGAATACTTCTTCGGGATCACGGTTCAAAAGTTGGTGAGGATGGGGTTGAGGGCTCGAAGAGAAGTGGCTAGCGCCTTGTTTTCTTCATACTCTGGTATATGAGGGATTTGCTTCCCGGCCAGGTCTGATCCTGTCGACTATTCTGTGATAAGATCCTGTCGACTCTTCTGTGATATGATCCTGTCGACTTTCAATGTGGCAATATGATAATAATGTGGGGAGAGAGAAATAAGGAATCCACAAGTTTGGAAGAGGAATTCCAGGCAACCAGCGAGAGAGAGGGAGCGCGAGGTTAAGTTACCGCTGAACGACCGTTCGTGTCGCACACCTCCCCCCAACTGTCCAAAAATAGTCCTGAGGGTTCCAAGAAAAGGCCCCCCTCCGGAATGTGGCCAGTGGCCCAAAATGGCCGTACTTTAGCTACCTTTTATCTACGTCTCTCTCTGATTGATTGTAGGTTTACTTTATTATTCCTGGAAGAGCATACATTATGACATATATATATATCAATTATTATATATATTTACATATATTTATTTATAAATAATTTTTATTTTACACAATTTTTTATTATTATTTTGTATTTATTATTTATTTGTTGTTACAAAAAGCACGAAGTCCAAAGGACTATTGTGCTGTGCTAGTATTACACCAGGTTGCGGGGGGGGGGGGGGGTTGGCAGATTCTTAAGCCTTGATATTTTTCTCAGACATGTCGTGCATCTTTCCAGAACGTGTTTCAACCATCCTATCAATTTATATAAGGGAATAATGAGATAACTTAAGTAGACTCCGGAATAATTTATTTCTACAAGAAAGTTATTTACAAGTTTCCCAGATCGATCAATACAACCAAGATATCTCTACAAAATATTTACAAATAAAATTCTGATGTCACGTGACTAATGATGATAAACCGAGTAGGCCACCACAGATTATTCTGTGCCAATATTGCTATGTAGAAAATTAGGGACGACCAACTTCGGATTGAGACAACAATTTATTTCAGGCAAGAACAAACTGTATGGAAATAAAGATACTATAAAACTATGAAGATAAGGAAAAGAGGGAAATGTACAGAAAAATAGAAAATATAAACATAAAAAATAATACTTTGCTAATAAAATAATAAATACTTTGTTACAATATATATATATTTTGTATTTAACCTTATATGAACGATTAATAAAAGAAGTTTCAATTTCAATCTCAAAACAAAAATTTTAAAATTTACAAATATATTTCATGATTTAATAACACAATTAATACTAATAAGTCAGACAATAAATAAAATTCATATATATTAATTATACGTGTTTTATTATAAAGGAAATGGAGTTTATTTGAAAAAAATTGTGAATATCAAAAATTTAAATTTAAAAATATTAAAGAGAAATCCGATTTTTATTATATTAAACGTGTTTAAGATGGAATTGATAATAAGCTACATAATTTATAATATTCTGACTAGGTTTTGAGTCAAAATTCTACCATATATGTTATATAAAAATGTTATTTTATTTTAAAATTATAATTTTTAGAACAAATATTACTCTGTTAAGTCTACCACCAGATGTCACGACTTTCCCTATATAAATCTATTGTTGTTGTTTCCCGTTGGCCGGCTCAAATCTTTCTGTACATATGTGAATACCTAATTTTTTATTTTCTTCTTTACGCCTCAAATCAGGTATTTCTTCCTTAATTATGTCTCTTGTGTTCCATAAGCTCAATTAAAGCTAATTCTAACTAAACTAATTTTATTATTCTGTTCACACGGCTGTAAACAACATCACAAACATACTCATGTATTCAAAAAATAATCAGAATCAGAAAGTAATAATTAAAAATGAAGAAGGCATATCCTGACCACGAGCACATATGCTTTTTAGATGGCACAGCGCTATCTAGTGGAGCAAAAATGAACTAAACGTTTATTTAACTTGCTCCGTGATATTTGGCGAACCCAATTTGTTGATAAATCAAGAAAATATTCAAAAATCATCAGAAATCCTTTTTGTAATATATATTTATCACATGCACACATATCCAAAAACACATATAAATTCAATAAACAATTAAGAAATTAAGAAAAAAATACTCCAAAGAAAGGCTTCATGTTAAAAACTTAGTTAAATTTCTGCTAAAAAAGGAAAACAGAAGCAATTTGAAGCTAAACTGTAAAATCGATTTATAAGAACATTTATCACAATGTGTAGAAAAATGTGGAGATTATTACATGTCATTGACCAAAGTGCCTTACACGACGGCAAAAATTACGTCCACCATCTTGTTTTTTTTCACCTAAGGCAATTAATTAACAAATTCATTATCTCATATCGGGAGTGAGAAAGTTTAAAACTAACTTTAAAAATCAACAAAAGCCATAAAAAAATTTGGAATCGATTGCCTACCAATCAATAGAAGAATTTCTCTAATAAAAAAAGGTGAGATTTTGAAGAGATTGCTGATAACGTTTATTATATCAAGAGTTATTAATGTTATTTTTTGTATTATTTCTTTATATTAGAAAGGATAATTGAGTTTCCTAGAAATATATATGTATGTGATGAATTAGTTTTTAATAAAATTGATATATAAATTTTAATTCGAAATTTTTTTCCTTCTAGGAATGATGGCGATCAGAAAAAAATATTTATTCTTATGTTTCTTGTTTTTTCATTGCTTCTTTTTTTGTTAAAAAAATATTTATTAATAGAGGTCGTCTTTATTATTTCGTTGAGGCCTATTTTTATTTTGGATATTGCGAAAAATAATATTTAGACCATTTAATTATATAGATATGTTTTTTTTTTTTATTCTTATATTTTTGCGAAGGAATAATTGAAAATATTGCTTGAATGATGATAAAATATTAATTATGACTTTCTGAGGGATGACTGTCAATTTCCTGTACACCATTTACCACAGTTCGTCTGAAAGCGAATGTGGCAGAGTGTTCAAGCGGTGTCCATCATGTCCAAGACATATTCTATTGGAAAGAGATCCTGTTAACTTTGCTTAGACTTATTTAATGAAACAAAATCCAAAAATATTGTAACAAAGTATTATTTTATTATAAGAGTATTATTTTTTATGTTTATATTTTGCTATACTCTGTACACTTCCCTCTTATTTTGCTTATCTTTTGTTTATCACTCATAGTTTGTTCTTGCCTTAAATATTGCTGTCTCATCTTGTAGTTTTTGTTCTCCCTAATTTTCGATGTGGCAATATTAATTAAACATTATATTTATTGATTTACAAGAGATAGAACAAAATATAAAAAAGCAAACTTATATTTATACAAAGGAACTATTTTTTATTACAGTTAGCTCCTATTTATTTGTGTTTATTTATTTTTATTTCAACACACAAAACGCGATATCCCGGGTAGGGATAATTGCGTCGATTTACATTTTTTGACCTATGATAATTTTCTCTGCTATTTACAAATTGATATAGATATACAACATCATTTATTGTCTGTTGTCTATCGGTGAAGAAGAGTGGGCATTCCAGCAGTAAGTGTCTCGAGTCTTGGAATTCGTTGCTACAATGACGGCTAGTCTTCAACCGCGCCATATTTTGATAAAAATCCCTTTATTTATGATTTTACATACATAATATGTGGGAAAAAATTAATTAATATATATATGTCATAATTTGTATATAATTAAATGCAACCCCGACCCACTATGTATGTACCATGTATGAATTTCAAAGACTTAATAAAGAACAAGGTAACTGGAGGAAAGGAAGTAACAAAAGATATAGGAAGTAAGACTAAAGCTGGCACGACTATTTTGGCACCCCTGTGTCAACATTGCAGGGGCAGAGACCGGGCGTCTCTAGTGACCGCAGAAGTTATTTTAGCCAAGATTCACTCAATACTTCCTGACAAACAGGACGTGTCGAGTGACCAGAAGTTATAAAAGTTTGAGAGATATCCAGTACTTCCGGCAAAAACAGGACGTGTCTAATATCCTTCGAAACTATAAGCGTCAAGACACCAAACACTTCCTGACGAAATCAGATATACCAGGCAGGGCACAGCTTTCACCAAAGGAAGCCGCCGGCCTATCAGAAGATAGCACCTTAAGTAGGTCAACCAATAGGGAAAGATCATGTGAGATCTCTCAACCAATCAGAGAGAAACTGACTCGTGGTGTTAAATCGAAAGACAAGAATGGTTAGTAGTGTTTTAGCTCTCATAGGAACAACACCTGCAATAGCGACTTGGCTCTCGCCGAGTTCGGATAGTTGCTCCTTCGCTTCCAACGAGGTGACATCGGCCCTGGACCTCTCCCCGCTCAGCTCATAGCTAAGTACAATCACCACCATGTGATCAGTTAATTAACAATCAAAATCGCTCCGCCTTCTCAAGCTTTCTTCCCTCCAATCCAGTTGCCTTTTATTTTCAAACCTCACCATGTGTCCTGATTATTCCTAACTGTGTGCTTCACTTACCACTCAACGACTGCGTTTCAATCAATCCTCACCATTCAAATCAAACAACAAGAAACCCCGCAACGATATTGCCACAGAACGGTTAAGTCGACAGGATAAAGATTATAGAGCTTAATCAGGATAAAGATGGAAATTAACCCAGGCGCCAGCACAACAAAAGGCAATGACAAACCAAGAGAGAACAAACTGGCAACGAGCGGAAAGAAACTGACAACGGACGAAGCGACAAGACATACCCTGGCGACGGTAATTTTAGAACTGACCGCCGCGCTACAAGGGGCGAGATCCCGCAACTGAAAGCGGTCTTCCGGAGCGCCACCCTCGGGACAACCGCCGCCCGCACCGCCGGTACATGTCCGAACAACCTGACGTCCACCGAGGAATCGCCATCCGCCATGCCGTACCCGTGCACACGGAAGCAACCCACGCGACACGGACCCAGTGTACCGACAACGCGATCCACTCGAATGGAAGCAGTACAAATGACTAGATTTCCCTTTCAATCGCGCGGACAGTGCAAAAGGTCCCGATCCGGTTCAACAGATATTCCAAGCCAGCCACACCAAGCCGAAGACGCCACAATGGAGACTTTTCGAGACTAAGGTAGGCAATCCACCCAATGACACCATCCGTTTGACTTTGGACTTGTATCTGACCCAGGACCTACCATGTACCTTTCTCATTGAACCAGACGCAGGTTCGAACATATTGCCGTATCATTTATACAATAGATTAAAAGCACAACTCCCCAATTTAAGTATTAAAAAACCTTCCCTTGATCTATCCCCCCCTAAATAGTTTTACGAAAATAATAGGACATTTAACTTTCCCTCTGACAATAGGCCAAATAACCCATAGAGAGAACTTCCACGTGATAAATGCATCCTTGCCATTTGGAGTTCTTACCTTAAAAACCCTTTATCAATATAAATTAAAACTAAATTATAATCGCGGCACTATTTTCCAACTTGGCGTCCCATTGTCTAATACTATCTACCACTTTAAACATGTATCAAATGAATGCAAGCACGGGCTAGACCAAAACCTGTCCCAAAGGACTCGCACAGCACCCAAAGCTTTCACACATGGAAAACCTTGCCTGCATTCATTGCCCAAACCCCAAATATTTACATGCCACCATTATAATCTCACACCACACAACTTTTCACTCAACCCAATTACCAGTACTATATGCCCACAACATGTAAAGCCACCACGACCCCAACCTACAATTCCAATAATGCCCAAACAAGTGTCCGTACACCGACACAGCTCACCCACTTACCACACAAAATCCACACATGACCATACTTCGCAACGCCAGAAACACGCAAATGTACCTCACAACATACACGCACCCATACGTCACCACGCGACAAACACGCACAACCCGCACAACAAACGCAACACGCACGCCAAAAGACAACAACAACAAACAAGCGCATGCACAACCGTTAAGGATAATACAATCATCCCGTCTACACAAAACATAGAAAAAATTCACGCCACCAAACAACCACACAATCGAAAAGCACTGCGATCTTTCCTAAAAGCGGTGAACGCCTATAAAGAGTTCATTCCAGACCACGCCCGCTTGCGGACGCCACTTATCAACCTTCTAAAAAAGGATATCATGTGGGTCTGGGATGACGAATGCCAGAAAGCGTTCACTAACCTGAAAGAAAACCTTACCACACACCCCACATTACACCTTTACCAGGAAGGTCTGCCATGCCAGGTGTACTGTAACACCTCAACATTAAGCATTACAGGCGTTCTTAAACAAGTCTACCCTGATGGGAAGACATACACCGTTCAACATTTCAGCCGATCTCTGCGTGGTCACGAGCGAAATTATTCAGACTTGGAGCTACAATGCCTAGCCATTGTGGAAAGTGTGGATAATTTCCGCACCTGTCTAATGGACAGAAAGTTTACAATACTTTCTGACCATCCTGCATTGCAGTGGTTGAAAGAGATCAAAGCTCCGTCAGGCAGATTGTTTCGATGGAGGTTAAGATTGTCAAGATACGAATATGAGGTCCGTAGCATAAATGGAGTACAACAATATGAAACGGGCGTTGTAACTCGTATTCCATTTTGTGGCTTTCTAGATGCGCCACTCATAAAGAGCCAACAGTCTTCTCCACCGGGAAAACCCCGCGTGACTATGGATCCCAATAAACTGCGCACCGTCTCCCGAAAAGGAGTACTTAAAACTATAGTCCCAAATTCATTTACAACCAGACTTCTTAAGTCCGTACACACACAACACCACCACCCAAACATCTCCAAGATGACGAGACTCATCTCAGCACAATATTATTGGCAGAACATGACACAAGACATCGCAAAACAGGTAAAAACCTGCCCCACCTGCCGATTCGCTAGAAGAATCGATGAATACAAACAACCTGCACGTAAAAATACCGACACAGGTACCCAAACAAAACAAAATTCGTACATAAAACACAGCGTACACATAACACAAACAATGCCAAAATTACCACATCCACGTCAGAGAAAAGATCACACATTTCAACCTAAACCAATTACCGCCGACATATCTCTAATAAAACCATTGACGATCAAACAGGAAAACTGCGAACCTACCAATCATTCAAATTCTACAATTCATAAGGTTCAAGCAAATATTTCAGAGTCCCCAGTTACAAAAATGTGGACGAACATGGGACAATATCCTATCTTTCATCTGATTTTTATCCTTTGTTTATTAGTTCTACCGTACAACTGTATTCCAATTTTATTCATTAAGTACTTGCTTATCTATGCTATGCCCGATCAGAAAATCTTCGAACTACAAGAGGCAGTTTTTCATTGTGGACAAGTATTTATAAAACTTCTCATAATTTTAGGAACCATCTTCGCAGAAAATCTAAATAAACTCCGAAGAGATAGCAGTAATTGAAGGATGACCAACCGATGCCAGAGAAATCACGCTCCAAAAACAAGATCTGAGCCGCACCAAAAGTAAATAGACGGCAGGAAACGAGAATTTGAGACACCACGACGGAAGTGTAGTCCGCAGCGATGAATTCGGCCTCTGTAAACAAAGCGGAACGCCTCGTCCGATCTCCAATTTCATTCCCTCTCTTTTGCCCGACACACCCCACTTCCGTATCTCTAATTACAATGAGAAGATCCCCTATTGAGGTCGACTGGGAACCTCGCTATACCACCGATTTTGATTCCAGTTCGAGTCTACATATCGATTTTTACCATCCAACTCCACATCCACGAGACAACATAGAACTAGCTCACACATTTCTTACACAACCGACTTCTAACATTTTTTCACAACACACACACAAAGACAAAAAATTACACATAAAGGTTATATAGAATTCCATGTCTCCTGTACACAGCATAAACGCACTTAAGGGCTAGAATCACGTTTTTCACCTAAGTGTCGCTACAGACGAGACAAAAAATTTATAGGGCATAATTGAGCAAGTAAAACATTTATAGGGCAAAATGGAACAATCAATACATTTAGATCAGGGCATGTAGATACCAAAGGGTTCCAACCAATACATCTTATTTTTCATATCAATCATTTTTATTATTTTCTCTCAATTAAAATTTAAATATTTAATCAATTTATCAATTTATTCAACTTATTACCACTTTTTATCATTAATTATCATTTTTTTTCCAATTAGTTTATATTATCATTTTTATTTATCAATTATCATTCTATTTACCACTTGACTTATATTGTCACAACTCAATTATCAACGAAAACACTGGTTTTCGATTAAACTAAAAACATTAAATCACCCTTTATTGTTGAAACCTTTTTATTTTTCATTTTTCTTTTTTTCAAGCACTCAACTTTGATTTCGCTCAAAAAACTTTTATTTTATTTTTATTTTTGATTTCTCAAAAGCCCTAATAAAATTCCCTCGGTCTCCATTCCCAATTCCGAGCTAGAATATAATTCGGCAATTTTCCTTTTTTTCTCACCACGCACCAAGCATTCACTTTGATTTCGTTCAACTCTTATTTTTATTTTTATTTTGATTTCTCAAAAGACCTAATGAAAACCCCTTCGATTTCATTCCCAATCTCAAGTAGGATAGTAATTAGGCAATTCTTTTTTTTTTTTTTTCACCAACGCAACAAAGCATTTTCTCTTTTTTTTTCATACAACAAGGCTTTTTCTTTTTTTTTGTGCAACCAAGCCTTCACTTTGATTTCATTCAACTTTTATTTTTATCTTATTTTATTTTGATTTCTCAAAAGACCTAATAGAATTCCTTCGATTTCATTCCCAATCTCGAATAGAATATGGTTAGGCATTTTTCCTTTTTTTTTCTCACCACTCAACCAAACACATTCAATTTTGATTTCATTCAACTATTCTTATTTCATTTTGTTTTGATTTCAAAGCACCTTATGAAATTTCCTCGATTCCTTTTTCTCAGAATTCGAGCAAAAAAGTAACTAAGCAGTTGTCTTTGTCACCATGCAACAAAATATTTTTCTTTTTCAACCAAACACATTCAATTTTGATTTCATTCAACTATTTTATATTATTTTTATTTGATTTCAAAAGCCTTAATAGAACTCCCTCGAATTCATTTCTTAACTCGAGTAGAATTCGTTTAGGCGCATTTTTTTTGTTTTACCCACTATGTACCATAACCTTCATTGATTTCTTACAATTAAAAATTTTTTTTTGATTTCTATTAATTATACTCAACCTATATCATCAACCCCATTCTATCTTACTTATGTCACCAGCAATGCTTGTATATAACCCCTCAATACCTACAACTAATTTTCCCACAAAATTATTTTTCATTTTACAGAATTCTCTCAGGCTAACCCCTTCTTGAATTCTTCACATGTAGGGGGCGCATCTGTCATAATTTGTATATAATTAAATGCAACCCCGACCCACTATGTATGTACCATGTATGAATTTCAAAGACTTAATAAAGAACAAGGTAACTGGAGGAAAGGAAGTAACAAAAGATATAGGAAGTAAGACTAAAGCTGGCACGACTATTTTGGCACCCCTGTGTCAACATTGCAGGGGCAGAGACCGGGCGTCTCTAGTGACCGCAGAAGTTATTTTAGCCAAGATTCACTCAATACTTCCTGACAAACAGGACGTGTCGAGTGACCAGAAGTTATAAAAGTTTGAGAGATATCCAGTACTTCCGGCAAAAACAGGACGTGTCTAATATCCTTCGAAACTATAAGCGTCAAGACACCAAACACTTCCTGACGAAATCAGATATACCAGGCAGGGCACAGCTTTCACCAAAGGAAGCCGCCGGCCTATCAGAAGATAGCACCTTAAGTAGGTCAACCAATAGGGAAAGATCATGTGAGATCTCTCAACCAATCAGAGAGAAACTGACTCGTGGTGTTAAATCGAAAGACAAGAATGGTTAGTAGTGTTTTAGCTCTCATAGGAACAACACCTGCAATAGCGACTTGGCTCTCACCGAGTTCGGGAGTTACGCTTTGGCTCCCACGGAGGTGACATCGGCTTTAGACCTCTCTCCCTCGGCTAATCCCACAGCTAAGTACAATCACCGCCATGTGATCAGTTAATTAACAATCAAAATCGCTCCGCCTTCTCAAGCTTTCTTCCCTCCAATCCAGTTGCCTTTTATTTTCAAACCTCACCATGTGTCCTGATTATTCCTAACTGTGTGCTTCACTTACCACTCAACGACTGCGTTTCAATCAATCCTCACCATTCAAATCAAACAACAAGAAACCCCGCAACGATATTGCCACATATATGTCATAATTTGTATATAATTAAATGCAACCCCGACCCACTATGTATGTACCATGTATGATTTTCAAAGATTTAATAAAAGAATAAGGTAACTGGAGGAAAGAAAGTAACAAAAGACATAGGAAGTTGATCTAGAGGAGAACATATTTATTAATAACGTCGCAGTTAACCTTCTGACCCCGGGTCCCTGCGAGCTAAGTTTAAACCAACACTTCCTGGCAGAGACCGGACGTCTCTAGTGACCGCAGAAGTTATATTAGTCGCGAAGCACTCAATACTTCCTGACAAAGCAGGACGTATCTGGTATCCGCAGAAGTTATATTAGTATAGAGACGCCCAACATTTCCGGACAGAACCGGACGTATTTTGATAACGCGGAGTAAATAAAATCGAAATAGCACCCGACACTTCCTATCAAGCAGACCATATCTTTCACCAAGGAGAACCGCGGTCCAATTAGAAAGTCTCCCCTTAAGTAGGTCAACCAATAGGAAAACGGGGGCGTTCCATTTTCGACCAATGGGAAGGAAGCCAACTCGTGGTGTTAAATCGAAAAGCAAGAATGGTCAGTAACGTTTTCGCTCTCATAGGAACAACACCTAGAGTGGTTCGCTTGCTCTCGCCGAGTTCAGACCCAGTCATCGACTCGACCCCACCAAGGTAATGTCTGCTCACTAGAGACCTCTCTCTCCGCTCATTTCATCTAAATCCAATCATCGCCATGTGATCAGATAATTAATAAGTCAAATCGCTCAGCTCTTCTCAAACTTTCTTTCCTCCAATCCAGTTGCCTTTCATTTTCAAACCCCATCACGTGTCCTGATTATTCCAAACTGTATGCTGCCACTTCCACTCAAACGACTGCGCTTCAACCAAATCTCACCATTCGCATCCAACAACAAGAAATTCCGCAACGATATTGTCACAGAACGGTTAAGTCGACAGGATTCTACAACAGTGTAATACATCAAATATTGCAGTGTATTTAACTTTGGATCATATATTACATAAGTCGACAGGATAAAGATTATGGAGCTTAATCAGGATCAAGATGGAAATTAGCCCAGACACCAGCAAATCAAACGGCAATGACAAAACCAGCGGAAAAGAAGCGGACAAGAAGAGAGGCGACCAGGCGCCTTCTAGCGGCCATCATATGGCAGATGACCGTGGCCATCCGACGTGTCAACGCCCCACAAAGTGAGACGGAATTCCGGAGCGCCATTCCCCGGGGAGGACGACGGACACAACCCCCGCCAACCCCAGGCGAGTGTCACCAAGGCCGGACACCGACCACCGAGAAGTCATCCACCGCCATGCCGTACACAGTCCCCGAAACCAATCCGCGCGACCCGGGACAACCCAAACGATCCCAAAATGATCGTCCAGTACCGGACTTCACTTCAATTTCGCGGACGGTGCGAGCAGTCCCGAGCCAAGCCAACCATCCCAAACCAAGACGTTCCAGAGGAGACCTGTTGAACTGAGGTAGGCACCCACCCTATGGCGTCAAGAAATTGACTTTGGACTCATAGCTAATCCTACCTACCCCTTTTAACCATATCTAACCTTTGTACTCAATGAATGCACGCACGGGCTAGGCCAAACCTGTCCGAAAGGACTCGCACTACAATCAAATTTGTCACACAGGACAACCCTTGCCTGCATTCATTGACCCCACTACCATGTTTATCACTCAACCCAATTACCAGTACTATATGCCCTCAAATACAAGCCACAACGGCTTTAACCATCATCATGCCCAAAAAAACGTGTCAGTACAGCTCACACACTTACCACACAAAATCCATGCATGACCATACGTCGCCACGCCATAAAAATGTACCTCACAACAATCCCACAAACGTATTTAGCAACAATCACGACATTCGCAACAACAATACACCGACAACACCCAGCCAAAGGACGGTTTTCACGCTAGCAAACACGCACAACCCGCCCAACAAGCACGACACTCGCGCCAAAAGACGACAACCACCAACAAACGCATGCACCGTCGTTAGTAACAATCATCTCGTCTACCCAAAACACTAAAAAAATGTTCACCTTAAAAGGTACCATATACACTAACAATAGAAATTTCGATATATGACTTTAATAAATTTGTTGTTCATAGTGAGAACAGGTTAAATTTTGTACAAACAAGGACTTCGCGCGACACCTTTTCATTCACAATTTTTTTTTCTCTCTCGATTCGTGTCACAGGTCACCCCACAAACCTTTTCACTTCAGGCCACAGACGCCTTTCAACACGCCTGTGACACGTCTCCACTCAAAGCGTGTTCACGTCGTAAGCCTCATTTTCACTCAATTCCACCCTAATGCCACTGAATAGCATTTTTTACTAAAGTCACAACGACCATTCAATTTAATAAATGGATACAACGTCCGGATTTTCAAAATACAAATAATGCCGAACTTACACCAACTTATCTCTTCACAATGTATTGGCAGACCATAACACATGACACAAGACATCGTCAAACAAGTAAAACCCACAAACAAAACAAAATTTCGTACACCAAACATATCACACACGCAACGCAACCAATGCCGAAAGTAAAAGATTCAATTATAAAAAACAATTAGGCGTGCACAAAGTCAATTAGACCGACAGGAAACGTAGAAGCAAGGCAGATATCTTCCCGCGAAGAAATAAAGACGTCGCCATGACTCCAATTACGTGCAAACAGTGGGTGGATAAGTTTAGACTGGACCCGCTCCCCCGCACGCCTCGTTTCCGATCTCCAATTACTTCGGACCTCGCGTCCCCGACACGCCCCGCTTCCGACGTCTCATTACAAGGCCCCGCTCATCCAAATTAGGTCACCGCTCTCACCAGCCACAGATTCCTCTATGCCACCAATTTTGGATTCCAGTTCAAGCCGGCGTATCGATTTTTACAATGTAGTCAAATCAACTGTCACTCGGAAATCTAAAAAAGGTACAAGACGTCACACACATTTAAATGAGTTCATACTCCCATCATAATTGATCAAATACTTTACAAACTTTCAAAAAAACGCTACACCTTCCATCTACACATAAATACCACAGATCTTAGGATCTCGACAACACATAGAATTCACACACACATTTCTTACACCAAAAACTACTAACATTTTTCACAATACACACAAAGACAAGAAATTTATAGGGCATGTAGATACCAAAGGGTTCAAACCAATACACCTTATTTTCATATTAATCATTTTCATTATTTTCTCTCAATTAAAAATGTAAATATTTAATCAATTTATCAATTTATTCAACTTAACATCACTTTTAATCATTAATTATCATATATTTACCACTTAGTTATGTTATCATAGTTTCCAATCAACAAAAACTCATTGGTTTTCTTTCAAAATTGGATATTATATTTCATTTTGATTTACAAAAACATTCTTTTTTTCTCTATCTTTTTTTTTCACCATGCAACCAAGCATTTACTTTGATTTCTCCCAACTTTTATATTATTTTTTGATTTCCTCCAACTTTTTATTTTTAATTATTTTTGATTTCTCAAAAGCCCTAATAAAAATCCCTCGTTTTCCATTCCCAATTTCGAGCGAGAATATGGTTAGGCATTTTTCTTTTTTTTCACCATGCATCAAGCATTCACTTTGATTTCTTTCAACTTTTTATTTTACTTTGATTTCTCAAAAGACCTTATGAAATTTCCTCGAATTCTTTTCCAAAATTCGAGCAAAAAAGTAACTAGGCATTTTCCATTATCACCATGCAACAAAACAATTTTTTTTTCAACCAAACACATTCAATTTTGATTTCATTCAACTATTCTTATTTTATTTTGTTTTGATTTCAAAGCGCCTTATGAAATTTCCTCGAATTCTTTTCCAAATTTCGAGCAAAAAAGTAACTAAGCATTTGTCTTTGTCACCATGCAACAAAATATTTTTCTTTTTCAACCAAACACATTCAATTTTGATTTCATTCAACTATTTTTATATTATTTTTATTTTGATTTCCCAAAAGCCTTAATAGAACTCCCTCGATTTCATTTCTTATCTCGAGTAGAATTCGTTTAGGCGCATTTTCCTTTTTTTTTTAACCCACTATGTACCATACATTCATTGATTTCTTACAATTAAAAATTTTTGATTTCTATTAATTATACTCAACCTATATCATCAACACCATTCTATTTATATCACCAGCAATGCTTGTATATAGCCCCTCAATACCCACAACTAATTTTCCCACAAAATTATTTTTCACTTTACAGAATTCTCTCAGGCTAACCCCTTCTTGAATTCTTCACATGTAGGGGGCGCATCTGTCATAATTTGTATATAATTAAATGCAACCCCGACCCACTATGTATGTACCATGTTTGATTTTCAAAGATTTAATAAAAGAATAAGGTAACTGGAGGAAAGAAAGTAACAAAAGACATAGGAATTTGATCTAGAGGAGAACATATTTATTAATAACGTCGCAGTTAACCTTCTGACCCCGGGTCCCTGCGAGCTAAGTTTAAACCAACACTTCCTGGCAGAGACCGGACGTCTCTAGTGACCGCAGAAGTTATATTAGTCGCGAAGCACTCAATACTTCCTGACAAAGCAGGACGTATCTGGTATCCGCAGAAGTTATATTAGTATAGAGACGCCCAACATTTCCGGACAGAACCGGACGTATTTTGATAACGCGGAGTAAATAAAATCGAAATAGCACCCGACACTTCCTATCAAGCAGACCATATCTTTCACCAAGGAGAACCGCGGTCCAATTAGAAAGTCTCCCCTTAAGTAGGTCAACCAATAGGAAAACGGGGGCGTTCCATTTTCGACCAATGGGAAGGAAGCCAACTCGTGGTGTTAAATCGAAAAGCAAGAATGGTCAGTAACGTTTTCGCTCTCATAGGAACAACACCTAGAGTGGTTCGCTTGCTCTCGCCGAGTTCAGACCCAGTCATCGACTCGACCCCACCAAGGTAATGTCTGCTCACTAGAGACCTCTCTCTCCGCTCATTTCATCTAAATCCAATCATCGCCATGTGATCAGATAATTAATAAGTCAAATCGCTCAGCTCTTCTCAAACTTTCTTTCCTCCAATCCAGTTGCCTTTCATTTTCAAACCCCATCACGTGTCCTGATTATTCCAAACTGTATGCTGCCACTTCCACTCAAACGACTGCGCTTCAACCAAATCTCACCATTCGCATCCAACAACAAGAAATTCCGCAACGATATTGTCACAGAACGGTTAAGTCGACAGGATTCTACAACAGTGTAATACATCAAATATTGCAGTGTAATAACTTTGGATCATATATTACATATACAATAGATCTGAGGGTATGAGGCCAGTGTTTTAATTGTTTAAAGTTTGTAAAGCATTTCACCGCTGATGCGTAGTGTGTTTGGGCATTATTATGCTGTTACAGAGCATTGGACACTTTGTTTGGGTACTGTCCAGCTGATAGAGGTCATTGGGTATCCCTTGAAGGAAGGGGAGTGTCACTTGTCGCCGTACATCATCCACGTATCGTGGGCCATCATAGTGCCCTGAGAAGACATGCTATCGTAGGCGATAGCACATCCTAAACCATAAAGTCGCGTTGTCGCTCATTAGGAAATTTTACAGATGCTCCTGTATATAATCTGCCATCATATCAGCACAATACTCTACGCTGCAACTATAGGAAGAAATAGAAACATGTTTTTTTCTAATAAATGACCCATTTTGACGTTACTTGTGCGGTGTCGATGGAGACCCACTGGCGATTCTCCACCAAACCCTGCAGGGCTGGCAGAGGCGCCATGTTCATTGTACATAGTATTAAACATATTTTAATTCTTTTATAAAATAGTTCAGACCAGTTCTAATTAACAATTAATTAATTGTTTATTGCACTTTTCTAATTAACAATTAATTAATTGTTAATTGCACTTCAATTTAATTGAAAAATATTTTTTTTAATGCCCAACACTGCATTTCAGTACCATTCTCTTCTCGAACATGCTGTCCGACAATTTGTGACTCTTTGGCAGATTTGTCATTGTCGCAAAAGAAAAAAAGGCGTTCAACTGCAGCTGACGATGGTAAAGGTGTGTTGTATTTAATAAAAACACTTTTTATCTCAGGCAGTGTTGGGCAAATATTAATTAAAATGATTTATTAAAGATTAACAATTGATTAATTGTTAATTGTAATTTTCACAATTAACAATTAATCAATTGTGAATTGTATTTTTACAATTAACAATTAATTAATTGTTAATTGTATTCATACAATTAGCAATTAATTAATTGTTAATTGCACTTTCTAATTAACAATTAATTAATTGCTAATTGCACTTCAATTTAATTGAAAAATAATTTTTTAATGCCCAACACTGGTTCAGACTATGCTCTTTTGCATGTATTGACAAGATGTCAATAAAATTATTTTAATTGTCAAATATCTAGAAGGAAGAAGCCCATCTCACTGCTAGGAGGTCTTCCTCCCTGTTGCTGAATGACGCTCCCTGTATGTTACTGGCTTGTTCTCCATATTACACAAAGGTAAATAAATATCAGTCGAACAGAGATACCTGCCAATCCAGCGTGTCTATTTGGCCTTCCTTGACACAGGAGCAGCGGCGGTATTGACGCAACAATAAAGAAAGTAATAGATATAAAATAAACAAAAGAGAAAATATGAACAATAACAGATTAAT
The DNA here is from genome assembly GCA_030710605.1 of Cordylochernes scorpioides. Lineage (NCBI taxonomy): Eukaryota > Metazoa > Arthropoda > Arachnida > Pseudoscorpiones > Chernetidae > Cordylochernes > Cordylochernes scorpioides. The sequence continues at coordinate 41,618,345 of CP092878.1, forward strand.
TATTAAAGAATTATTACTCTTCCTTCGCAATCTAAATGATTAACAATGAAAAATATATTTTAAGCAAACTACACATATGAAATTTAATTTAAAAAAACTATATATTATAAATTTATTACAATATTCCTGTGGAATATTCCTATTTCCTGTGGAGTATTCACCTAATTACGACTGTTCGAACTTTACAGAAGTGAGACATCGTTTGTTCCCTGATCTAAATGATCTAACTCTTCCACCTCGGCCACTTTGTCTATATGATTTTTGAACTTTGTAGAATAATACATGTAAATTTATAAATATTTTATTCAATGTTCAAATATGTTTACTGTTTCCTCTGTATTAGGCGCAAATGTTTCAATATCGCGCCTGGTTGATTAATAAATGGATTTTTAAAAAATATCATTAGTATAAAAGAGACCAGACGCAATAAAGAAACCCGAATCAAAACATATTAAAAAAGTGAAAAATTGAGATTCAAAATCTCATATCATCCAGTAACTAGTTAAGAAGGCTTTAATTTTAAAATAATATAATGCACCACTATAAAATGTTATATTCAGAGTCGATATGAATATAATTTGAATCCCTTTTTCCTTTTCTTATCATAACAGGAAGAAACAGCTCCTTTATTAACACAAGGCAATAACGAGATATACATATAAAATAAAAGGACTTAAAAGCGCGAATGTTTCTTTTAAACATAATACAAATTTCTACTGTCCTTACTGCGATGAAAAAATATATTGGGAGGGCTTGGTTCATCAGTGGTGAACCCTCCCAGCGGTTTCGCCAATTTAATCCACCAGACCGCTTCTCAGAGCTCTAATACTGTATTGGATCATTCTGCTTTTATATGCTACACTGAAAGATGGAATCTTAGAAATGGGTTTCAAGTAAACTATGGACATAAGCTTATTGGACAGTAGAATTACATTCAAATATTTGCTTCGAGCAATGCTCTTCAGCAAACAATAAAGACGAGGCCAGTTAGGCATAAATTAACACAAAGCAATAACGCGCCATCTATACAAATAAAATAAAAGGACTTAAAAGCGCGAATGTTTATATGAAAGCTCCTTTATGTTTATATGAAAAGGTAATTATCTTGCATTGATATACTCTCTATGTAGATATAAGATATAATTAAAATTTATAAAGCGTAACGCTTTTCATTACCAAAATATCTTTATATTTAAAGTACATTACCATCTTGTTTCTGTTTATATTGTAGCAAAGTATTTATTATTTTATCAACAGAGTATCCTTTTTATGTTTATATTTTGATACTCTGTAAACTTCCCTTATTGCTTATCTTTTGTTTATCATTCATAGTTTGTTGTTGACTTAAATAAATTGCTGTGTCATCATTAGAGTTTGTCTTTTCTAATTTTCCACGTGGCAATATTTCCAAAGCCGTTTTAGACAATTTTCGTAGATAAATATTTTATCAACAGCTCCTTTGTATAAATATTTATACATTTTTATAATATGTAAAAGTTATTTCTGATATGGTTCTTTGATAATTTTAATAACTTATTGTGATAATAAAAAGAGAAACAGAGCTGGAGCGTTTGCGTTGTTCAAATTTTGGAAGACGGCTGAAGAGAAGGGAAAGCTATATACATAATCTAATTGATGTAAATAATTATATGTAAATTATCTTTGTCAGGAATCCCAGTAAAAGGCTTGTTGCTGCTGTTGTATATAGTCACAGTGTATAAAATACTGAAACGATGCAGCAGAGAAGCAGTAGGGAAGAAGTGGGAACGCCAAGAGAAGAAGGGCCCCTTCCAGGAAGTGTTGATTGACAAAATTCCTGAGGAGGGGGTGGCAGACAGTCGGAGGAGTCCAGCTGGCGTCGCCGTGGGGAAGGGATCAGCCGAGCCCAGCTGGTGCCGCAGTGGAAGGAAGCTGGCCGGCCTGCCGAGGATTTGTGTGTGCCGAGAAGACATGGCAGTCTGGGGAGAGAAGTCTGTCTGAGAAGTGGGCTCCGAACGTGTGGCCGTATGGACTGACCGGGAAGGCGGTAGCGGAGAAGGATCCCTCTAGTGGCGGACATTGAAGGCAAGTTAATCTTCTACTGTATAGTTACTTATCTACTCTTTTAAGCTCTTGTAATAAATATACCGCACTAAGCTGTATCCTAAAGAATCCACATTGTTCTCTTAGAACCTTGAACGCAAACATCGACGGCTGAGAAGCGTCGTAACAATACTATACCTACTACATATATCTCTGTATTCTTAGTTCTCTTCTCTTCAATTACTCTGCAAACTGGCGAATCCTTTATAGGACGAGAGGTCCTCAATAAAGGCTTTTGTTTTTGTTGTTGATAATAAAAAGAGATTATTGTGATAATAAAAAAATCTCTCTTTTTGTGTGCTTTCATTAAGATGTTTTGTATTAATATCAAGAGATAAGATATGCTTTTTTTCAAATTATAATATTGTGGCACTTACTTTTATAATTTTTAGACAATAAAAAGGCATATATTGGATTGAAATAAATATTTAGTTTTTAAGATTAATATCTTATTTTCTCTATTTTAAGAACTTTTATATATGTAAATACTAATCTCTTTTTTTTTTTAGGCAAAACAGTCTATTTATTTTGTTGAAGATAAATTTTACGTTTGTATATAAAGGCTTATTGATGTGAATAAAGTTTGATTGATTTGATTGAATTTCATTGTTAAAGATGAAGTTTTATTGTTGTGAATAAATGTACATCATGTGAATAAATTTCATTGTTAAAGATGAAGTTTTATTGTTGGGAATAAATGCATACATTATGTGAATGAATTACATTTTTGAAGATAAAGTTTAATTGTTAAGGAAAAATTAATATTATGTGAATGAAAATTGTTAAAGATAAAGTTTTATTGTTGGAAATAAATGTACATTATGTGAATGAATTCCATTGTTTAAGATAAAGTTTTATTGTTGGGAATAAATGTACATTATGTGAATGAATTCCATTGTTAGAGATAAAGTTTTATTGTTGGAAATAAATGTACATTATGTGAATGAATTCCATTTTTAAAGATAAATGTACATTATGTGAATTAATATCATTGTTAACGATAAAGTTTTATTGTTGAGGATAAATGTACATTATGTGAATTTTTATAATAATGTGCATTATGTGCACTTGCAATAATGTGCATTATGTGCATTTATAATAATGTGCATTTTAATAATGTGCATTTTATTGTTCGTATCTAAGGGATCTAACTCAATTTCTTCGTTCTGTATTTGTATTTTTAGTTGAAAAAAAATGCTTCAATGGCCCCCATTCTTACAAAAGTCCAACCCCACCAGCGAGTGCAAGTAACCAAACGGGCACATTTGTAAGTGCAAAGTGGAACTGCTTTTCACATGTGTAGACATGTGGTGCACTTACAGTAAAAGCATTTGCCTATTTCTAACTACCATGGATATCATGGCCTGTACCATGTGTACTAGGGATAAGCATATATATATATATATATATATATATATATATATATTTTAGTGGCGTTCGAGAATAGTTCGACATTTTATTATATTTGCATATAATTAAAGAGATATGTAAATTATTCCATACTATATTTACATACGTGAAAGGCTAATACAATCAAAAATAATTAGAATATACAAGTATCAGAGTCATCAATCAATTCTTAATTCTGTCACCGTTTGCTTTTGTGAATGGAATAAATACCCAAATATGGCGATTTCTTATAAGCATCGGTAGTTCAATGGCGAGAATGCTCGCCTGCCACGCGGGTGCCCGGGTTCGATTCCCGGCCGATGCATTTTATTTTTTTACAATTTTAAAAACTCATTTATATATTGTACAAGAATGACATCCACGGCACCAATTTATAATTGTAACGAATAGTATTTGAATAAAAGCATTTAATCGGGTAAAACCCGGGCGTTGCACGGGCCATTCGGCTAGTTTTAGAATAATAGAGAGTACAGTTATAAAAAAAAACCTCAGTGCTGTAGATTTTCAAGCTACATCATACATCAGGGAAGGAAGTTAAACATGAGGAATTACTATCTTTCACAGGCTAATTTTATTTATGGGATATCTCGTAGTTTAAAGTCTCAACTCGTAAAACGTCAAAGGCCTCTGTAAATCTAAATAAATTAACCCTCGTCTGCTCAAAATTGACCCCATTTCCTGAATTAACGAAGGAAAGGTGTCTTTCCAAGTCTTCTATAAAAATCATTTTAATTGAATTCTTTTAAATTACCTTTTAAATTTGAGCCTATATCTGATAAATAATGCTATTAATGAATAGATATTTTATATTTTAGGAATTTATAGTATTAAAGTATATTTGTAACTATTCTATGATGAAAGAAATGTACTATAAGTTTACATATCAACTTGATTTGGATGATAGAAAATGATAACAAAAAATTGATAGTCTTATGTTCTTATAAGTTAGGCTATGTTCTCTTAAATATGATAGATTCCATTCAAAGCAAATGTATTCGTTTCTATAATACTAGACGAATGGCCCGGGCAACGCCCGGGTTTTACCTGAGTGCGTATATATTTTAAAAACGTTTTAATTCAAATACTATTCGTTACAATTATAAATTGGCGCCATGGATGTCACTCTTGTGAAACGTCGCGTTCCAAACTGTGTGTTTTTAAAACCTTTTAATTAAAATACTATTCGTTACAATTATAAATTGGCGCCGTGGATGTCTCTCTTGTGAAACGTCCCGCCCCAAACTGTGTGTGTCTTGAAAATATAAAAATGTGAATTTTCATAAAGATTATATCATGTCGATTTTTTTTTTTTGCATTTCACCTACTAAATCGATAGAGATAATTACATTTGCAACATGAACTTAGGTATATTGACTAAATAGAAAACTGCATAGTAATAAAGATCATTTTTTAAAGGCACCATAACGTTTTTTTTCAATAAAATCGAAACAAAAATTAACGATAAATAACGATAATTGCCTTAAAAAGAAATTGCCTTAAAAAAAAAGAAACATTCGCGGTGAATTTGTCTTGCATTCGTTTATACAATTATTATATACGAATGACCCGGGCAACGCCCGGGTTTTACCCGATTAAATGCTTTTGTTCAAATACTATTCGTTACAATTATTAATTGGCGCCGTGGATGTCATTCTTGTATAATATATAAATGAGTTTTATAAATTGTAAAAAAAAAAAAAAAAAATGCATCGGCCGGGAATCGAACCCGGGCCGCCCGCGTGGCAGGCGAGCATTCTACCACTGAACCACCGATGGTTATGAAAAATCCCATCCGTGAGCTTCAGACAGACAAACAAACAGACAGAATAAGGCAAATATATAAGTAGATTGTTACAGAAGCGTGTCGAAAGAAAATTATGGAAAAATCTAGAAAGGTGACAAAGAACGCTGCTGTTCACTTAAGCCAGTGAGATCTGCCAATCACAGAATGCGTTCAGAATGCTGTTCACTTACACAATATATCAACTACAAGTCCCTTATTTAGCTTTGCATGAACATAATGGCACTACCAAGATATAACACGACAGACATTACTTCTATAGCTATATCTACAGTAAGTAATGGTACAGTTAAAAACCTGTCTATAGCGCCCCCTCTAAATATCGCCTTCATCTCTATAGCGCCCGATTTTATACATTGAAATGTAAACATTTTACATTAAAAGTGACCTGTCTATAGCACCCCCTCTCTATAGCACTCTCTTTGGTGAATCCCTATTGAAGGCGCTATAGACAGGTTTAACTGTATTAAAGTAGGGCGTATGGATATTTCAATAAAAACTTCCATATATACCTATAAAAGTAGCACCACTGATCTCTAATTTTATTTCTATAAAATATTGCTCTATATTTTTATGAAAAAATAGACAATTCACAACTTCGTGGAAAATAATATAAAAGGGAATTTGTACTAGGATAATATGGAAAAATTTTAAAAAGGCATCTTCTGATCGTGAAACTAAATGTCTGATGGCCTGAGCCATCTATCGAATAAATATGAACTAATCATCGATTTTTTAAATTATATTCCAGAATTAGCCAAATAAAGTTTCTTGATAAATCAAGTAAAGCTAAACACGTACGCGTTTAAGGCTGTTGGCCTTCGTCAGCGTGGTGTAAGCTGTGCCTCAACGATCAAAAAAGTTGGTCTTTGGGGCATACTGAAAACAATGAAACAAGCTTTTAGGATTCCCTAAAGACCAGCTTTTTGGTGGTTGAAGTACAGCCTCCACCAATGCTGACGAGGGCCAACAGACCGAAACGTGTACGTGGTTAGATTTTCTTAATTATTCACGAAACGGTAATTTATTTTCCAATTCTTTAATAATTAAAAATCAAAGATAGTCAATATTTATTCCGATAGAGGGCGCAAGCATCAATAACTTTTAATTTAACTATCAGGAGATTCCATTTTCTCAATTTAAAACTTTATATTAGATAAAATAATCTAATAATATTTGAATAAGCTACCTATATGAATAATATGAGGTAAAAATTATTATATAATCAAAATACTACGATAGTTGTCTATAAATATATACACAGATACACTGGTTCAAATCCTCATAGTAAGTATAGGCTTCGTAGAATAACATAAGATCGGACACAACCGTCTTTAATGAACAATAAAGAAGTCCACCTAGGAAGAATTTTCATAAGTCTTTTGCAAATTATATATTATTTGAATATAAAAATAATATTATGATGCATTAGCGTGCCATCTGTTATGAAAATTCGAAATTATTATAGACGCGTATGATTCTTTTATTTTTTTTTTTTATTTCAACACACAAAACGCAATATCCCGGCTAGGGATAGTTGCGTCGATTAACATATTTTTTAACAGAAACAGTTATAAACATATTATACAATAAAAAGGTAATCAAAAATAATAAAGAGTGAAACAATAATATATATTGGAACCTGAACCTTTCAGGTTAGAAAGATAATAATAAATATATTTTGAAAAATACTTAAATCTATGATTTTTTAAAAATAGTATATATCAAAATAGTATTAGTAGATATTGTTTAATTTTTAAAAGAATCATACGCTTCTATAATATATATTTCTAATATTCATAAAAATATTATAGTCATAAATATCATTTTAATATATGTTTGACTATAAAAATTAATTCGAATTAAAGGATAAGAGAAAGAGAGAAAAGGCAAAACTGTCTTTAATTACCAACTTCAAGAGAAAAAAAAAACTAAGATAAATATTTTCTTAGAAGGAAGATTAAGGCAATACTTTCACTTTTATCTTTTGGCTTTTATATCTCTTCCACTGTGATATATCTAAATATTATTGCAGGATGGCTAGATGAATAGAAGAATTAGTCAGATATAAGAATTAACTCTCTCTGATATAAAGATTAAACTTATTTGACCAGGAAATCGAGTAAATTCTCAAAAGGCTCCAGGGTATTTTTTGGAGTAATCTTAAGCCTGTAATTCCTTATATTTACCCCAGACGAAGTTCTTTCACAGCAGATATAGAGGAAGATATTCTAGAAATGATTTTCGTTTTTTTATTTTTTTATTTGATTATTTCTGAGATTGTCGCACCTTAATAAGCCAATAATACTCATTATTCAATATTGGAATTAATCTCAATTCTAAGGAGTTAAAATATAAATACAAGGTAATAAGACTAAATCCAAAAATAGTGGACTCTCGATAATTTGAAACTTTCGGTAATTTGAAACGTTTTATAGGTCCCTTGAAAAATACTTGATAAATTGATTAAAATCAATATTAATTGATCTCATCGGTAATTTGAAGGCATAGTTTCTTGCCACAAATGAACATTTGTGAATACCTTAAAAATATTTCATATAATAAATCACGAATTTTGATCAAACTCTTTGTTTGAGAAAGGGAAAGACCCGAAATTTTTTATTAAATTTACTACTTTAATAACACTTGCGGTAGGTCACTTATTTAATCTTGTATCAACATAGTAGGTATATCCCGAAACTGCCAAAAGTTCTAACTCTTAATTACTTGATTTTTTCTCTCCCTCTTGGTTGTTTAAACTCCTGTTATTTTGAACTCTTGATAAATTGAAAATTTTCTCTGGTCTCTTGAGTTGCAAATTATCGAAAGTCAACTGTAAATAAATAGATGAATTGATTGGATTTGATTTTGATTGGAACAGATTGGATTTGGACTTATTACCTTGTGTTTATTATCTACTAGCGCCGAATGACCCGGGCAACGCCCGTGTTTTACCCGATTGAATGTTTTGATTCAAATACTATTTGTTACAATTATAAATTGGCGCCTTAAATAAATGCATATATTAGTTAATAACTATAGCCTATGTGCTTTATCTGTCTATGTACTGTTGGCTTCCGTAGGCGTCTCTTACTGGGAAAAAGAAAGAGAGGATTCCATTTAGTTTTTAACTAATATATACATTTATTTAAGGAGCGACCCGCTCCAACACAATAGTTACAAAAACCAAAAAGCGAGTGGGGGGGAGGGGGGGGCAGAGTCAAAAGGCCAACCAATAGGAGAGCGCCATTAAAAAAAAAAGCAAACGGTGACAGAGATGATGACGCTCGTAACTGTATATAGAATAATCCAAATTGTGCCTTATCATAAATATATAAACCTTTAAATAAAAAAGTCATATTTTCGATCAAAATGTCATTTATTTTAACAATATTTCAGTTGGCTGAACGCCAACCTTTATCAAGGTATAATAACATTTTCATGTGTGTTATAATAACTTGATAAAGGTTGGCGTTCAGCCAACTGATATATTAGTAAAGTGAATGATATTTTGATACAATATATGCCTTTTTATTTAAAGATTTATTTATGGATTGCTCTATTTTCAAAAATATAAAAACGTAATTATAAAACGCGTTTAACAAGTTTTATCGCAAATGTTTTTTATAGAACGGAAAGTCGTAATTTTAATTATTTTAAGAATGAATAACGACTATTCCTATATTTAGGGATGTATTATGAAGTATTCTCCTTAAATAATGAAAATATTTTTTTCGTTCTATAAACATAAAAATTTGCAATAAAACTTGTTAAACATCGTTCTATAAGCATAGCAGCATTATATTGTATTATAAATGTAATCACCACTTCTAATGAAGACTTGAGAGACTTGAGGATTCATCTATTGAACACGATTTCATTAAATGTTCGTACATACGAATGAAGATTCTAAGATTGATTAAGCCATAAAAGGAGGTTGATATAATAAAAAATATACTATTATAACACCGATAATATATACAGTAAATGCTATCAAGCCTGAGACCCTTTTACTATAAATATCAAAATCCTAATTTTAATTTTGGATTCATAAATACCACTTCCCTACGGTCTTTCCTGGACCCTTGTAATATTTGACCAAATTCTGGTCCAAGGTGACTAACATGGCAAAGGCACCCTTTTCTCAATGAATAGCAAAATTTCAAAAAAGCAACTCCTGTTGTTGTTGTTGTTGCTTATTCCTCAAGTTGTTTAAAACAATCACCATTAGGTTCCATTGTCTCAGATTTTCTATTATAGTTCTGGGGTTTTCCCAGAGGTTTTTTTAAAAGGCTTTTATACCATTCAATAGATGTTCAGGACTGGCTGGTTGGGAATCGCATTTGATACAATTTGGGAATGTTTTCCATTAAATTTGAGAATTTTAAAATGTCCTGTTCATTTTCTTGAAATCGCCGCTTGTTTTTCCCTAGTAAGGGTGTGGAAAATGCAACTCTAAATATATTAATATATAAATATATTTACTCAAAGAATGATATATATTATCAATATATTTCTTGCCTCAATAAAGAGAGAAAAGATAATAAAAATAATCAAATATTGATGAAGAAATAAGTAGAATTGATATATGTCATAATGATAAAAGAAATAGGTGTATAGAATATACGTTAAAAATAATAGAATGTTCACAAAGTTTCGTTTTTAATGCATATTAAATTGTAAATATCCTATAACTATGAAATATGTATGAGAGGATATAGTATTTTTTCTTCAAGTCGCTGAGGTCTTCCAACTAACAGAATTTGTTACAACTTCCGTGGTAGGTTAAATCAATAATCTTGTCGCCATTGTAACCCTCTCATCCAGTAGAAAAGGGAAAGATGCAAAATTCAATAGGAAATTACATCACTGTAATTCAGTTTTTTTTTTCTCTTTAGAGGTGATAATATTGTCGTTAAGCGTTGAAATTAAATATATATTTATCAAATTATTGATTAGAGTTGTTTCCCCCGAGGCTTTAGTAACAAGATTGAATGCTGATTTGCATAGCGACAGAATACTTAGAGAATGGAAGATTGATGAGGTTGGAGAGAATCAATCTTTGGTTACAGAAATTAATACTGTAGGATATGTTGTATCTAGATTTAGAATATCTTCGTGGCTGTTTTGATATAGAACTCACTCAAAAGGCCAATTATTCTTATATATTATCTTATAATAATGAATAACTATGAAATAGTTAATACAAAGCAATAACGCGCCTTCTATATATAACGAATTAAGACGCGAATGTTTATTTTCACAAATTAATCAAACTTCTACTGTCCCTACTGCAATGGATAAATGAGACAAGCCCTCCCAATATTTCTTTCATCGTAGTTAGGGACAGTATCATGGAAATCCTTTCTATAAGATTGGTTGCAAAGATGATATAAATCGAATGAAGACATTATTGTTTATATTCTAGTTTGACTTTTGATTTTTAATTGAAAAATAAAAGGGTTCACACGACTTATGGGCCACCCTGTATATATAAAAAAGCTTTCGAGAAATATCGATCTCAGATTATTGTGTAACTCTTTTTACGAATTTCTTTACAGTTTTCCAATGAGCTTAGAAAGTGCTTGTCCGAAAACCTTTTACATTTTATTAGATGAAAGGCATAATCCTACATTTTGTACATACATAATATTTAATTAAAAAGGCATAAATTGGATAAAAATATTTATTTTACCAATATTTCAGTTGGCGTGATGGGTGTGATATTTTGAAAATTAACAATCTCGCCTATATTTATATTTATAATTACACAGGTCTACAAAACTCAAAGTAGTTGTACCTTATAGCATATATATATCGGGATTCAGAAAAAAAAAACTCTGAGAGATATTTGATGCACAGTGATAAATATCCCTGTGCATCAAATATCTCTCAGAGTTTTTTTTCTGAATCCCGATATATATATGCTATAAGGTACAACTACTTTGAGTTTTGTAGACCTGTGTTATTTGTACTATGTGTAAAAAGATTTTTCGTATAAAAATAAAATAAAAATAACAAAATATATATAAAAGAATAATATATTGAATACATATATTATATATTTCTACTGTCTTCAAAGCATATGTCCATAATTCATTTAAAATACCCATTCCAAGACTCTAGCATCGGTATCACTATAAAAGGAAAATCGAAAATGCAATATAACAGCGGTATGGTAGTTTAAAACAGGCGAAACCGCTGGGAGGGTTCACCACTGATGAGTCAGGCCATCCCATTAATTTTTAATTGCAGTAAGGGCAGTAGAAAATTGTTTAATTTTTAAAAGAATCATACACGTCTATAATAGTTTAGAATTCTCATAACAGATGACGCGCTAATGTATCATAATAAATTATTAATTTAATCTTAATTATTATATAAATGTATAATAATAAATGTATCATGTAATGTATGTAATATATATATATATTATAATAATAATAAATAATGTATGTATCTAATGTATCATAATAAATTATTAATTTAATCTTAATTATTATATAAAACTACTTATTAAAATTTCAATTAATGAATAAATATTTAAAATAAAAAATTATAATATATAAATATTGATTAGAAAAATTTCGAATTTAAAATTCAATATGAAAATTTTTAGTCAAATTGAAATTTCACCATATATATTAAAAAACTGAAATAATTAAAATGAAAACCGTATTTTTATCTCTCTAAAATAAAACACAAAGTAAATTTCATTACACTTCAATAATAAATTCCATCTAACTATTAGAAGAAAAAACTGTGGAAGGAAATAGGCAGTTTGCTATAAATCTAATAAGGGAGATTTTCCTTAAAGTTCCAATTTTAAGAACAAAAAAAGGGTTTTATCTTTAAGGTCTAATCACAGTAGAGTGAGCTTAAATTTTAGCCATGAAATCGATGGTTCCGAACTGAGATAAATGTGACCAAATAGAAGTGGACTGAGCTTTGGGTTTTCCAAAACAAACTTTCTTTATTATCGGTAAGGATTAGGGGAGATATGGCGCTTGGCTGAAAGTCCAAAGTGTCTGATCCAAGTAGGTAGGTCTCTTTTCCAGCATTATTTATTAAGAAGTGACGTTTGATTGGTTCTTCCGTATCAACAGAACCATTTGATTGCCAGGTAACCATCATTGATTCCAATTTGGAACCAATTTCTTCTTTTTAAACTTGTTTACCAAGTGATTTGAACAGAAATTGTCTTTGTTTTCTATCAAAGTAACATCAGTAATGGTTCTGTTGAATGGTGATATATTTAACTGTAGACATCAGGTTTTATTTGAATCTGTATAAATGAAGTAAAATTTAATTTGTTTAGAGAGATTATTTCCCCCTCTTTTAATAGTAGCTTTATATATATAATATTTAGAATACATTCATATATATTAAAAGGGATGTACCTGGATCTGTATATAAATATATGATACATTTTGAATGATAGAAAGTAAATTTCCAGTATAGCTTGGTTCATAGTTTCTCTCTCCCTCTCATTTCCTTATATTCAATTTTATGTATGCAAATAAAACCAAAATCTCTAAATTCAATTGTACAATATAAATCTTTTAATATGTAAATTTTAAAGCAGTTAACATGTATGTAAATTTTGTTTTTGTATAAAAGATTTGGAAAATAAAGAGAGAGATGATTGAGGTGGAGACAGCCACAAACGACTGCTAATTTTTCACACATCTATAGTAGAATTACATCATATATATATTGAAAATAAAAAAGGCATATTTTGACCATGCTCAAATGAGCATTTCTAGATGGCAGAGCGCCATCTAGTGGAATAAAAATAAACTAAACGTTTATTTAACTTGTTTCGTAATATTTAGCCAACCTATTTTTTTATTATAAATCTGCCATATAGATTTGCTCATGTGAGCACGGTGGAGATATGCCTTTTTTATTTACAATATCAACATTTGACCATTTTTTATATTTCGAGGGATTTCTTCCTCTATATTGATTTATTGTGCAATAAACGTCAAAGGTGAATTTAGAATATTGTGTGACTTAAATGTGTGACTCGTGGAACCCCTCAATTTCGAATTCAATCTTACCTCTGGATTTTAACTTGTCTCTATAAAAGCAATCACTTATAAGGTAAAGTTCTATTTTAATAAAGTGTTGCCTTAGATTGTGTGAGTATATCAATCATTTTTAATTAAATTACAAAATGTAATTAATACATTAAAACGCTCTACTAAAGACTCTGACTAAAGAATGTGTTCCTTAATAAAGGATGGTGTTCCCAATAGGAAAATTAAGTAATAATAAAAAACGGCTTTCGAGGATAGGTTTCTTGTATTATTTCTATATTATCTCAAGCTTTCAAGCTTATATCTCTATTAAACGAATGAACCTGGCGATGCCCGAGTTTTCCCCGAATGTATTTTTACTTGAGTTAAAAAGAAAAAAGATATGGAGACAACGACAGACTAATTTAATTATTTATTCAAATCATAATATGCTATGATCATTGAGAATCGAATAGTAATCATTGATTATATATATATTACTTGTTTACATTCGATTTTAATAAAATTATACTTTGCGTATTATATATTTGGATAATTCAATGAGAAATTTAATATATTTTCTATTAAAAAGGTAAACTCCTCTAATATATGAATAATAATTTTAAAATGACTTCTAAAGGGAGAAATAGGTTTGTTTTACTTTATTTATATTCTATCAATGAGCACATATACTCCGGAATAAGGGTTTATAAAACCTGAAGGCTTGAGATGATAAATAATAATACAAGAAACTTATCAACTGAAGAAGTTTTTTTTATTATTACTTAATTTTCCTATTGGGAACACCATCCTTTATTAAGGAACACATTCTTTAGTCAGAGTCTTTAGTAGAGCGTTTTAATGTATTAATTACATTTTGTAATTTAATTTAAAATGATTGATATACTCTCACAACCTTCTGCAACACTTTATTAAAATAGAACTTTACCTTATAAGTGATTGCTTTTATAGAGACAAGTTAAAATTCAGAGGTAAGATTGAATTCGAAATTGAGGGGTTCCACGAGTTACACATTTAATGAGCACGTGGGGAATTAATTAAGAAACTCTAATGAGTATAGCAAAACTAGATCATCGATCTTGGCTAATGGAAACTCTATCTCATTGTCTAACCATTGTTATCTTCATTGTTTCTCCATTGTTTCAACCCGCTTCGACAGATAAAAACAACTTAAGGAAAGATTTTTCCAAGTTAAAAAAAAAAAGAAATAACGCTTCAAAACAAAGGTGTTAGTAAAAAGAAAAATTCCATGTTGGAAAAAGAAAAATCAACATGAATGGTAAGTCTAGAAAAAAAGATTTCTATTATATTTTATTTTGTTTTCAATCAATATAGGTTTGGCGACAATATTTTGTTGTTTTTTTCGAACAATATATTGTTTTGTACACTATAAATGTGATTTATCACATATTCTACTATTCTTTCTTCTGAAACTTTAATGCCATATACACACACTTCACCCATAATTTATAAAATATTTGTTTTGAAAGGTTTTCCTGCTAATATAACTTGTCTTGTTTATATATTGCATTTGATGTGTAGGTTCAGAATTAAGTTTAAACTAATTTCTACAAAATTATTGTATTTTATATATAAAGAGAGTACCTTTTTGAACAATAAATTTATATTTTAAGATAAAATGGATATAATTTGATTTTATTTTTGCTTATCCCTAGTACACGTGGTACAGGCCATGATAATTATGGTGGGTAGAAGTAGGCGACTACTTTTACTGTCTACACCTACTACACATGTGAAAATATATTCGACTTTGCACTTACAAATCTGCAAGAGCCCCGTTTGGTTACTTGCATTCGCTAGTTGGGTTGGACTTTTGCAAGAATCGGGGGTCATTGGAGAATTTTTTTTTTAAATCAGGAAAAAAGTGCCCAATGCAGGAATCGAACCCGGGTCGTAGCGGTCGAAAACCAAAAGTTTAGACCATTCTTCCACCGACCCCCATATAATTTGTAATATAATAATGGTAATAAGTTCTCTCTAAAATTGAAGATGTAAACTAATATAGAGGTATAAGGAATAAAGAGATAAATTTTAATATATAATTCCATTCGCTATCTAAAATATGAAACTTTTTACAAGTTATTTGATTGTTATAACAATTCCCTATTTCCCATTGGGAAATTATTGTCAACTTTCTATAAGTAATTACAAAAAATATTAAAGTAAAGTTATTGTTATACAATTATGTTCAGTAGAACCTCTCTTAACCGGACACCCCGCTAGCGGACACCTCTCCATAAAGGACAGTTTTCATTCGAAAAATTACCATTTTTACAATTTAGAAATTCTCCGGTAAGAGGACACCTCTTCCTAAAAGACACTTTAGATCTGCAATTAGGTGTTCTTTATAGGGAGGTTTTACTGTATATGTTTGCAAATATGAATATTTTAATATCTTAAAATACCTCGTCTTCTTCTTTCTTTCCTCCACTGAATCATACTGGTTGTCCCAAAAGTTCGTAAACACCTGTAAAAATTCAAAATACTTATCCATATAATATACTAGCCGAATGACCCGGGCAACGCCCGTGTTTTACCCGATTGAATGTTTTTATTCAAATACTATTTGTTACAATTATAAGTTTGGCGCCTTTAATAAATGCATATATTAGTTAATAACTTTAGCCTATGTGGCTTTATCTGTCTATGTACTGTTGGCTTCCGTAGGCGTCTCATACTGGAAAAGGAAAGAGAGAATTCCATTTAGTTATTAACTAATATATGCATTTATTTAAAGAGCGACCCGCTCCAAACCAATAGTTACAAAAACGAAAGAGCGAGTGGGGGCGGCATGATGGGGGGGGGGGGGGGGGGGGGGCAAAGTTGGCGTGACCGTAGCCAACCAATAGGAGGGCGCCATTCCAAAAAAAAAAAGCAAACGGTGACAGAGGCCGATGAGGAATGACGCTCGTAGCTGTATATAGAATTTATACAAATTCATTTTTTTTGAAAGTGCTTACAAACTTTTACCTGGTTCAAAATCACATTAATAGGTACCGCTCAACAAGAGCAACCTAGTTCATGATAATTGAAACGGTGAATAATATGTGAAAGTTATTTACATATTAAACAAATTTTAACGCGAGATTCAATCCAGGTTCATGACTGTCGGGAATCGAGCGTGTTACCCACTTATCCACCGACTTATTTATTTACAAACTTTTAGGGCAACCTTGTATTAGGGTATCAAGCTTGTAGAGCTTGCTGATAGTGTCTACTGAAGATGAGTTGAGCTCATCAATGGATAAGTCAATACAGATCTTATAACATACTATATATAATTCTCTATTTACACACAAAATTAAATATAGAGTAAATTAAATTTATAAATCTAATTGCCATCTATCGATATAATTTGTAACAAATAAATTTACTCTGGCAATATGTTTCTTTTCAATAATATCATCAAATATTATCTCTAAAGACCTTACTGCAATGATATAAGTTATTGAATGAGAGGGCTTGGCTTATCAGTAGTTTACCCTCTCTTAGAGATTAAAATGGTTTAACCGCTGAAAGGGTTCACTACTAATAAGACAAGCCCTTTTATTCAATAACTTATATCATTGCAGTAAGGTCTGTAGAAATAATATTTGATGATATTATTGAAAAGAAACATATTGCCTGTAAATTTAATTGTTACACATTTTATAAATATAGAGCAAATCTAAAATTCACAGAAAATGATTGGTTATGGATTCCACACATAAAATAAATAAACATTCAATAAATAATTATATTGTCCAAAAACTCAGTAGCTAGAATACCTCGAATAGGCTTCTATCCTTCATTGTCGCATGAATAAGCATAATCTTCCAATACAGTATTAGTGTTAAAAAATCAGTCTGGTGGATTAAACTAGCGAAACCGCTTGGAAGGTTCTCCACTGATGAGCCAAGCCCTCACAATATTTTTATGTCAGTGAGAACAGAGACGAATGTTTGTTTCATTAAACAAAAATGCTCAATAGTTTAATATATGAAAAAAATAGTTCAAATGTGATATTGTACAGGGATAAGGTTTATACATTAAGAAAGAATAGAAAAGCATATCCTTATCGTGTACCTAAAGGTTACTGATTTATTGCGCCATTAATATTTTATATTGCACCGATAGATGGCGCAAGTTATCAGCAAATTTCAGTTGATTGATAAGAAGATGCCTTTTTTTCTTTCCCAATTTTATATGTATATATATTTCTCAGATATAATCATTAGAATTCATGTAAATATATATACTAGCAACATTTATTAAAATTATTATCCATAGTACACATGGTACAGGCCATGATAAACATGGTGGATAGAAGTTGGCGACTGCCTATACTGTAAATGCACCACAGGTCTATATATGTGAAAGGTAATTCGACTTTGTACTGAAAAATATGCCAGAACTCCGTTTGGTTACTTACACTCACTGGTGGGGTTGGATTTTTTTTAATCAGAAAAAAAGTGCCCAACGCGGTAATCAAACTCGAGTCGTAGCGGTCGAAAACCAACGGTTTAGACCATCCTTCTACCGACCCTCTTGCAAAAATAAATATATATCAATAAATAATACTAAATAATCTTATAGATTAACATCTAAAACATAGATAAATATTAAATTATGGCAGGGACCCATGTGAATCAGAGACTAAGTTGGATAAAACTTATCATAGATGACACTACGTGCATATTCTCATAGTAAATATTTTCCTAAAACAACCTCTAAAACCCAGATAAAATATTAAATTATGGAAAGAGATCCATGTGAATCAGAGACTAAGTCGGATATAACTTATCATAGATGATACTACGTGCATATTCTCACAGTAAATATTTTCCTAAAACAACCTCTAAAATATAGATAAATATTAAATTGTGGCAGGGACCCATGTGAATCAGATCCTAAGTTGGATATAACTTTGCATGGATGATACCATGTGTATATTATCTGAAGATTTAGGAGGAAGCGGTCCGATCCTAAACTCGGGTAATCCTAAATGATCCCATTTATATGCAAAGTAGGATCAATTTGCCTGAGGTCAGTGTTTCCTCTTTCCTGAGAACTGTCTAAACTGTCATCAACTCTTTGATAGGTCGGGAGATGGTAATGTCAACTTTTCAGTTTATATAAATCATACGGCTAGAAAATATTACGAAAAAAACTTCGGTCTTCTATAACCTACAACTGAATATAATCGATGATATACTTTTTATTCTATCAATAATAACTATCCTTCTGGGGGTCGGTGGAAGGATAGTCTAAACCGTTGGTTTTCGACCGCTACGACCCGGGTTCGATACCCGCATTGGGCACTTTTTTATGTTGAAAAAATGCTCCAATGGCCACAGAATCTTGAAAAAGTCCAACCCCACCCTCGAGTGCAAGTAACCAAACGGGGCTCTGGCACATTTGTAAGTGCAAAGTCGAACTGCTTTTCACATGTGTAGACATGTGGTGCACTTAAAGTAAAAGCAGTCGCCTACCTCTACCCACCATGATTATCATGGCCTGTGTCACGTGTACTAGGGATAAGCAAAAAAAAACTATCCTTCACTTCTCAAAAATACCTTTCTATACGTTAATCTTCTTTTAAAAGCCTACAGTAGAAAGAGAGCTTTATAAAAAATATATAAAATGGATATGTATATTTTTTTTCTTGTCCCAGGTCTGGACTTCAAGTCTACACCAGATACTGAAGGCCTCTTTATCGCCTCGATGACCACAGCTGGGTCGGTGTACATGTCTGTTCGGCAATGCCCGATGCATTACATGATGTGTTCTGGGCTTGCTGGAGAATCCTGACATTTGGTGCAATTCGGAAAGGTTTTGGATCCACTTGTGAAAATCATTGGACGTAGATGTCCTGTTCTAAGACGGGAAAGCATGGTGAAGTCTGATTTGTTTAGTTGTGAGTTTGTTTTCAGGAGGGGAGTTTTCCCATCGAACCAGCGGTGTTTGAGGTTATTTTACCAATCTTGATTAAATTTTAGAGTGATCATTTGCTGTTGGAAGTGTTGAGGATATTTTTGGGTTTTTTTCTTTAGATGCTCCTGCTGAATAATCTACTTCAATAGAACCGTATCTTCAGAAAGCAAAACATAATTATAACGCAAAAATGCGCCATCTATGTATAAGGAAAAGAAAAAAAAAACGATCAAACATGTATTTTTTCAGATAAAACAAACTTTTTACTATCCTTTCTGTGATGAAAATATATTAGGAGTGCCTGGCTCATCAGTATTAAACCTCTAAGACTTAAGAGTTTATTATTTGACATACAATTTAATTCGACTAAGATGGTTTAGGAGTTATAAAACTCCATATATCAATTTTAAAACACTCTTAAAATATTTGGAACATTATAATGCATTAGCGCGCCATCTGCTATCAAAATTCGAAACTATTATAGACTCTTGAGTCAAAAGGCGATCCATCAATTAAATTTATAAAAAAAAGGGCGTACCTGAATCTCTCTGTAAAGAAAAAATATATATATTTTCTCAAAATATTTCGAGAGATTGCTCCCTCTTTATCAGTTTATTGCACAGTGTTTTTTTTTTTCCTTTATAGATCCAGGTACGCCTTTTGTTTAAATATTATGGACGCGTATATGATTATTCTTTAAAATAAACAATTTCTACTGCCTTTACTTTTTTAATTTTTCCATTGCAGTAAGGGCAGTAGTAATTGTTTATTTTTATAAAGAATCATACGCGTCTATAATAGTTTCGTATTTTGATACTTGGAACATACCTAACCTAACGAATATACCATTTGAAACTTAAACAGTCTTTTTTCTTAAGAATCTCTGAGAATTACCATGAAAAACCTACGCATCTGGACATCATTGTCAGTAGACAATTTTGCTTCAATCCTTAGTGGATTCTTAGATTCTTCTCTTCTAGATGTCAGTTAATTAAGTTACCTCTAAAGATGACTTTATCTTACAACGAAGATACTAAGAGATCTCCCTCTCGCCCTACGGCTGGTTCTTCACGCCCAACCCCATCCTGCCTCGAGGCGTGCCAACTGTGCCGCCTGTGGGCCAGCGCCGAGCCGGGAGGTGTTCGCCTCCTGCGAAGTGCCCCTGGATCTGCAGGCCTGGCTCTTCGGCTTCGGTCTCCATTCCGAGGCAGTAAAAATAACAAGTGTAGCGAAGGCTACCATATACAAGTACCATCTTAGTCTTGAGGTGGGCAACGCCAGCCAAGACCTAGACCCTCCCACTCTGTGGGAGAGAACTCTCGCAACCAACCGGTGGCGGAGTCTTTTCCGCGGTGAACATCACCAATGAAGACCTTGTATATTTATCAATTATTGTATCTATTTATATCTATTTATTCACATATTTATCATTATATAATCTTATTTATTCGTATTTATTCAATTCTGTATTTAACCATATATTAGCTTATATGGACTTTGAAATAAAGTAGTTTCAATCTCAATCTCTCTCTCTCAGAAAAAATAAAGTCGTTACATTATCATTCGTCTAGAACCTTCCAGTTGATCTTTTTGCACACATAGTGTGAGCTAAAAATAACAATGTGAGACAGCGCCTGCCTTACCTACAATATAGAGTTGTACCATTTCTTGTTTTAAGTCATAAAGTAAACTGTGGAAGAAAACATCTTCAAATTCTTTCTCCTAAATAGATACTTCAGACATTGAAGATAGTATTCAATGCCAACCTACCTTGACGTGATGCTACAAATTGGAATGTCACAAAATGGTAAACACAAAAAGTTCACAACTCAATGGTGGAGTGAGAGTCTTAGCACCTTGCATTATCTCAATAGAGAAAAATCAAACGAAGTTCATATTCTCATATGCAGTGAAATCATAAGGCACAATTTGTTCAATACTATAACTAATTTATAATAAAATATAATGCGGTTTTTGATTGTAAAACGACCTTTGACAAGTTTCAGCGCAAATGTTTCTTTTGAACAAAAATCGTAATTTATTTTAAGGAGAAATAACGACTATTTCTATCCTTAGTAATCCCTAAGTATGGAAGGATGAATTGTGAAGAGTAATGATGCACGGAAAAATAAAAGTGTGTCTTGACATGGTATCTGCCCGGTAAGCGGAACACTGTGGGTTTCCATCCCTGGGCACTTTTATTTTTCCGTTCATCAATAGTCTTCACAATTCATCTTTTCATACTTCATCCCTAAGGATAGAAATATTCGTTATTTCTCTTTAAAATAAATAAAGATTTTTCGTTCAAAAGAAACATTTGCGGTAAAAATTGTCGAACGTCGTTTTACAACTATAACTAATTGTACAGATAATTAGTGCTAAAATCTCCATAACCTAGAGAGTGATAAGTCTTCAAAGAATAATATCATATTATTCACAGATATTTTGCAATGAATGATAACACACATTTACTAATAATGTATTAATATATCTGAAATAATGAATCCGAATAAATAATAAGATTACCAAGCTATAATATTATTTAAATAGGTAAGAACATCTAAGTATACAATATACAAATTGGAATGAATACTTTCAATCAGACACTAGATCTATAGTGTGCAAAGCAAAAAGTAAATTCAGGCTATGTACGATTTTAAAGGATACTAAGATATATTTACGATATGCAAATCGAAATAGGATTTTTAATATGCATTATCTATATTAGATTTGAATCCTTCCTCTTTTAAAAGTCTAATTTGGAATTATATAAGAATTACCTATTATTCTTAGCAAAATTTAGACAATTACCTATAAATATTAATGAGTTTAACTCTTCAAATTAGATGTAAACATTGTGAACAAAAGGATTACCTCAGTGTTTTATAAGTCGATGTAAGATCCCTTGTGAATTCTCTGTACTTTATCACTAGATCTTGAGGAACAATAGAGAAAGGTGAATCTATTAATTTGGAAATGTGAGATTTCCTGAATTGTTTGGGATGAAGACAACGCTATCCAGATTATGAATAATACTGTATCTTATATATTAGTTTCATAATATCAAAGAAGGAAGTTCGTTTCGATGTCGGTTTGTTTCCATCGTAAAATGTTTTTTTTTTTTCTTGAATATGGCTGATTTAGATTTAATTCTAGATATTTTGCCTTTTAATGAAAATCAGTTGAATTTTTATCTTCTGGAGCTATTAATATCAAAGGAGACATATCCTGACAACGAGCACATGAGATATTTAGATTGAATCAATCAACTAAACGTTTATTTAACCTGTTCCTTGATATTTGGTCAACCCATTTTCTTGATAAATCAAGAAAAGCCATCCATGCACGCGTGGTCGGAACCATATGAACAGGCATTGAAGCTATATGTTTTTCAACATGTGAATGTTGAAGTTAACCTAGTTGATAACATAATTGTAAATCCTTATTTCAGGTTAAGCTCAGTCCTAATACTAGTATTGGCTTCTCAATCAGGCTTCTCAGAAACGATTGAAAACTGCAGTCTTAGTGGTTTAATGATGAATTAGTTCTTTTTTTGAGGATCTTTATTTGAAGAATAATGCGGAAAGGAGGATTTCCTTTCCTTGCAATCAACATCCATATACAATTGACCTAATAATAGGTTCATCTGCCATTAAACGTTGTTTCCAACTCCAAGGGTGAGTTCCCTCTACATTTTATTCTATGGAATTTGAGAATTCTGCTCGGCCACCTACCTGGTTAGGCCACTTTGTAACATCGTCCTTTCTCCGTCATGGTGATATGTGTGAGGTTAGAGAATTTCTACTTCGTTCGATTCCCGCCCCTGGACACTTTTATTTTTCCGTTCGCCATTACTCTTCATATTTTCACCCTTTCATACTTCATCCTTAAAGTTAGAAATAGTCGTTATTTCTCTTTAAAATAAATTTAGATTTTTGTTTAAAAGAAACATTCGCGGTATAATTGCAATTTTCGTTTTACAATTTCTACTTCCTTTGCGATCTGCTATCTAAAATGTTCATATGAGTTATCAGGATATGCCATTTTTGTTTTTAATATCATCATCTCACTTTATTTTTCATTCCCCCCTTATTTTTCATATAAATATATATCGGAAAGATGGTTGATGGTTTCATGTATTAAAAGAGCCCTTCTCGCTTTTAGAAATGCATTAAAATAATGCACTCTTTATAGGAAATGGGACCATATAGTACGGAATTTACCATGCTCCTTCGGTGCTAATATTCGAAAATTAGAATTTATTTTTATAAATGATAATCGAAGTAGTTACTAATTTCTAAATCGAAATTTACTTAACCTATTCAGATACAGGTTGCATTAAAACATTGAAAACCTTTATCGAAAGGTTTTGAATCATTACAATCTATAGAAAATGTAGACACATGGACAAAACTGAATGAAGTTTTACCTTTTATAATGTATATTCGGATTCAGACAATAAATCTGAAATATATTCAATAAACAGTGACCTTTAATGAAAATACACAAGATAGCCAAATGTGAACAAAATTGCTTCTGTCTCTTCAAAAAACAGATAACTTGCGACATCAAAGACTCTCCACTTCCTTAAATTACGTCCATGGATGTATTATTATTCTATGAAGTGTATATAATTTGTATTTAAACTAAAATTCTTCATTTTTCTGTATACTATGGTTACTGCTTCGAAATTATGGTCATGGTATGGACATGATGATGTACAGGGCCTTAGAAAGAATAAATACAGGGCTATATTGTGAAACCATGATATACACGTGACATATGACTGAATATTCCAAAGCTGGTGACGCAAATTTTTTATATCAGTGCCTTTGTACGTTCTTCAGTTGTTGATAAAAACAGACTGCATTATTTTCATGCATTTCTAAAAGCGAGAAGAGCTATTTTAATACATGAAGCCATCACCCCGCAACTTTAAGATATATATTTATAAGAACATATAACGAAAAATGGAAAATGTCAGGTTATTGAGTTTTATAAGGTGTATTCTTTTGTTTCATTAATATTTAATTGTATTATTCTGTGCTTGTATATATTGTAGTTGACTAAAGACCAAATGTCTGAATTTGTATATAAGTGAGTGGTTTTAAATTTAGAGTATGAGTGAGTAGTTAGTTGTTTTTTCTTCATTTGGTTGAGTCATTATCGGCACCATTGAGGTGTCGCCTGGGTAGTTGAATAGAGGTGGTAATAAGAGAACTTGGTGGCAAGAAAACCAGATACAGTCCTCTAAAATTAAACGCCATACGGCTTCTAATTAGTTAAGGACTAGGAAACCTTAACACAGGTGTTGATATTAAAAATAAAAATGTCATATCCTGATCGTTTACACCTGCTTTTTAGATTGAAAATCGCAGTGCCGGGGGAATTTTGTCGCAACTTTGACTGACACCTTTTTTTTCTCCTTAGCATGGCAGTTCTTTTACCAATGTGATTTGAGGGGATTATCGATACCGTACACAAAACACAATTTTGTTTGAGATAAAAAACAGGTTTTCCATTTAAAAAATGATTATGATGTCCTAATTGGTAGAATGCAATTCACAGTCAATAGTAAAATAAATAATAAAAAAAGGTATAGAAGTAAAATTAATATATGTTGGATCCTGTCGACTCTGTCGGATTGTGGCTATCCTGTCGACTCTCTGTCGGATCGTGTCGACTCACTGTGGAATTGGGGTGTTGACTTACTGTGGGATTGCTGTGGACTCACTGTAGAATCCTGGCGAATTGTGTGGTTGGGTGGATATGATTGGATTGATGGCGCAGTCTTGGTCGAATGGTGGTTTTCCACAAAGGATAAACGAGCACACCTGGATGATGTAGAAAAATACACCTTGCGAAAGGGAGAATGATGAGACTGACTGGAGGTATTTGGCCTTTCACATGATGGAGCGTACACTACCTTGGTTGGAGACTATGTTGAGCAAACCTAGCTCGTAGCACGGTCACCTACCTTATTTTTTCTTCTTGTCCGAGATCATCGTCATCAACTCTCTCGACTTCTCATTGGTGGAGATCCTTCCACGTTCTCTCTGATGATTCGCTATCAATTGGTCATGCTTAAAGGTGATTGGTTGTTGATTTGTCATGCTTAAATGTGATTGGTTTAGTATATCCATTGTCGCCATGATTGCAATCCTCCAGGAAGAAGAAGGCCTTTGAACTTGAGTTTTATGGGTCCTGGGTACCTTTACTTCCTGGATGATGCAATCCTGTTAATTGTTCTTTTCCCTTGTCGCGAGGCTTAACCTTAATTAAACCTTTTGACGATACATTTTGCATAGATTGTGGTGGGGTTACATATTCCTATATACAGATTATCACATATATTTGTAAATTAGAATTTCAGAATATCACTATAATATACTAGTGTACAGAAGGAACAAGTATAAAAA
Organism: Cordylochernes scorpioides; assembly: GCA_030710605.1. Taxonomy (NCBI): domain Eukaryota; kingdom Metazoa; phylum Arthropoda; class Arachnida; order Pseudoscorpiones; family Chernetidae; genus Cordylochernes; species Cordylochernes scorpioides. The sequence continues at coordinate 41,644,033 of CP092878.1, forward strand.
TTATATATATTTGAAAAATATCAGAAAGGATATTAAATGAAAATTTGAATATTACATACATGTGGCAGAGCCTATACTATGTACACTTCGTGACATTGAAAATGGAACACCAAGAAATAGTGGCCAGAAAGTGATGAAACTCGGCAGACAGAGAGAGACAGGGACGAACAATAAGTGATCTTTATTTCAAAATGATAGTCATAATACAGAGCGAGAACGGCGTCGGCTTAGTAGCAAGTAGGACCACCGCGGAGGGCAATGCACGCAGCAACACGTCTAGGTAGAGAGTCAATCAGAGTACGGATGGCGTCCTGAGAGATGGCTCTCCATTCCCTCTCAACCATTTGCCACAGTTCGTCTTCTGAACGAGGCTGTGGCAAGGCATGCAAACGGCGTCCAATGATGTCCCAGGCGTGCTCGATTGGTGAGAGTTCAGGAGAGTACGGTGGCCAGGGAAGCATCTGTACATCTTGCAGAGCTTGTTGGCTAATGCGAGCAGTGTGCGGTCGGGCGTAATCCTGCTGATAAAGGGCATTGGGTACCCCCTGAAGGTAGGGGAGTGTCACCGGTCGCAGCACATCATCAACGTATCGTTGGGCCGTCATAGTGCCCTGAATAAGAAGTAAAGGTGACCTGGAACCATACGCGATTGCGCCCCAAACCATGATTCCACATTGTCTCACGGTGGGGCGTTCCACAATTGCTGCCGGATTGGACCTTTCTCCACGTCGATGCCACACGCGTACGCGGCGACTATCACTGGACAAGCAGAAATTCGACTCATCTGAGAACACGACCCTGTGCCATTCCGTCATCCAGGTCGATCTAGCCCGGCACCATTCCAAACGTTGGCGCCTATTCGGTGGGGTCAATGGCAGTCTTCTTAGCGGACGGCATTAGTGCAAGCCATTAGCAACCAATCGACGGGAAATGGTTCTGGTCGAGATGGAATGATCTAGGGTGTCTTGCACATGTTGCAGGATGGCGGTACAAGTGGCTTGTGGGGCCGCCACTGCTTGTCGAAGGATACGCCGATCCACACGTGCTGACGTCACACTGGTTGCACCGACATTCCTATAAATTGCCACATTTCCTTGTTCCAACCATCTTCTCCACAGTCGGTGCACCGTGGACGCACCAAGGTGTGTATCAGCTGCGATTTGACGTATGGACCAACCTGCCCTTTTCAGTCCGATCACCATGCCCCTCGTAAAAGCGTCTGTCTGCTTGAACTGCCTCCGTTTACGATGACCTGGCATTCTCTGTTATTACACGTGTCTTTTGACACAAGAACAAAATTTCTACAATGATTTTACTTGAAAAAAAAAAACAATGGTTGCCTGTAAAGTCGGTTTTACGGGCGAAGATTTTACGTGACAACGGTAATTTGTTCTGTGTGCAAGATTCCTTTTGATGTTAACGTTGATAACATCGTCCTCTTCTAGATGGCGAGGCAAGCATTTTACCATGTCTTGTACGTTGACTGGGACGTTTATCACTTGTCCAATAATTCCATAAGAGAAATCATGACGCAGTCGACGCACTTGCATAAATGGAAGGCGCGGTGAGACCAAACGTTCACTGATAGGATCCAGAGGCGGTAGACCTGGAGGTATGTCAGGATATGAGAAGCCGTTGACCTTTGCGAGAGTAGGAAGCTTACACTTATTCAGTGATTGTCTACAGGTGTTGCAAGACTTTGTATAATCCTCCTTGCGTAGCTGCCGATTTTCCTTAACGTACCAATCCGAGATTACCTTCAGTTGTAGTGCAGTGATGGTTTTAAGGTCATTCTTGAACCACAATCTGTCACAAACCGAGCAAGCATGGCCAAAATCGTTGTCCAGGAAAGTAGATTGAAATCTCCGTATTGACGATGACCATTTGGTATACCAGGTGGATTGTTCCAGTTGTATTGCTGTTTGGCTTGAAGAAGTAGTCGGTTGTACATCAGTCCGAGAAGATGCTGCTCTACGTTGTCGGAATGCACGTTGCCGTTGAGCGTTAGTTAGGGGAACGCTCGTTCTCTCCGCCACGACAGGAACGCTTGTTCTCTCCACCACAGAACAAGACGTTGAAGCAGGTGACTCTGACGTACCGCTGGTGAGGGCTATGTTAGCAGATTTACGTAGCTTGAACCTGCGTTGCCTCTCCGCAGCCGCTTTTGCAAAGGCTCTTACTTGTTCAGGAGTTCTGGTCAATGCTTTTCGTAGTCTGTACTCACGTTGTCGCTGAGCATTCGTTCTGGCGGTAGAGGTGGTGTGTGGAACAACGAAAGGTACTGCAGACATTGACGGCACGATATCCTCCGTCTCCATTGAAGTAGTGGAAGTTGAAGGCACCGTTTCCATTGTTTTGAGAGTGGTGATTCCTGTTGAACATTTGATATTGAATGGATGAATTTTTAATTTTAAAGAATCAATTTGAAAATCAAAACACTTATTCAGATCGAAGGTTCAAATTTTTGCTAAATAAATTTGAAATTAAATAAAATTTGTAATTGTAAATGATGAAGTTGAAAATTAAAACATTTACTTATATTAGATGTTAAAATTCTTGCTCAACACAGTTTAAATAAAGTTTTCTTATATCTGCCACTTTTTCTTAATATTTGTAATTTTAAATAATCAATTCGAAAATCAAAACATTTATTCAGATCGAAGGTTCATATTTTTGCTAAATAAATTTGAAACTATTTAAAATTTGTAAAATAATAATTAATTAATTTTAAACTAATAATTTACTTAACACTATCAACATTTATCAATAGTATGACATAACCTATAAACTCAGTTTCTCAACTTTTGTGTCAATCTAACAATTAATCAATCAATCATAGTTTACGATAATGAAATATCAGTGTACAATTATTTACCTTTATTGTTGTAGTTGTTGTAAATGACGAATCTAAAAACTCCACATTTTCACTACAGACACAGCTGACGATACTTTAACCACACGTGTGAACTTGTATTATGACGCTTTCTTGTTTTTCCAACGCCAAGAACGTTCGAGAAAGACAAAGGCAGAAACAAGCATGCGCCGATTCAATGCGCCTAATTCTCTAGCGTTGCGCGCGCAGCTGCGCGCGCAGCACTCTCGTTCGGTGACTCATCGTAACGTTACCGGGCGTTACACTTTTTCATAAGTGACTCCCAGCCGCAACCTAATTTAAGACGTTGTCACGTCAATAACGACACGAATACTGTCCTTTCTGCAAGTTCCTTCCCTTATATCTTACTCCATGTGCGCACGAGAGCTGCGCATTTTACATCATTTGCATAACTCGGTTAGGCGCGTCTACCCTGAAATTTGCATAATTTTCTGGCCACTATTTCTTGGTGTTCCATTTTCAATGTCACGCAGTGTAAATAGAGAAATAAATTACCACGCTATTTTTCATATCTATAAATAATGTTTGTTTTTAATTATGTATAGAAAAGACTTACTAAGAAGTCATAAAAAATATATATTTTAATATATTAAAATCATAGTTTAAAAACGTTTAGTTATATCAATTTTTATTCTATTTTATTCTATAAAAACATTTTTTGGTTGATAACATATGCAAATAAGTGTATTATTCGTAAAAAAAAGAGGTATTAATATGGTGAGTGAGTATTTTGAGGGAATTGATTTTATATGTTTGTCTTTTTTCTCCTTGACCTTACTCCTTGTATAAAGCCAATTTGATATGATGAAAAGAAATGTATTGACGCAAATATCCCTGAATTTGGGATATCGCGTTATAGGATGTTAAAAGAGTTAATAGTGAGTGAGTGTTAGTGTGATCTTCAATTTTTAAAAATATTATATATGTAATGTTCCTTCGATTAAATAAATAAATATGCTTTTTTAAATTAATAAACTAATTTTTATTATATATCTTTCTAATGTCAAACGTACAATTTTTCAATAGATTCATAACAACAACAACAATTACAGTGCTGCCAAATCCAAACAATCAAAAATAAAATAGTTAAACAGAGTATATTATAATATTATTATAAGGCATATTACAATATCAAATATATATTGACAGATACATACCACGCTGCTTTTCATATTTATATCCTCAGTGCAATATATTATAGCCAGAAGACTTTAAAATATTAGTTATTTTCAATGTAAACAACAAACATAGCTAACTCGATTTCCAACTAAAATACCAACGCCGTCTATATACACAAACACTATATATACATAATTATCATCATTAATTCATGCACAAACAATTAAATAAAAACAATTTTTAAACTAATTAGCTATATATTACACTCAGGTATGAAATATTATTAATATTTAACACAAGTGTCTAAACACCAATCAAATAAATATGAAAAAGAATAAAAATAATAAATATTGAGGTTGCTAACCAAAATTAATAAGTCAATTAGTATTTCAGTCTCTGAATTCCAATATTATCGAACGTTGCAGATTAACTATGGCCGATACATAACGTTATTGGATGTGTGCATGTTGCTGCCATGTGCGATTGTAGTCCCTGCCTATATTTCATCTCTACCTCGTAACTCAGAACTTTTAATAAGTAGAGTGATGAATCAGCTAATTCCAATTGGAGGACAAGTAACTTATTGAAGCATTTGTATTCAACTCCCGTCGCGAGCAGCTAATTGATAACAAAGAAAGTAGATTTATCAAAGATAGCGATTAATGATAAATGTCATATGGGATTTGTTCTGTAGATTCATCTATATTTTATATAGCTTATAAATATTTCTCTCATACGGGGGTCGGTGGAAGGATGGTCTAAACTGTTGGTTTTCGATCACTACGACCCCATCCAGCGAGTGCAAGTAACCAAACGGGATTATGGCACATTTGTAAGTGCAAAGTCGAACTCCTTTTTACATGTATAGACATATGGTGCACTTACAGTAAAAGCAGTCGCCAACTTCTACCCACCTTGATTATCATGGCCTGTACCACGTGTACTTGGGATAAGCAAAAAAAGGTAAAAATCTCATATATTCAATATTAATATATTCTTTGATTATTACCAACGATATAATAACAGAAGAGTATTAAAATCATAATATAAGGTCTCCAGGTAAAATTTATTTATTTATTTTTTTTTTAATTTACAAATCTCTTTAGCTTTCAGGTATGAAAGTCCTTCTACAGGAGGCTCTAAAGCTAGAGAGATTTGTGAATAAAATACTTTGAAGAAAGAACCTTTTCCCGGGAGGCCTAACGTTTATTTCAATATTGATACAAGGGATTATTTAATCGAACAGAATAGTATGTTAAAACAATGAAACTTTTCTTAAGGGCCATAAAAGAAGAAACACAAGTCAGGGAGAAGAGTTATTCACTTCAACTCGTGTTTCTTCTTCTATAGAAGAGAATGTTATTCATGTTTAAAAATTCACCTCAAATTTTCAAATAAAAAAAACCGCATTTATTCGATGAATTTATAAGACCTTTTATTTTATTGGATCGCGTAAAGGATAAAGGATAAGTAATTAAAGGATAGGTCACAACAAGGGATTTGATAAATTCGAACAAAGGTGTAAAATGTACAGCATGATTTCGTGCCCTTTTCTGCATAGATATAACTAAGATTTAACACATCTTAGGTAGCACTTATTAAAACGTCTTAATATTCCAATAAAAAGCTGTGTTATCTATGGAATATTTGTAGGACCATTCTCAGAATAAAATGTCTAATATTCAGGTGCAAAGACATATTTCATATATATATATATATGTAGAATCCTGTCGTTGTGGAATCCAGTCGACTCAATCTATGGTGCGAGTCCCTGTTGACTCTCGCTATACTTTGTTAACCGAGAGAGACAGTAAGGATGTGGAAAGTTTTCCAGTACCTCTCTGCACCTTGGAGGACCTTTAACAGTTCTCACAGAGTACAGGCAGTCGTGGTCGAGGCAGAGTGGAAAGCTTGGGAATTTCCATACGCAAAAACGAAGAGACACAGTTGAACTAGGAAAGTTGCGTGAACAGATAAAAGTCGAGCTAGAAGCGAAAGAAGGAGATAGAATAGTTCTTACTCTTCTACATGGTCGATGAGGTGGACCTTGGTGACATCTGACGAGGGCTCCCGCTGATGGTGAAGTGACTATGTTTTCGGCTAGGGCGGAGGTCTTATATATCTTTGCCGAAAGGAAGTATTGAGTGTCAGCGGATGCAACAAAGGCGTGGAACGGAAGAAGTGTCATTGTACACTGGCAACGCCCTGACAACTTCTAGGCCTTGTTGGACTTCTATCTCAATCTCTTGTTTTAGCTCAACTCTAATCTATTACTGACTTTTATTTATTCATCCTCAGTTTGAACAAAGTACATTACATATTATGATGTAATGACACATGTCAATCATGCGTATAATTATTTAGAGTGTTTATTATACAAAATTAAAATATTGTCATATTATATACAATATAAGGTTGTTGGTTTAGATTACCATATATATATGATACAAACACACACTATATATAATATGTTTATTGAAATGGAATGTAAAATTTTATGCCATGTGTGTGTGTGTGTGTGTGAATATGATCCTACTACACACTTTTATGATTTATACTGGTCTAAGATCAATCCTATTATTTCACCAGGTAAAACACCTTTCATTATTTTAATAGATTCATAAAAAAAAATCGGTATCTTTAAATTTAAAATTCGAAACTATTTAGTCTGTTCGAATGATAAAAGTTATATATTATTGTTTTTACAATAAAATAATTTTATATTTCCATTACTAAGCCAATACAATGCTAACCATCTATAGTATTATGTAAATAAACATTTACATCTATAGTTTGATAGTTAATTAATTTGGTACTATTGTATGAGACTAAGTGTTACATACAATTCGTAAAATCAGGCCCTAGAACTTCCTATTAAAATTCCAATTTAATAGCAATAAAGATACTTGCGTATGCTTTGTGAACTGCTTTGAAGGGAAACGTTCAATCTTTATAGAAATACTGCATTGCGGACCAACTTCAGAATTGTTAAAAGGGGAGAAATACCTCTTTAAAAATCCTGAGTTCAACTGACATATTCAAAATACTTCAACAAGGGTCCCTCTCCGGGGATACGGTGGAGCTGAGTCTATACTCATGTTACAGTTGGCAGGCAAAGGAGGCTCCTTCCACTTTAGATACGGCCTCAAATTACAGGAAAAGTCAGACTTTCACCAAAGTTGGCCTGGATCATGGTGCCATGATCAATGAAAGCTGCATCTCATACATCCTATTCCAAATTGGAATTTGCTTAACCATTGAACGAGGGGATAAGAAACAATAACATAAATTTTGCGTTTATTTTTATATAAATAAACCTTTCTTTTAAAAAAATGATTGATAGAGTTGAAAACATAAGAATTGTAGCATTTACCGCCAATATATTTTTGTTGTGAAACCATATTTGAGGAAGAGTTTTTCTCGATGCAATACCTTGAAATTTTATGTATGTAAGTTTATGCCCATAGGTTCACTAAACACCCCTAAGTTGTCTTCTATAGGAAATACAGGGTATATCCCAAACAAATTCAATACAATATTAAAGTGGTCTAGAGATTAATTAGGCGAAACCGTTGAGAAGAATCACTACTGATGAGCCAAGTCCTCTCATTCAATAACTTATATCATTGCAGAAAAGTCTGTAAAGATAATATTTGACGAAATATTTGAAAATAAACACATTGCCAGTAAATTTATCTGTTAAAAATTTTAAATATCACTATATATAAACATACAACATAATAATTTCAATTCTCCATACGACAAAAAGAAACGTGAAAAAAACTTATTTTAAAAACCGTGATGTAATAATAATCTGAGATGATATCATCTAAGCCAGACAATAAGAGAAGAATGCAAACATAATCCTTGAAAGCAATTTCAGTCGGGATCATTCCACAATAGAAATAAGAGCTTCAACAAAGATTTCTAGGAGAAGAGGACTTAAGACCAACAAACCTCGTGTTGTCGACGTTGGTGAAAAAATATAAAGTTATTTCAGTACTTCGACTACAGCTGCGGCTTGTGATTGGTTCTTCTAATCTTCAGACAACCTCCTAACTATAAATGTTTTTCTTTTTATTCGACGTGTTGGAAACTAAAATAGTTAATCTAAAAGGTTATGCGATGGTACCTTGCTCTAAATATAGATTGCTGTTTCTTTATATTAAAAACTACATATAGTTATTGAATATTTATTATTTCATTAATAGATTGTTATTTATGTAAAAAAAAAGAAAAATAAATAATGGTCAGGTGTTGATATTATAAACCAAAGAGGCATATCCTGACCAGACTCACATGAGTTTTTCTAGATGGAAGAGCGCCATCTAGTGGAACAAAAATAAACTAAACATTTATTTAACTTGCTTCGTGATATTTGGCCAACCCAATTTCTTGATAAATCAAGAATTGTTATAAATATAATATAAATATATATATATTTTAGAATATATGATAATTCATAAATAAATCTATAATTAAAAAGGCATATTTTGGATTGAAATATCATTTATTTTATCAATATATCAGTTGGCTGAACGCCAACCTTTTTCAAGGTATTATAACATATGTCAACAACAAACTCAGCGCCACATACACACTCTTATTAAAAAAAAATAATTTTGTCTATAATAAATTTATCTTTTTTATCTCCCTATTGAATATAAGCAAAATATATTGCTTATTGATTTTTTTCAATGTTCTAAATAGCGAATTACCCTTCAAATAATTCCTACGACCACTAACCTTTGTATCCAAAACTCTAATTTCATCTATAAATAATATAGATATATGAACTTCTCTATTATCAATATACAGGGTGATCCAAAAGTCCCGCACAACTTTAAAAATTAATAACTCCGCGAATATTCGCGCTAGAGCAATGCGGTAAACACCATTGTGTTCAGGATGCAATGGGATTTTTTATGGCAAATAATGTAAAATTCGAAATTGATTTTAGTTACAATTTTATTCGCCAGATGGCGCTCTACCAGAATCAGAGATTCAGCGGCCAAATTGTTTGATAAATTGAAAAATATAACTGATCGACACGTATTTTTCCTTTTTGAATACCAGGAAAGAACCCTAATAATATCAAATAACAAATTAATAAAACACCACTTCGCCAAAAGTATGAAGAATTGTTTAACGATTTTAAATACAATCAGAGATATGTAAAATAGGTAAATGCAAATTAAAACATGTAGCAAAATATTTATTTTTATATGAGGTTTTGTGAAATAGATTGAATGTTTGAAAAACACTGCTGATATTAATACACGAATTTTTGAAATGTTAATATAGTACCAAAAATTATGATGGCACTATTAATAGGATTTCTTTCTATAAGAAATGTGTAGTTTCTTGACTGATTGGCGACCCTTGACTATTTAACTGGATATTTGTCATGATCCAACAAATGAAATATAGAGGGGAGTGACAAAATATATTTGTCGTACTTTATTCCAAATACCCTATGGGCTTGTCAAATGTTATCATTGTTTATTATACTGTACACAATTTTAAAAATGTGTCCCCTCAAATAAAATTAAATTTTAAATCGACCTTTTGCGTTGAAAAACGTGGTAGTAAAATCATTTTGTATTATATTTTTTCACAAAATTTCTAAAGTTATTGGTGTACAGAAAATATTCCTTATGCTACATGTATTTCTTATGTATGTATTTCTATGTTATCTATTATCTATGTATTTCTTCTAATGAGCGAAAAGCGAAAAACTAAACGTAAGGGGTAAAATTGTGTATACCAGTGTTATTCGAGAAGTTATAACACTCTGGTTTGCACGACATAATATGTGAGCAAATGACAAACAAAATATTACTGTTCACACAAAAAAAAGAGTCAAGATGTGAGGACAGCATTTATTATCCCCATATCCCAACACAAAGAGCTGCAAAATATTGATAGATAATATAATACATGGCGGCTTATACAACACATGAGGTAACTGCCTTCTCTCTTGTATTAGGTCACAATCCTTGCTCAATGTGGCACCCTTCATTCTCAATCACCGCCTGCAGACGATAAATGACAGAATGGACGGCATTAAATAACATATCTGTTAAATTGATAAAGCGTGCCATCTGATAGAAGCCTTCAACATGGCCAATGTGGTAGGCCAGCATCGATAAACACACGATTTAATGTATCCCCATAAACAAAAATCGCAAGGCGTCAAGTCTGTTGATCTTGGAGGCCTCTGGTATATAAAGTGGCGACCTAACACACGATTTTCACCGAACGTATCCTTCAGCAATTGTTTGGCACCTCGGGAGATATGAGGAGGTCCTCCATCTTTCATGAATGTTATTTCGCTTAGTGCTTTTACCCTGCAATATGGGAATACCCTTTTCTCATAACGTTCACCAGTTACAAAAACGGTTTCAAAAGTTCTTCCATTGATTTTTCAAAGAAAAATGACCCAATAATAAAAGAAGTGAACCCACACAAAACTGTAACTCTAGGCTGGTAAATTGCATTTCGGTGAAAATCCTAGGGTTTTCTGTTGCCCAAATGCGGCTGTTTTGAATGTTAAATTCTCCGTTTAGAGAAAAGTGAGCATCATCTGTCCACAGAACATTCGACAGCCAGTTTTCATCAATATCAATTTGCCGGAAAACTCATGCAGCGATTTCTTGACGCATCTCAAAATCGCCAACTTTCAGCTCGTGAAATCTTTGAATTTTGTATGGGCACACACAATAGAGACATTAAGTGAAGCCTCTTCGGATATCACAATCATACTTAAGCGAATTTAACGCCAAAAGTTCAATTCGGGGATCACCTGTCCAGGATAACAAAAGTCAGTAGGTTGAGGACATGCTAACCGACCTCGACCTTACACCGTTAAATAACGGAGAGAACACCTATCTATCCAAGTCCACAGGCACAGAATCCGCAATAGACATCACAGCGATAAATTACAACATCGCACCCACAACACAATGGAAAATCCTGAGAGGTGCAATCAGTGACCACAGACCAATTTTAACAACCCTAAACTTCAAAATTGAGAATGTCCATTAGAATAAAAGAACATGGAACTTTAGGAAAGCCGACTTGAAAAAAATTCACAGAAAAGCTTGAAGAACTGTGCAACGAAAAATTGAATTACAGAACGCTTGACAAAAGCTTGGAAAAATTCTTTTCGAACAAAAGCTGCAAAAAAGCATCGATAACTAGAGGTAGACGTAAAGACCTGTGGATACCTTACTGGAAGGACCACAACATCGAGGCAATGATTTCAGAGAGAGAGACAATATCAATGGACTTCTTAAAACAAATAAAACAGAAAGGAACTCATTGAAATTATTCACAAAATATAACAAGAAATTTGGATATTCAAACAAGAAAAATGGCAGAATTCTGCGAAAAAAATGGATCCAAGAAAGGACAGCCAACACTGGAATATGATTAGAGTGTTAGAGAACAATCAAAACCAACACCAATCCTCCAATACTCTAACCGATATGAATAGAACAGCGAGAACGAGAACAAACAGATGGCTGACATAATTGCTGAATATCTTTCAAGCACTTCCATACTCAACTATACGAATGAAGACAGGACTCTAAAAATAATATAAACCGTTTAGTTAAACACAAGCAAGAAACTTCCATCAACAAGATATTTTCTCGAGAGAGACTTCACACTGAATGAGCTAAACTCATCAATAAAAAAATCCAAGAGGTCACCAAGAGATAATCTAATCTTTGGTCAAATGAATAAACACTTTGAAGTCAAAGCTAATAATCAACTCCTAAGAATACTGAACATTTCATGGCAAACTGGTAAACTACCAAAGAATTGGAAGATATCAATTATAGTGCCAATACTGAAGCCAAACAAAGATGCCAAGGAATACAAGAACTATCGGCCAATTGCTCTCGCCAGCATACTTTGTAAAATACCAGAACGAATTATCCACTCTAGGCTCATAGTTTGGCTCACAAAAAAATAATAAAATAAACCTCTACCAAACGGCCTATAGATCCCAGCACTGTACAATTGATCAACTGTTCTACTTCTGTCAATCAATAATAGATTCTTTCCGGGAAAAACCGCCAAAGAAGACCACGGCTATATTCCTTGATATGACCTCAGCTTTTGATCGAGTGTGGAGGGAGAAATTACGTGAAGCTGCACAACATCGGAGTAAGAGGAAAAACCTTAATCTGGATTGCAGACTTCTTAAGGGGAAGAAGGTTAAAGGTTCGGGTCAATGGAGAATTTTCCAAGGAAGGAAGAACATGGGCTGGTGTACCTCAGGGATGTGTGCTCAGTCCTCTACTATATCTGCTATATATTAACGACATACATCCTTACCTCACTGAAGACACAAAGGTTGCCTGTTATGCAGATGATAAAGCCATATGGCACACAAGTAGCAGCATAGAAAAATCGTAAAAGATACTGAAGACATCAATGAGAGGACTGGAGAAGTGGGTAATGGAACTTTAAATGACCATAAACCCAATAAAACCAAACCTATGCGTCTTCTCCACTCCCAGGGAAAAAGGCATAAATATAACCACAACATAAGCATAAACAAACAAATAATTGATAAAATTAGAAATCCATAATACCTAGGTGTGATACTGCAGTCCTGGATCTTCCCAGTTGGTCTCGAGGACCACGCCATCACCATCTCCTCAGCGGCGAAGTACGCGATCTACGTATTAATCGTAGATCGCGAAATGCGTGGTGTCGCTGGAGACCCACTGGCGATTCTCCACCAAATTCTGCAGCGCTGGCAGAGGCGCCATATTCATTGTACATAGTGTATATAATGCATAATATCTTTTTTAAATAGTGCAGACTGTGTATGTATTGACAAGATGTCAACAAAATTATTTTAATTATTATTTATGAGGAATTTTAATTTTCATAGCACATAATTAGCACCTCAAATAGAGCTATCAGAAAACTAAACATTCTGAGAAGGCTATGTGGAACAAATTGGGGAGCAAAACCCAGAATTCTCAGAACAACATATACCACCTTAATAAGACCGATAATGGAATATGAAACACCGGTCTGGGCTCCCTCAAGCTCATCACTAAAAGTAAGACTAAGCAGTGTTCAAGCAAAAGCGGCCAAAATAATCACTGGTGCTGTTTCATCCACCAACAATGAGAAAATTCAGAGAGAATGTGTTCTAGACCTACTCTCTCGAAAGCAAAAGACAAAATAAAAACAACTTGGATCGGCACTTCGGAAACGAGGAACCAGAGGACGAGATCTCTCTGACCACTTGTGGTTTGGTGGATCCGCCCTTTTCTGAGAATGAGGTGAAACTGACGGCTTTCAAGTTCGGGAAAGGAAATCTTCTGGTCCCGAAGGGATCGATAACACGGTCGTGAAAGCCCTGGTAAGGATGCACCCATCGCTTCTTTCCAGGTTATTCAATAAGTGCCTGGACACTGGTACATTTCCTGAGGCATGGAAGGTTGCCCGAGTAGTGCTTCTCGAAAAGTCTGGTAGAAAGGGTAATTCTCCTAATGATTATCGTCCGCTTTCTTTACTAGTGTGTCTAGGTAAGGTCCTGGATAGCCTACTAGCTCAGCGACTGAAGCACTGGCTAGAGAGTAATGAGCTCATTTCCTCTTTCCAACATGGTTTTAGGGAAGGGAAGTCCACAACCACAGCTCTGAACGAGGTGTTAGAGGGGGTTGAGATGGGCTTAAATAAGGGTGCTTGGGTTCTTTTCGTGGCCCTGGACATTGATGGCGCGTTCAACTCCATGAGCTGGAACAAGTTGATGAGAAATTTGATGGACATGGGTTGTCCTGATAATTTGTGCAGCTTGATTCGTGACTTCCTGAGGGATAGACGGATTAGCCTCAGTTTTGGTGGGCGGAAGTTGGAAAGAAACTGTGCAAGGGGAGCCCAGGAGGAGCTCCATGAGGGAGACAGGCTGGTTCTCTATGCTGACGACCAGTTCCTCATCATTGAGACTGCTTCGAGAGCGAAGGCTGAGAAGTGTGTTGAAACTTCTCTCCAAATTTTCTCGATCTGGGCCCATGACTCTGGCCTTAAGTTCAATGTCTCCAAAACTAAAGCCCTCAGCCTTAAGCCTAGGGACATAAGAACTAAAAGGAAACACAAGCCGGCTATCCGGATGGAAGGACGGAGGGTAGCGTTGGTCAATAGGATGACCATCCTGGGGGTGGTCATTGATGACAAGATGGGTTGGCAATACCAGGCGGAGGAGATGGTGGCGAGAGGCAGGGAGGCGTTGTGCAGGCCTGTCCTGGTTGGCCCTCAACAGGGGGGTGGGGAGAGAAGGAGGGTACTATTTTTAGGAACCTCTGCCTCTCCTGTGTCGAGCCAATCTTGCTATATGCTTTCGGGGCTTGGTAGCGCCGAAACAGGGATCAGAAGGTGGCAACAACTCTAGAGAGAGTGCAGAGGACAGCGGCACTCAGAATCACAGGGGGATATCGCACTACCAGCAGTGAGGCCTTATTGGTCCTCGCTGGACTTATTCCCCTGTGATTGAAACTAGAGGTGGAGACCATCAGACAGAAGATCTGGGAGAAAAGGGAAGATGCCCTGAGACTTTAAGCGGGGGTCCTGGAATCGAAGAGGGACACAAGGAAGCCTCCGCAGTGGTTGCCAAAGTGGAATTGGAGTCCTAGAGGGCCGACAGGGATTGGCACGGAGGTTTTTATTGATGGTAGTAAGTCTGGAACCAATACTGGAGCTGGGGTAGTGATATACACTAATGGAGAGCTGATCTTCCAAGAAGGTTTAACACTCAGAGTGGACGAATTGGTCTTTTCAGCCGAGCTGGTTGCGATCAGAGTAGCCCTCAGAGTGTGTGCCGAGAAGAACTTCAGCCCGGACCGCCTCTATTCAGATTGTATGTCGGCCCTCGTCGTTATCAATCTGGAGAAAGGGTAACTCGCGCATCAAATAATCCAGGAGCTGGAGATGATGAGGCGGGTTCCGGAGCTCCCTTGGTTTAGGAGACACAGCCTCATCGAAGGTAATGAGTTCGCTGACAGGATCGCTAAGGCAGGATGCTTTAGAGGTAGATCACTGAGGACCCCAGTGACCAAGAAAGAAGTTTATAGGAGGATCAGGGGTCACGTACAGGACTTATGGTTGGACAGATGGAGGAACAGTGTGAAGGGGAGAGAGGTATTCAATGGGGTAACAACACCCAAGTACCTCTGTAAGGTAATGTCCCACAAACTCATTAGGGTAGTTCGGGACATGGGCTCTCTTCCCCAAGTCTCCACAGATTTAAAATTAAGAGAAACCCTGATTGCGTCTATGGAGAAAGGGATGTGAATGCATGCCACTACGTCTTGGATTGTCCAAGGGTAATGGGTGTGCAGGAAGAGAGAAGGAGGGCGAGGGGCGCGATCGAGAGTAAGCTGCTGAGAAATCACAGCAAGCTTCTTGAGAAAGCCCACGACGTGGCAGCTGAGCTTTTCCTCAGCTGTGAGTGAACAGAGTCGACCGGGGGCTGCCTCCCCGCGGTTCCTGCTGGACACAGTAGATAGTTTCCTATTTTGCTGTGATTAAAGGCCACCGGTATAGAAATCCTTCCAGACACGTTGTCGGGGAATTGGTTTTTCCAGGTACAATGTCCAAGCACTAGCTTGGATACCGTTACTCGGCTTATGAGTTGAACAGAATAGCAGCGAAGGGCATGCTTCGCATGCCGGCTTGTGGACTGAAAGGTCTGGGTGGCCATCTGCTTCTAGGGTGTACCAACTGTGCTCAGGTGGGATCCTCCAGTTCTTGTTTATTTTGGCTACTGTTTCTATTTCTTTAAAAGTAAGTTTATTTTTCTGTAGCAAGGGTTCTTTTGTGCCTTTTTTCGCTAGCGCATCAACAGCTTCATTGCCTTCAATGCTAACATGTAAGGGCATCCATTGAAGGTGAATTTTTGAGGTATTGAGAGTTTTTGGAGATAACCAATTATGTTCCTGCTTACTTTGTCTCTAAGTTCCCCTGTGTGACTCAAGTGTTGTATGGCACTTCTACTATGAGTAAGAATCCATATATCGTGATGTTTAGTATTTCTGATGGATTTTAACACTTCATAGATGGCTATTAGTTCTGATCTGAAGATTGAGCAAAAATCTGGGTTTCTTCTGTTCATTTTCTCATTGCCATTTGTGGGTTTAATGAGAGAGCCACTGCCAGTGTGTCCCAACTCGTCTCGGTATCGGTATAGATAGTTATTGCATTTTTAGGAATTTTATATTAATTATTTCTAATGATAATTGTTTTAAGTATTCTGGATTTTGGTATTGTTTGTTGGTGGGTTCGTTTAAAGTGGCATTAAAAATAACATTTTGTTAGTGGTTCGCATGTAGATATTTTTTCAGCTGATTAATATTTTTCCACTTTATATTTTAAAAATCCATTTCTTTTGGCCAGGTGGAGAGGGCCTTCTTTTTTGAGTCTTATATTGGGTTCCCAAATAAATATGTAATTGAAAGTTCTGTGTTTATTTTCATAACTCTTGATTTTGTTTATATATTTTGGCAGATTGTAGCTTATTCTATCCTTTAAGGGCATAATGTCTGCCTCGCAAAGTACAATATTATTAGGGCAGGTATTTCGAAGACCTGTAATAATTCTAGGTGCATTTAGTTGTATCCTTTCCAGTTTTTTAGATTTGTTTCAGATGCTGTACCATAGATTTGATATCCATATTCCAAGATAGGTCTCATTAGAGATGTGTAAGTTAATTTTAGTGTTGTTGCTTCAGCTCTCCACTCTTCCTGAAATATATTTCAAGATTTTTAGTCGGTCTCTTCCTTTTCTAAAAACTCCTTCAATATGTTTACTGGAGTTAATTTCTGGATCCAGGGTGTAGCCGAGATATTTAGGATGTTTATTATATTGCAATTGTTGTTCTTTCAGAATAATATTTGGTCTTATTTTGTATAGTTTCTTATCGGTAGTAAAAAGACAGGTTTCAGATTTTTGGGGGTTAAATTCTAATTTATGTTTATTAGCAAATTTTTCTAGGTGGAGAATAGTCTTGTTCAAATCTCTTTCAGCTTTTTTCCAGTTAGTGTTGCTGCTCCATAGAATAATGTCATCAGCGAAAAGTCCAATATTGGTTTTATGCGAAAATTTGTCTTCTATGCCTGCAATAAATAGGGTGAAGAGAGTTGGGCTAAGGACTGATCCTTGTGGTAATCCTTGGTACAATTTGAAGGTTTTAGATAGAGTGCCATTATATTTGACCCTGATGTATATATTTTTAAGGGAATCATTTATCCAAGTGATAGCTTTTCCATCAATTTTGAAATGTTTGTATAATTTTGCAATTAACTTGTTTTCCATACCTTATCAAAAGCTTGTATAAGGTCTAAAAAGCAGCTATGGTGTGGTTAGTTGGCTTTTTGTTTTGTGCATCTTTTACCTTTTGTGTGAAAAATAAGAGTTGGACTATTGTCCCATGTCCTTTCCTAAATCCATATTGTGTTTCTGGTAAGAGATATCTTGTGTCGGGGTGGTAGGTGACTCGTCTGAATATAATTTTTTCCATTAATTTGCAGCAAATATTTGTGAGGGAGATAGGTCGGTAGTTTTTTGGGTCATCAGCAGATTTGTCAAGTTTTTTAATGGGAATTATTGTTGCATTTTTACAGTCTTGAGGCAATTTTCCAGTTTTCCAGGAGTTATTGAAAATATTAAGAAGTCTTTCTTTGCCAATTTTGCCCAAGTTTGATATCATTCGGCCATGGATTCCATCTGGCCCAGGAGTCTTGTTTAGGTCAGTGTTTTCTAATGCATAAGCTAGCTCTTTCATATTGATTTTTTTCATGGAAAATATTATGAGTGCTGGTGACATTTTTACAGTCATGAATAATATTTCGGGCCTTTTTTCAACCTTGATTTTACTACTTATTTGATATGAATTACCTAAAAGATTGGCAGCACTTTTGTCATTAGTTGCTGGTGTACCATCTGTATTCTCAATCATATTTGTGTTTTCAGTTTGTGGCTGGACTCTGCCAATTTGTTTTGCCAAATTCCAAAGTTTTGTATTTGGGTTTCTTGGGTTCAGGTTTTCACAAGTTTGTTTCCATTTTTCCCTTTTCACATTTACGTATAATATTTTTATTTTTGCAATCACAATGTTCAGTTCAGTTCTACAATTTGTTTGGTTTTGGGTGCACTTTTTTGTAGTTCATTTCTTTTAGTTATAAGTGTTTGAATATTTTTTGCCTGGTGTGTATAATTTGGAATCCATTTCTTAATATAACCTCTTGGTATTGAAACTTTGGCTGCTTTAATAATGGTATTTTCGAAAGATATCATATTAGCCTTTTTGAAGTTCCATAATTTTTCTTAATTGAGCTAGTTTTGGTCTTGGTGCTAATTTCTATCAAATTAGGCAAATGATCACTTTCAAAACCTTTTAATATTTGCTATTTGCATTTTTGGAAAATGTCAGGATAGTAAAAACTTATATCAAGGGCTTGTGCAGTATTATAGCTGTAGGAATGATGGGTTGAATTCCCATCATTTAAGCACATGAAGGCATTGTCGTCAAATATGTTTGATAGTATTTTGCCTCTTGGGTTTGGCGTAGAACATCCCCATAGTTGATGTTTGGCATTAAGGTCACCTAAAATAATAGTGTTGTCTGTAAGAAATTGAGCCATTGTTCCATCGTCAATAAATGTATTGTTTGGAGGGTGATACATATTGTATATGTTGATGGCTTTGTTTTGATTGAGGTAGACTTTGATACCTTGGGTTTCGAGGTCTAATGTGTTTGGAATATTAACAGCTATGTCCTCATCGTACAAATTATTGATTAAAAATGCTAGGCCACGCCCTTTAACAGCATATACAGATGGATCTTCAGACCTTACCCTGAGTAATGGAGGGGCCGGAATTAACATAATACTGCAAGATGGAACAAACATCAAAATCAAAGAAGGAGCAGGACAGATTTCGTCAAACTTCACTTGTGAACTGACAGCTATCTGGAAAGCCCTTGATGTATGCCTTAACCAACCATCCCTGCATCAAGCAGAAGGAATTTTAATATACAGCGACTCCATATCCGCTCTAGAAGCAATTCAGAAGGGCAATACTAAAATCACACAGAAAATACACTCGTTACTTACCCAACTGGAACCATTGGAGAATAACTGCATTCTACATTGGATCCCTGCCCATGCTGGGATCGGGGGTAATGAAATGGCATTTGAATTGGCAAAGGAAGCCAGAAAGTTGAGCCAAAGGAAAGAACAAATGTCATTATTTGACGCTGATTCTTTGTCAGAATACAAGATAATTAAACAAAAAAATAAGAAAAGATCAAAATGCGAAATAAACTCTGAGAGAAAAATGACAAAAACTATAACAAGACTTAGCACAAAACACTATAAAGGAATGACAATACATCCAGATGGCACAAGAACCTATAGGGCATGCAACAATTGTCCTGGTGTGGAACTTACACCTACCCACATATTCTCATGTCCAGCAATGGCCGCAGCCTTGCAGAAATTTGACATAGACCCAGAGCAGCAGCTTTACACACCCAAGATAGTGGACATTGCTGCTGATGTGATGGAGATGCATGGTACATCTGAGGCTCTTTATTGGACACGACAACAACAACGGCATTCCAGAGTAAAATAAATTATCAGAGATAGATACATATTTTTCAAATGAATTAAAATAAATATAATCGATACTGAGTGAGAGTTGAATTTAAAATATTAGAAATTTATTATATTCGGATACAAACCGTATCTAAAATATTAATTTTCTTTTTGCTACATGTCTTAATTTGCATTTACCTATTTTACATATCTCTGATTGTATTTGAAAATCGTTAACCAATTCTTCATACTTTTGGCGAAGTGGTGTTTTATTAATTTGTTATTTGATATTATTAGGGTTCTTTCCTGGTATTCAAAAAGGAAAAATACGTGTCGATCAGTTATATTTTTTCAATTTATCAAACAATTTGGCCGCTGAATCTCTGATTCTGGTAGAGCGCCATCTGGCGAATAAAATTGTAACTAAAATCAATTTCGAATTTTACATTATTTGCCATAAAAAATCCCATTGCATCCTGAACACAATGGTGTTTACCGCATTGCTCTAGCGCGAATATTCGCGGAGTTATTAATTTTTAAAGTTGTGCGGGACTTTTGGATCACCCTGTATATGATATTTGTATAAATTGTTATATAACATGAATTTCAAGGTATGCTGAATACTTAGGTCATTATGATGATATATGAAATACTTCTTAATTCTTGTCATCGATGAAACCTTTAGTTTTGGTTCCATCATAGATGATGTTATTGAACCTTTTCCTGTATTTATCCGCCATATATTGGCTGTCTACGGCAATCAACAGACTTGGATCGAGACAACGCCAAATGTCTGGAAATTTCAGATCGCCAACATGGAAACCGTGGCTTCCTGATAATAGCCCTTGTCAGTTCAGAAGGACTTTCATTTTATGAAATTCACAAGGAATTACATCCACATACAGCTTTATTAAGACCACCGGTTTTATACAGATTCACCATAGGAAGAAGGAAGTATAGATGGAGTTCCTATACTCCAGGCAACGTAGAACCCAACAACAGCCTCTAGATCCGACGCTTGTCCAGTGGCTACAGAATCCACCGTGCATAGATTAGCGTATCACTGGAAAGGCGAGTGTGGAATCAGCCGGGTTTTAGACTTCGCTTTCCTTTTTTTTTCACATGGGATTAATGCATTTTTCATAAAATTCACCAAAATATATGACATGCTGGCAAAGTGACTAGACCAGCTTTATATTAAAAATAAATAGTCATTTTTCTGCTGAGAACTTTTTTCTATATAAAGAAGGCACATATTCATAAAAAATAATCGTAAAAAACCATCCCCATTTGAAAGAAGGTCAATAAATAGAAAATAGTAAATTGTAAGAGGAGAGATTTTTAATTAATAAATTTTAATAAAAACAAATTCTAATGGATTCAATTAGAATTCAGATAGCAAAGCGCCATCTCTCTTTCTAAGATAAAATATAAATCTATATAATATTCAATATATATAACTCATATAAAATATGTGTAGGAATTTATTTTTTAATAAATTTAAAATTTCAAACTAATTAGTAAAACCGGTGAAAAGGTAAATGTTTCGAAATTTAAGGGAAAATTTAAAAGAAAAAAGCAAGTTAAACTTAATTGGTTCGAGGAAAACATCTTTTTGTGTCGTCCACTTTTTGGCTGAAATTCACAAATTCTTTTACAAAATCTCCACTTCACCTAGCAACCGTCATTATCACCCTAGCAACGGTGATTCTATTGTTTGAAGTTTTAAGGCTCATGTCGCATCACTTATTTTCACATCATTTATATATACTGGAGGGATGGTTTAGACTTTTTTGACTCCAAATTTTTCAAAAAAAGAGTAAATTTATTTTTCGAAAAAAGAATTCGAATGATTTAGCGCTATTTTCCAATCTATTTTACTTCATTTCATAGGTTGGTGACTCCTTTCTTTTAGAATATATATATATTTTTATTTTAAATTAATATATTAATATATAAATTAATAATCTGTTTATAAAATTATAAATATATCGCTACATATATCCTTCCTATGGTAGTTGTGACTGATATATTGCAAATCTTGTTGCTACTGAACAGATCTGAAGTGTTTTTGCCAAGGATTCCTTCGTAGTCTTGGAACTTATTCTCTAGTACTTCAACGTTCTCTTTTTGTGTCGTGAAAAGTGGCTTCGACGTCGTATTTTCAATATGAATATTGTATTCTTAGAGTTAAGTCTTGGTTTTGACACAACGGTAGAATCCCGGAATCAGTCTCAGAAAAAGTAGATCACAGAACCGCGGTCTTAAGGTTTTCTTGGAGATCTTCAATTTCTCCTTTCTACTCTAACCAGCATCTCCTCCTAGTAAATTTTCCATCGAAATATTGGATGAATAAAACGTTCATTAAATCCAAAATAATCCTTATTTTTAAAATAACGATATTATGGGGTTCTCTCTAAGGCCGGCCTGTAGTTCCATTAGTAGTCAAAGGAAGTATCTCATCAATAAGAATACCCTTACCACTGTACTGTATTTAAAGAAAACCGCGTTAAAATATTTAACTCAACTGACCTAATATGTCCATTATGTAATTAAAAAAAAAACAACTCGGAACTGGAACACCATATGTTTTTCTGTTTAGAGTTAATAAGTGAAAGGGAACTTCTCTTGCATTGAATTGGATGAAATCATCTTGCTCTGGGGGCTCTGTTGTCTGGGACGACAAAAAATAAATCCAACATTGGCTATGTACAAGTTTTACAGGGCCTGCGCAAGTAAATAAAATTGAGGAAAGAGAGCAGTTTGTAAATGGATAAATAAATGAACGATATCATCTGTAAATAACTATTTTTTTATAAGCGATTATGCTCCTGGGTGAATCCTGTATAGGACATAGGTCCCCAATAAAATGCTTGTTGTTGTTGATAAAGATATCAAAGAAACGGTACCAAAACTGAATAAGTGTAATTTGACATGACGTTCTATTAACATTTCTGTTATATACCATATAAATATTTATTTATACTTTATATTTTGTTATGAAATAATTTGGATATATTACTGTAGATATCATTTTAAAGGGATAAATAATATTGCCTGAGCTCACCCGAAATCATCCAAATATAGAAATTGCCTCTGTATAGCAACGATGGGAACCAGATAGACATCTCTTAATAAGGATAACTACAGCCTAATATGTATTCTTTTCTTCCTTAGTAGGCCTTAGAGGCCTATATTTATTTATTTTGTTTCTTTGTCTTCTTAGTAGATATATATATTTAAATATTTTGTCTCCATTTGTAAGATAGTTAATATAATATTTTTTTTATATAAACATAATTTTTATAAAATAAGTAAAATAGTATCCGATTATATTTAACTCGTGTTCTATTGCCGAATTATTATACCATTTATTTTCTGTGAAAGAGCGTCCGTGCCTGAAAGCTAGAAAAAAAAAGGTTTTGTAAAGACCTTTTCCCATGAGGCCTGATTAATTTTAGTCAAATAGAGATATGGTAAATATAAAGCAAAGATATATATTTTAACGTGTCTCTGATAACAAATTATAATTTTAATTAAAAACACATACACACGCGATGTTATAGAGAAGAATTAAAAAGACAAACGTGGCGTGTCAATATTAGTTGGAGACTGAAGCAGCTGTTCAGAAATCCGTGCTATGACAGGACGGGAAATGGATGACCATTTAATGGCCCATCACGCTACTTTGAAACCGCCCCGTGTTTATTGTCCTGAATCCACTGGGGAACGCCCAGAACCTCTACCTTTAGAATAGATAGACATCGTGTTAATTTTTTTTATTTTTTTATTAATCAAAACACCAGGCGCGATATTGAGATATTTGCGCCTAATACAGAGAAAACAAACAAAACAATACACAGATCTAAGATTTAAATATTTACAAATTTAAATGTATTAATCGACAGAGTTCATAAAATTTATATAGACAAAGTGGCTGATATAATAGAGTTAGATTATGACATCGTGGTAATACATACGATATGTACAAATTTTATAAATAGTTATATTGCGGCGTTATCTATTTTATGCATTTATTGTTACATTTTAATGACAAACGTTTTTTGTATATTTAAAATACTTATGTAAATTTAGTTTCACCGATTATGTGTTCTATTTCGAGATATAATGTATTGTACAATTGCTCATACAGGGGTCGGTGGAAGGATGGTCTAAACCGTTGGTTTTCGACCGCTACGACCCGTGTTCGATTCCCGAATGGGCACTATTTTCTGATTTAAAAAAATGTTTCAATGGCCACCGATTCTTGCAAAAGTCTAACCCCACCAGCGAGATCAAGTAACCAAACGGGGCTCTGGCACATTTGTAAGTGTAACTTCGAACTGCTTTTCACATGTGTAGATATGTGGTGCACCTACATTAAAAGCAGTCGCCAACTTCTACCCACCATGATTATAATGGCCTGTACTACGTGTAAAAGGGATATGGAAAAAAGAAAATGCATATATTTAGTATTTCACTCTCAATGCAAACTTCTTAGAACGCTGTCGTGTGATGAGATAACTTTGCGGGATTCGCTTACGAGAAGAACTTACGATTAAATATCATTTGCCAGAGAGAAAAAATAACATTAAAAGGCAATTATTTTATTATTTACGTATCTACCTTTGTTTGCTAATGGAAACCTTCTGGGGAATTGTATATAACAACAGTAAAGATGAAAGCCTTTTCTTCTTTTTCTTTATTATATCCACTCAATCATATCAGGGTATCAAACCTGTAGAGTTGACATCCATAAGGATTAGATGAAGTAGAATTCCGTCTGCTTTTTGTCATTAAGACTGGGAGCACTACTCAGTAGGAGGCCTACTTAGATACAATATGAAATGGCCGCCTCTGACATGAGAAACAGACGTAATGTGCAGCCGCTCCTAACAATGGAGTACAGATTCATCCTGCATCCCTGGATTAGGAACCTTTACAAGATACTATCAACACGGCCAGCTGAGCTCAGTTTTTTTAGCGATCTTGTTACTGCTCCTCATCTTATTTTTCATCTGGACTTGGAACCGGCAAAGAAGGAGTTAAAAAAGGTAGTATTAACAAATCAGTCAAAGCTAAAAATTGTGAAATTATTTCATATTTGAAAATTTGAACTAGGTATGAAGCGTATATTTCTTTTTAAATATAACATTTTTTCTACCACCCTTAATGCAGTGATAGAAATAATGGATTGGCCTGGCTCATCAGTGTTGAACCCTCTAAGCGGTTTCTCCAGTCTAATCTACCACTATATTATTTCATTATATTATTTCAGTAATGAGCGGATCAAAGGTATTTTATTTAAAATAATCATACGCGTTATAAATAATTCAAATTTCAACTAACAGATGGAACGATAATTCATCATATTTATTCTTCACATTCATCTTATTTATTCAATTAAATGTTCTTTTAATTTTACTAATGTCTATTTCTATAGATATTCAATCAAAGTGTAAACAAATATTTTGAGATGTATTACGTATTCTTCTAGCGAAATAGAAATGTCACACCCGGATGCCATTAAAGGAAATCACTTTTCCGTCTTTTGGCTAAGATCAAAATGTATTTAAAAGAAATAACATGGAATTTGGTTAAAATTAACTTCTTGTAATGTGAAATAGATGAATATATTGTAAAGATTCATAACACCTCTACCAAATGGAGATTCACCCCCATCATTTAAAAAATGCATTACTAGATGAAGGAATTTCAACCACGTTCAAATTCCTCACTAGATGAAACACATCCCATGAATGCAATAGGACGTGCTATGGATGCAACCACGCCAAAAAAGCATCAAAAATCAATTGCAACGTTATGGAAGATCGACAATTGAATATACGTAAGATTGGTAAGATCACGGTCATCTTAGACAGGGTACACTTTATTCTTCATGTAAGATTGCAAATGAATAAGCTATGTGTCAAATGGGTGCCGAGATTTCTTACGATCGACCAAAAGCATAGTGGCATTGACATTTCCAAGCAATATTTATCGTTGATTGCTCTTAATCCTTTAGAACTTTGGTGTCATTTCGTGACGGTAGATGAGACAGAGATACTGGACTACACACCAGATTCCAAACAAAAGCTGTCAAAACATTGAACAAGTCCGGTTGGAAGGGCTTCAAAGAAGGCAAAGACTGCTGTGCCTGAAAGGTGATTTACAACTCTCTTTTGAAATTCCCAAGGAATGATTCTAATTGACAATTCGAAAAACAGAATAAATTTTATCAAGAAGGTATTATGCAACACATCTGGATTGATTAAAGGAAGTATTGCGTGCCAAACATACGAGATTGGTTTAAAAATAGGTGTTTTTTAACCACGACAATTCTCCGCCCCATAAATCGAATTTAACACCCATATATTGTTCGAATTAGGTTTCCAATTGTTCCCTTATCCATCATATTCCCCGGATATTTCCCTGTTGAACTTATTCTTATTTTATTCTTAACTTATTCCAAAATCTAAAGAAATAGTGGGAAGGAGGAAAATTTCACCAAATGAAGAGCATATCGACGATGTAAATATTTTTTTTTTGAGGACGCCGAAACATCATACTCTTCCGAAAGGATGAAAATATCAGAACATCGCTTACTAGGTTTGTGGAGCTGAATGGGGCTTTTTTAATAATAAAACATCATCTTCCGTAAACAAGTTTTCTTCATTTTATTTTTTTACTTATCGAAAATAGCTCGTATATAAACTTAATAATCTTCGAATATTAACAAAGATAATATTATTGATAGAATAAAATATAAAAATTAGATGTGCCTTTTATCTCTCCCTCTCATTACATTTATTTTTTAAAAATCGCGCTATATAAATAACGCTAATCATTTATATAAAGTTTTTAATTATCATCTCTTTTCCCGGATGTTGTATGCCTAACTAAGAGGGAGGACGTTCTCGAGTATCTCTCGCCCGAGCAGAGCTCTGCTCTGAAGAAATTCCTTGACATGACAATCCCCATGTCGGGACAAGGACTCCGACCTAGGCAAGATGCTGTCCGACTTCAGGGCAGAATGAGAGATTGAACGAAGTGACACCCAGTGGGATTCGTCTGATACAAATATATTGTAATTATTTTGTTTTTATACACTTTTTTTTCATATAATTAACCCTATATAATCTTATATGTACATTGCAATAAAGTAGTTTCAATTTCAATCTCTTTTCCCGGATATTTATTCATATAATTTATTGAAAAACTAGTACAAAATTGAAATTCATAGAAGCCTAGGTCGCCTCTCTCGTCAAAATAGACGTCAAAACCTGACGCCATCAATTGAAAATCTAATTTAAATTATAATGGGATCAGGTTGATAAATTAAGAGAAAAACATCTTCCAATAATGCAGCTGAATATTTTTGATGGATAGCGCCATTTGTAGTAATAAATATCAACTATTCATCTAATAATTAATATAAAATTATGGTATGTGCCAAACAAACTGATTTTAAGAAAAAAAGGCATTTCCTGATCGTACAACTGATGGCTTACGCCATCTATCGGAATAAATATCAACTAATCGTTTATCTTCAATTATTCCAGAATTATTCCGATAGATGGCGCAAGCCACCAGCAACTTTCAGTTGCACGTTCAGTGAATGCCTTTTTTAAAATTAATTAATCTCTCTGATCCAAGTACAAATTCACTTTTGCACTATTTTTCAAACTGATTTTATGAAGAAAGCGATACGGAAATAAAATAAATGAAAAAGGGAAATCGACTTAATCAGAAAGGATTCAATGATAAATTAATCATTCTTGACTGAAGACCGTGCTAAATGGTCTCGAAATAAAAGAGAAAGCGTTCAATAGTAGAATCTTTTCATAATGAAGTAAGATAATTTATTCTGGAACGTTCGATGAAATCGCTCTAGACAGCTTAAGATTGGTTGTGTTTGTTGAGCACATTTCTAAATTAGGAGTGTTGCTCAAAAGAAAGAAGTGGTTGAAGAGAATCGGGCTTTTTCAGCAGATGTTTTAAGAAGAAAAATGTTGTTTTTATAATAAAGGAAGAGACGAGCTAAAAAAGAGAAAAACTGATGTCTTGAAAGCTATTTTTTAGTCCAATTATTGGAAAACTCCACATCTTATGACGGATTTCAGATCTATTTTGGCTTTTTACGTCTTTTTTAAAAAAAACTTTTGATGTCTAACTTTTTTAGTCACATATTGTGTGCTTTAAGAACTGCTTATATTTACATTTTGTTAGGATTTTTAGAGCATCTGGATTTAATGTATAATATATATATACCATATTTATTGCATATAATACACATACTATATTATTATTTATATTTTAAAATTTAGTTTTATAAGAGATATAATATTATTCCAAGTTTGAATTATAAATTCATAATTTTTTCTTGAAATATATTAAAATAAAAGCTATATTTATATAAATATATATTTGAAATATAATTAATGTATATATTAAAAACAAAAAGCCATATCCTGACCAGTCTTACATGAGCTTTTCTAAATGGCAGAGAGCCATCTAGTGGAACAAAAATAAACTAAATTTAGATGGCACTCTGCCATCTAGAAATGCTCATGTGACCCTGGTCAGGATATGTATTTTTTGTTTTTAAAAATAAACACCTGACCTTTTTATATATTTAATTTATTTTCACATATTAATATATATATGTTATATAAATATATTATTTATTTTAAATTATAATTTCATAGATACAAATATTTTGTTAAATCGACCGCCAGAGGTCACACTTCGCATATAAATACTCATTATTGTTGTTCCCCGTTGGTCGGCTCAAAACTTTTGTACATTATGTAAATAATATTTTGTTTTCCTTATTCTACTCGCCTTTAGCCAGGCAGTACTTTAATCAAATTATGTTCTTATATATTACTTTGGCTCAAATAAAACAATCTCT
>CP092878.1:41672678-41741899 GCA_030710605.1 Cordylochernes scorpioides
GGACAATTTTCTTTGCTAATTATGTAAAATAGTGAATTGAACAGGATTGTATATAGCCGATTTGTTGTGATGTAGAGAAAGGTCTCGACGCAAATATCCCTGAGTTTGGGATATCGCGTTTCATGATGTTAATAAAGTAATAGGGAGAAATAGAAACATGTTTTTTCTAATAAATGACCCATTTTCAATTCATCGTTCATGTTACTTTGGCCTAGCAACATTTCAAAAGAGTACTTCAGTTCTATGAGCAAAGGGTTGCATGAATACAGGCTACAATAGGCGGGACAAGGTTACGGGCGAGAAATAGTGTAGAACAGAGGTCGGCAAACTGCGGCTCTTTGGATGTGAAGCTATGACTCTTTATATAGTTCCATACGTAAATATTATTTATATGAGTAATATTTATTGTTGGTAAGAAAAAAAATTGTGGCTCTTTTGAAACTTTGAAAATTTGTAAATTGTAATTTTTGACTCTTTCGCCTCAAAGGTTTGCCGACCCCTGATCTAGAAGGAAGACGTATTCTTCGTAGATCGCGAAATACATGGTGTCGCTAGAGACTAACTGTCGATTCTCCACCAAACTCTGCAGCGCTGGCAGAGGCGCCATATTCATTCTACATAGTATGATGCATATAAAAATATATAATTATCTTTTTTTAATAGTGCATACTGTGAACTTTGCATGTACTGACAAGATGTCAATAATATTATTTTAATTGTCAATTGTCTAGAAGGAAGAAGCCCATCTGACGGCTAGGATGTCTTCCTCCCTGTTGTTGACGAAGGCTGTTGCTGAATGACGCTCCCTGTATGTTACTTGCTTGTTCTCCATATTACACAAAGGTAAATAAATATCAGTTGAACAGAGATACCTGCCAATCCAGCGTGTCTATTTGGCCTTCCTTGACACAGGAGCAGCGGCGGTATTGACGCAACAATAAAGAAAGTAATAGATATATAACAAACAAAAGAGAAGATATAAACAATAACAGATTATTTATTAAAGAATTGTTACTCTTCCTTTGCAATCTAAATGATTAACAATGAAAAATATATTTTGAGCAAACTACACATATGAAATATAATTTAAAAAAAAACTATATATTATAAATATATTACAATATTCCTGTGGAGAAGATGAACAAACTCCTCTTCACCTTATCTAGGACTGTCCGAACTTTACAGAAGTGAGACATCGTTTGTTCCCTGATTTAAATGATCTAACTCTTTCACCTCAGCCACTTTGTCTCTATATAAATTTTATGAACTTTGTAGAATAATACATGTAAATTTATATATATTTAATTTTCAATGTTCAAATATGTTTACTGTTTTCTCTGTATTAAGCGCAAATGTTTCAATATCGCGCCTGGTTGATTAATAAATGGATTTTTAAAAAATATCATTAGTATAAAAGAGACCAGACGCAATAAATAAACCCGAATCAAAACATATTAGAAAAGTGAAAAATTGAGATTCAAAATCTCATATCATCCAGTATATTGTTAAGAAGGCTTTAATTTTAAAATAATATAATATAAAATGTTATCTTCAGAGTCGATATGAATATAATTTAAATCCCTTTTTTCTTTTCTTATCATAACAGGAAGAAACAGCTCCTTTATGTTTATAGGAAAAGGTAATTATCTTGCATTGATATACTCTCTATGTAGATATAAGATATAATTAAAATTTATAAAGCGTAACGCTTTTCATTACCAAAATACCTTTATATTTAAAGTACATTACCATCCTGTTTCTGTTTATATTGTAGCAAAGTATTTATTATTTTATCAACAGAGTATCCTTTTATGTTTATATTTTGCTACTCTGTAAACTTCCCTTATTGCTTATCTTTTGTTTATCATTCATAGTTTGTTGTTGCCTTAAATAAATTGCTGTGTCATCATTAGAGTTTGTCTTTACTAATTTCCACGTGGCAATATTTCCAAAGCCGTTTTAGACAATTTTCGTAGATAAATATTTTATCAACAGCTGCTTTGTATAAATATTTATACATTTTTATAATATGTAAAAGTTATTGCTGATATGGTTCTTTGATAATTTTAATAACTTATTGTGTTAATAAAAAGAGAAACAGAGCTGGAGCGTTTGCGTTGTTCAAATTTTGGAAGACGGCTGAAGAGAAGGGGAAGCTATATACATAATCTAATTGATGTAAATAATTATATGTAAATTATCTTTGTCAGGATTAGAATGACGAATCATGTATGGGACTCTGATCCCAGTAAAAGGCTTGTTGCTTCTGTTGTATATAGTCACAGTGTGTAGAAAATACTATACTATACCTACTACTTATAGGTTTCTCTCTGTATTCTTAGTTCTTTTCTCTTCAATTACTCTGTAAACTGGCGAATCCTATATAGGACGAGAGGTCCTCTATAAAGGCTTTTGTTTTTGTTGTTGATAATAAAAAGAGATTATTATGATAATAAAAATCTCTCCTTTTGTGTGCTTTCATTAAGATGTTTTGTATTAATATCAAGAGATAAGATATGCTTTTTTTCAAATTATAATATTGTGGCACTTACTTTTATAAATTTTAGACAATAAAAAGGCATATATTGGATTGAAAAAAATTATTTATTTTTTAAAATTAATATATTATTTTCTCTATTTTAAGAACTTTTATATATGTAAATACTTTCTCTTTTTTATTTTTTTTTTTATTTTTAGGCAAAACTGTCTATTTTGTATATAGGTTTTTTTTTTTCACCTCGGCTGAGTTGGATCAAAAACTCTTTATTAAGTAAAATTATTATTTTGTTGAAGATAAATTTTACTCTTGTAGATAAGGCTTATTTATCTGATTAAAGTTTGAGGGAAAGAGAGATAGATTGATTTGCACGAATTTCATTGTTAAAGTTTTATTGTTGGGAATAAATGTATACATTATGTGAATGAATTACATTGATGAATATAAATGTACATCATGTGAATGAATTTCATTGTTAAAGATCAAGCTTTATTGTTGGGAATAAATGTACATGTGAATGGATTTCATTGTTGAAGAAAAAGTTTGATTGTTGTAAATAAATGTACATTATGTGAATGAATTTCATTGTTAAAGATAAATGTACATTATGTGAAAGAATATCATTGTTAAAGATAAATGTACATTATGTGAATGTATTTCACTGTTAAAGATAAATGTACATTATGTGAATGTGCGTGTGAATTGCATTGTTAAAGATAAAGTTTCATTGTTGAGAATAAATGTATATCATGAGAATAAATTTCTTTGTTAAAGATAAAGTTTTATTGTTGGGAATAAATGTATATATTATGTGAATGAATTACATTGTTGAAGATAAAGTTAGATTGTTGAGGATAAATGTACATTATGTGAATGAATTTCATTGCATTGTATAACGCTTTGCTTAAAACTTGAATACTGAAGACAGATTTCTTTTTTTTGGGATAAAGCTTAATGTTGTCCATAAAGTTTCATTGTCAAAGATAAAAATTCATGGTTGTGAGTTTAATTCTTTACTAAGGGTAAAAAAAATCTAAATAAGGTGCCAATCTAGAAGGAGGGAATGGCTCATCAGTGTAGAACCCTCCCAGCGGTTATTCCAATCTAGCCACCTGACCGCTTTCATTTTTCATCGATATAAAAACAGTAAATTTTATTTGCAAAAGGAACATTCAGGCTTAGGGGGTCGGTGGAAGAAACACAATGATAAATACGTGATCGTATTTGATTCTAAGAACTTAACTCTCTTTTTTTTTGTAATATTAAAAAATGGTATTATATAGGTGAAATAAAAAAAAAACGAAATCATTATATATATTTCTTTGTGAATTATTTTAATAATGTGCATTTTATTGTTCGTATCTAAGGGATATAACTCAATTTCTTTGTTCTGTATTTGTTTTTGTTTTTTTTTTGAAAAAAATGCTTACAATGGACCCCGATTTTTGCAAAAGTCCAACCCCACCAGCGAGTGCAAGTAACCAAACGGGCACATTTGTAAGTGCAAAGTCGAACTGCTTTTCAAATGTGTAGACATGTGGTGCACTTACAGTAAAAGCATTCGCCTACTTCTACCTACCATGAATACCATGGCCTGTTCTATGTGTACTAGGGATAAGCATAAATATATATATATATTTTAGTGGCGTTCGAGAATAGTCAGACATTTTATTATATTTGCATATAATTAAAGAGATATGTAAATTATTCCCAATTATATTTACTGACGTGAAATGCTAATGTAATCAAAAATAATTAAAATATACAAGTATCAGAGTCATCAATCAATTCTTAATTCTGTCACCGTTTGCTTTTGTGAATGGAATAAATACACAAATATGGCGATTTCTTATAAGCATCGGTAGTTCAATGGCGAGAATGCTCGCCTGCCACGCGGGCGTCCGGGTTCGATTCCCGGCCGATGCATTTTTTTTTCAATTTTTAAAACTCATTTATATATTATACGAGAATGACATCCACGGCGCCAATTTATAATTGTAACGAATAGTATTTGAATAAAAGCATTTAATCGGGTAAAACCCGGGCGTTGCCCGGGCTATTCGGCTAGTTTTAGAATAATAGAGAGTACAGTTATATAAAAAAAAAAACCACGGTGCTGTAGATTTTCAAGCTACATCGTACATCAGGGAAGGAAGTTAAACATGAGGAATTACTATCTTTCACAGGCTAATTTTATTTATGGGATATCTCGTAGTTTAAAGTCTCAACTCGTAAAACGTCAAAGGCCTCTGTAAATCTAAATAAATTAACCCTCGTCTGCTCAAAATTGACCCCATTTCCTGAATTAACGAAGGAAAGGTGTCTTTCCAAGTCTTCTATAAACATCATTTTAATTGAATCCTTTTAAATTATTTTTAAATTTGAACCTATATCTGATAATTAATGCTATTAATGAATAAATATTTTATATTTTAGGAATTTATAATATTAGAGTATATTTGTGAATATTCCATAATGAAAAAATATGCTATAGGTTTACATATCAACTTGATTAGGATGATTGAAAGGGTAAAAAAATTGATAGTCTTATGTCATTATAAGTTAGCCAATGTTTACTTGTTTATGAGAGATTCCATTCAAAACAAATGTAGTCCTTTATATAATATTGTTACAGAAGCGTGTCGAAAGAAATTTATAGAAAAATCTGTAAAGGTGACAAAGAACGCTGCTGTTCACTTGAGCCAGTGAGATCTGCCAATCACAGAATGCGTTCAGAATGCTGTTCATTTACAGAATATATCAACTAGAAGTCCTACCTTTAGCTTTGCAGGAACATAATATCACTAGCAAGATATAACTCACCAGACATTATTTATAGAGCTATATCTACAGTAAGTAATGGTACAGTTAAAAACCTGTCTATAGCGCCCCCTCTAAATAGCGCCTTCCTCTCTATAGCGCCCGATTTTAAACATTAAAATGTAAACATTTTACATTAAAAGTGAACTGTCTATAGCACACCCTCTCTATAGCACCCTGTTTTGGTGAGTCCCAAGAAGGGGCGTATAGACAGGTTTAACTGTATTGAAGTAGAAGGCATATATAGTTGTTTCAAGAAAAACTTCCATATATACCTATAAAAGTAGCACCACTGATCTCTAATTTTATTACTATAAAATATTGCTCTATATTTTTAATGAAAAAATTGACAATTCACAACTTTGTGGAAAATAATATAAAAGGGAATTTGTACTTGAATCATATGGAAAAATTTTAAAGAGGGCATCTTCTGATCGTGAAACTAAATGTCTGATGGCCTGAGCCATCTATCGGAATAAATATCAAGTAATTGTTGGTTTTTAATTATTCCAGAATTGGCCAAATACCCTTTCTTGATAAATCAAGAAAAGCTAAACACGTACGCGTTTAAGGCTGTTGGCCCTCGTCAGCGTGGTGCAAGCAATACCTCAACGATCAAAAAGTTGGTCTTTGGGGCATACTGAAAAACCATGAAACAGGTATTCAGGATTCCCCAAAGACCAGATTTTTGGTCGTTGACGTACAGTTTACACCAACAGCCTCAAACGCGTAATTGGTTAGCTTTCTTTATTATTCACGAAACGGTAATTTATTTTCCAATTATTTAATAATGAAAAAATCAAAGATCGTCAATATTTATTCCGACAGATGGCGCAAGCCATCAGCAACCTTCATTTGCACGAACAGGAGATGCCATTTTCTCAATTTCAAACTTTATATTAGATAAAATAATCTAATAATATTTGAATAAGCTCGCAATATGAATAATATGAGGTTAAAAATATTATATATTTATATTAATACGATAGTTTTATATATAAATATATACACAGATACATTGGGTTCAAATCCTCATAGTAAGTATAGGCTCCGAAGAATAACACAAGATCGGACACAACCGTCTTTAATGAACAATAAAGAAGTCCACATAGGAAGAATTTCCACAAGCCTTTTGCAAATCACATATTATTTAATTATAAAAATAATATTATGATGCATTTTAGCGCGCCATCTTTTATAAAAATTCGAAACTATTATAGACGCGTATGATTATTTTAAAATAGTATATATTGAAATAGTAATGGTACATATTGTAGAACGACATTTTAAAATTATCCAGCATGTGTTCCTTTTGAACGAAAAATGGAAATTTTAATTTATGGAGAAATAACGATTATTTCTAACCTTAGGGATGAAGTATGAAAAGATGAATTGTGAAGAGTAATGTTAAACGGAAAAATAAATATAATAAATAAAAATATATCCATCCCTGGATACTTTTTTTTTCGTTTATCATTACCCTTCACAATTCATCCTTTCATACTTCATCCCTAAGGTTAGAAATAATCGTTTTTTCTCCTTAAAATAAATTTCGATTTTTTTGTTCAAAAGAAACACATGCGGAATAATTTTAAAATGTCGTTCTAGAATCATAAACCGCGTTATATTGTATTTTAAATAGTAAATATTGTTTAATTTTTAAAAGAATCATACGCTTCTATAATAATTTCGAATATTCATAAAAAATAATATAGTCATAAAAATCATTTTAATATATGTTTGAATATAAAAAATTCGAATTAAAGGATAAGAAAGAGAGAAAAGGCAAAACTGTCTTTAATTACCAACTTCAAGAGAAAAAAAAAAAACTAAGATAAATATTTTCTTAGAAGGAAGATTAAGGCAATACTTTCACTTTTATCTTTTGGCTTTTATCTCTTCCACTGTGATATATCTAAATATTATTGCAGGGTAGCTAGATGAATAGAAGAATTAGTCAGATATAAGAATTAACTCTCTCTGAAATAAAGATTAAACTTATTTGACCAGGAAATCGAGTAAATTCTCAAAAGGCTCCAGGGTATTTTCTGCAGTAATCTTAAGCCTGTAATTCCTTATATTTACCCCAGACGAAGTTCTTTCACAGCAGATATAGAGGAAGATATTCTAGAAATAATTTTCGTCTTTTTTTATTTATTTGACTATTTCTGAGATTGTCGCACCTTCATAACCCAAGAATACTCAATATTCAAAATTTTAATTAATCTCAATTCTAAGGAGTAAAATATAAATACAAGGTAATAAGACAAAATCCATATACAGTCGAGTCTTGATAATTTGAGACTCGTTAATTTGAATCTTTCGATAATTTGAAACGCTTTCTCGGTCCCTTGAAAAATACTTGATAAAGTGAATAAAATCAATATTAATTAGTCCACTTGGTAATTTGAAGGCATAGTATCTTGCCACAAATGAACATTTGTGAATAACTTTACAAATTTTTCAAATAATAAATCATGAATTTTGATCAAACTCTTTGTTTGAGAATGGGGAAGACCCGAAATTTCCTAATAAAGTTATTACTTTTAAAACAATTGCGGTAATTCACCTATTTGATCTTGTATATCCCGAAACTGCTAAAACTTCAAGCTCTCCTTTATTTGATCTTCTCTCTCTCTCCCTCTTGGTTGTTTAAACTATTGTTATTTTGAACTCTTGATAAATTGAAACCTTTCTATTAATGAAGAAATAAATAGAATTGATATATGTCTTAATAATAATAGAAATATGTATGTATATATAATATACTTTACAAACAAAAGAATGTTTTCAAAGCTTCGTTTTAACGAATATTAAATTACAAATATCCTATAACTATGAAATATGCATAAGAGGATATAGGATTTTACTTTAAGTCGCTGAGGTTTTCCAACTAACAGAATTTGTTACAACTTCCGTGGTAGGTTAAATCAATAATCTTGTCGCCATTGTAACCCTCTCATCCAGTAGAAAAGGGAAAAAGATGCAAAATTCAATAGGAAATTACATCACTGTAATTCAGTTTTTTTTTCTCTTTAGAGGCGATAATATTGTCGTTAAGCGTTTAAATTAAATATATATTTATCAAATTATTGATTAGAGTTGTTTCCTCCGAGGCTTTAGTAACAAGATTGAATGCTGATTTGCATAGCGACAGAATATACTTAGAGAATGGAAGATTGATGAGGTTGGAGAGAATCAATCTTTGGTTACAGAAATTAATACTGTAGGATATGTTGTATCTAAATTTAGAATATCTTCATGGCTGTTTTGATATAGAACTCACTCAAAAGGCCCATTATTCATTATATATTATCTTATAATAATGAATAACTATGAAATAGTTAATACAAAGCAATAACGCGCCATCTATATATAACTAATTAAGACGCGAATGTTTCTTTTCACAAATAAATCAAACTTCTACTGTCCTTACTGCAATGGAAAAATGAAACAAGCCCTCCCAATATTTTTTCATCATAGTTAGGACAGTATCATTGAAATATATTCTATAAGATTGATTGCAAAGATTATATATAACGAATGAAGAAATTATGACGCGAATATTTTATTAAATAAATCAAACTTCTACTGTCCTTACTATGATGAAAAAATATTGGGAGGTCTTGTCTTATTTTTTTCATCGCAGTAAGGACAGTAGAAATTTGATTTATCTGTGAAATGAAACATTCGCGTCTTAATGTTTTCATTTGTTGTATATAGATGGCGCGTTATTGCTTTGTATTAAAGATTATATAGTTATTCATTATAAGAAGGATATTCTCACAAGTAATTATAATTTATCATATACGAATATGTAAGGAATCACTGCAGCTTTGCCAAAATCGACAAAAATTCAACTTTTACACATATGTATATACAATATCAAATTAAACCAATTTTACGGCGCATTTTTAAGCAATTTTAAGGACCATATATTGAAATCAATAAATATTGAAAGAGGAAGAGATAATTAATAATTGGCCTTTTGAATGAGTATTCTTAAAAGGTTTATTAAAAATCTCGAATGGGTCACATTATAAAAATAAAGATAATTAGAGGAACCGATGTTCTAGAAAAATGTTCTCTACGTACGACCGTTCTGCAAATTACCACAATAAAACCTTTTCTCAAAATGTGCGCATAGTCCTATTCATCAACCTTAATTGAAGATTTTGACGATTAAAATAATGCAGTTGTTACTTCTAGCCTTCCACATCCATATTCAGTCTCTGCTGACGGTTTGAAGCTTCAGCAATTATTGAGGGCCTTCCTAAAAGGTTTTCTCGGTCTACCAGTTCACCACTGATGAGTCATCCCTCCCTCTTTCAATATTTATTGATTTCAATATATGGTCCTTAAAATCGCTTTAAAATGCGCTGTAAAATTGATTTAATTTGATATAGTATGTACATATGTGTACAAGTTGAATTATTGTCGATTTTGGAAAAGCTGCAGTGATTCATTACTTATTCGTAAATGATAAATTATACTTGTGCGAATATTCTTTTATGGAAGAAAGAAATTTATATTTATAATATATTTTAATTTTAAATAATTATAAATATATATATATATGTTATATTGTTGCAAATGTCGACGTATGAATAAGCTGGCAGTCGTGTACGTGAGGCGAGTGTTGATGATCTTCCCACACGCGGACAAAAAGAAGCAGAGGCAGGGCTAGATGTTAGCACATAGAGTGATCGGGGACAGCCCACGGGACAGAGGTAGAGGTCATGACACAAACTTGGATGCTTATCAACGAGACATGGAGAGAGCGAGTGTATGAAAGACAGGAGCCGTCTGTCGATGGCCACCCTCCAGAACATCTGCTGACCCCCTGCCAAAACCTGTCTTGTTTTCAGGGGTCGTCAATATAGAGTTCCTGGGGGCCCCACATGGGCTTTGGCATTTTCCTCCTCTCTTTCCAGCTGTCCCCAGCTGACCGCTCTTTGGATTTTTATTTTGACATCAACATTTTTAGTGTTACATACAAATAGGGGTTTAAAGGTATTATCAATAAAGATATAGCATGTGTACAAAATATGGGGTGGTAGTATATAGAAACTATACATTTTAATAGAATGTAGGATATATTTTAAGGTATCGGCTCTAACTAATTGGGAGATATGTGGCATATACTAAAAGTGTCATACAGTTTAAAATATACGATATATATATTTATAATTATATGAAATTCTACTGTTCTCAAAATTTATGTCCATAGTTTATTTAAAATATTCATTCCAAGAGTCTAGCATCAGTATCGCTCTAAAAATAAAATCGAAAAATGCAATATAACAGCGGTATGGTAGATTAAACTGGCGAAACCGCTGAGAGGGTTCAACACTGATGAGCCAGGCCCTCCCAATAATTTTCTATTGCAGTAAGGGCAGTAGAAAATTGTTTAATTTTTAAAAGAATCATACGTGTCTATAATAGTTTCGAATTCTCATAACAGATGACGCGCTAATGTATCATAATAAATTATTAATTTAATCTTAATTATTATATAAAACAACTTATTGATATTTCAATTAAAGAATAAATATTTAAAATAAAAAATTATAATATATAAATATTAATTAGAAAAATTTCGAATTCAAAATTCAATATGAAAATTTTTAGTCAAATTGAAATTTCACCATATATATTAAAAAAACTGAAATAATTAAAATGAAAACCGTATTTTTATCTCTCTAAAATAAAACACAAACTAAATTTCATTACACTTCAATAATAAATTCCATCTAACTATTAGAAGAAAAAACTGTGGAAGGAAATAGGCAGTTTGCTATAAATCTAATAAGGGAGATTTTCCTTAAAGTTCCAATTTTAAGAACAAAAAAGGGTTTTATCTTTAAGGTCTAATCACAGTAGAGTGAGCTTAAATTTTAGCCATGAAATCGATGGTTCCGAACTGAGATAAATGTGACCAAATAGAAGTGGACTGAGCTTTGGGTTTTCCAAAACAAACTTTCTTTATTATCGGTAAGGATTAGGGGAGATATGGCGCTTGGCTGAAAGTCCAAAGTGTCTGATCCAAGTAGGTAGGTCTCTTTTCCAGCATTATTTATTAAGAAGTGACGTTTGATTGGTTCTTCCGTATCAACAGAACCATTTGATTGCCAGGTAACCATCATTGATTCCAATTTGAAACCAATTTCTTCTTTTTAAACTTGTTTACCAAGCGATTTGAACAGAAATTGTCTTTGTTTTCTATCAAAGTAACATCAATAATGGTTCTGTTGAATGGTGTGCTATTTAACTGTAGACATCAGGTTTTATTTGAATCTGTATAAATGAGAGCAAATTTAATTTGTTTAGAGAGATTATTTCCCCCTCTTTTAATGGTAGCTTTATATATATAATATTTAGAATACATTCATATATATTAAAAGGGATGTACTTGGATCTGTATATAAATATATGATACATTTTGAATGATAGAAAGTAAATTTCCAGTTTAGCTTTGTTCATAGTTTCTCTCTCCCTCTCATTTCCTTAAATTCAATTTTATGTATGCAAATAAAACCAAAATCTCTAATTTCATTTGTACAATATAAATCTTTTAATATGTAAATTTTAAAGCAGTTAACATGTATGTAAATTTTGTTTTTGTATAAAAGATTTGGAAAAATAAAGAGAGAGATAATTGAGGTGGAGACAGCTACAAACGACTGCTAATTTTTCACACATCTATAGTAGAATTACATCATATATATATATTGAAAATAAAAAAAGGCATATTCTGACCATGCTCAAATGAGCATTTCTAGATGGCAGAGCGCCATCTAGTGGAATAAAAATAAACTAAACGTTTATTTAACTTGTTCCGTAATATTTAGCCAACCTATTTTTTTGATAAATCTACCATATAGATATACTCATGTGAGCACGATGGAGATATTCCTTTTTATTTACAATATCAACATTTGACCATTTTTTATATTTCGAGGGATTTCTTCCTCTTTATTGATTTATTGTACAATAAACCTCAAAGGTGAATTTAGAATATTATAATATATATGCTTATATCTCTATTAAACAAATGAACCTGGCGATGCCCGAGTTTTCCCCCGAATGTATTTTTACTTGAGTTAAAAAGAAAAAAGATATGGAGACAACGACAGGCTAATTTAATTATTTATTCAAATCATAATATGCTATGATCATTGAGAATCGAATAGTAATCATTGATTGTATATATATTACTTGTTCAGATTCGATTTTTAATAAAATTTAACTTTGCGTATTATATATTTGGATAATTCAATGACTAATTTAATATTTTTTCTATTAAAAAGGTAAAATCCTCTAATATATGAATAATTATTAAAAAATGGCTTCAGAGGAGAGAGATAGGTTTGCCTTACCTCATTTTATATTATCAATGAATACATATACTTCTGAAGAAGGGTTTATAAAACCTTGAGATAATATAGAAATAATACAAGAAACCTATCCTCGAAACCCGTTTTTTTATTATTACTTAATTTTCCTATTGGGAACACCATCCTTTATTAAGGAACACATTCTTTAGTCAGAGTCTTTAGTAGAGCGTTTTAATGTATTAATTACATTTTGTAATTTAATTAAAAATGATTGATATACTCTCACAATCTTCTGCAACACTTTATTAAAATAGAACTTTACCTTATAAGTGATTGCTTTTATAGAGACAAGTTAAAATCCAGAGGTAAGATTGAATTCGAAATTGAGGGGTTCCACGAGTTACACATTTAATGAGCACGTGGGGAATTAATTAAGAAACTCTAATGAGTATAGCAAAACTAGATCATCGATCTTGGCTAATGGAAACTCTATCTCATTGTCTAACCATTGTTATCTTCATTGTTTCTCCATTGTTTCAACCCGCTTCGACAGATAAAAACAACTTAAGGAAAGATTTTTCCAAGTTAAAAAAAAAAAGAAATAACGCTTCAAAACAAAGGTGTTAGTAAAAAGAAAAATTCTATGTTGGAAAAAGAAAAATCAACATGAATGGTAAGTCTAGAAAAAAGATTTCTATTATATTTTATTTTGTTTTCAATCAATATAGGTTTGGCGACAATATTTTGTTGTTTTTTTTCAAACAATATATTGTTTTGTACACTATAAATGTGATTTATCACATATTCTACTATTCTTTCTTCTGAAAATTTAATTCCATACACACACCTCACCTAAAATTTATAAAATATTTGTTTTGAAAGGTTTTCCTGCTAATATAACTTGTCTTGTTCATATATTGAATTTGATGTGTAGGTTCAAAATTAAGTTTAAACTGATTTCTACAAAATTATTGTATTTTATATAGAGAGAGAGTACCTTTTTGAACAATAAATTTATATTTTAAGATAAAATGTATTTAATTTGTTTGTTTTTTTGCTTATCCTTAGTACACGTGCTACAGGCCATGATAATCATGGTGGGTAGAAGTAGGCGACTGCTTTTACTGTCTACACCTATCTACACATGTGAAAATATATTGGACTTTGCACTTACAAATCTGCAAGAGCCCCGTTTGGTTACTTGCATTCGCTAGTTGGGTTGGACTTTTGCAAGAATCGGGGGTCATTGGAGAATTTTTTTTTTAAATCAGGAAAAAAAGTGTCCAATGCAGGAATCGAACCCGGGTCGTAGCGGTCGAAAACCAAAGGTTTAGACCATTCTTCCACCGACCCCATATAATTTTTAATATAATTATGGTAATAAGTTCTCTCTAAAATTGAAGAGGTAAAATAATATAGAGGTATTAGGAATAAAGAGATAAATTTTAATATATAATTCCATTCGTTATCTAAAATATGAAACTTTTTACAAGTTATTTGACTGTTATAACAATTCCCTACCCTCCCTAATTGCATTGGGAAATTATTGTCAACTTTCAATAAGTAATTACAAAAAAAATATTAAAGTAAAGTTATTGTTATACAATTATGTTCATTTATAGTAGAACCTCCCTTAACCGGACACCCCGCTAGCGGACACCTCTCCATAAAGGACAGTTTTCATTCGAAAAATTACCATTTTTACAATTTAGAAACTCTCCGGTAAGAGAATACCTTTTCCTAAAGGACACTTTAGCTCTGCAATTAGGTGTTCTTTATATGGAGGTGTTTTACTGTATATGTTTGCAAATATGAATATTTTAATATCTTATAATACCTCGTCTTCTTCTTTCTTTTCTCCACTGATTCATACAAGGTTGTCCCAAAGGTAGGTAAACACCTGGAAAAATTCCAAATACATATCCATATAATATATTTTTACAAATTCACCTTTTTGAAAGTGCTTACAGACTTTTAGCGCAACTTTGTATTAGCTTTTTGATGGTTTCTCCTGAAGACTCATTAATATGTTATAATACCTCATTGACTCATTAATATGTTATAATACCTTGATAAAGATTGACGTTCAGCCAACTGAAATATTGGTATAATAAATGATAATTTGATCCAATATATGCGTTTTTAATTGAAGATTTATTTATGTATTGCTCTATTTTAAAATAGACATATATAAAAATATACATACAAAAGGTATTCATTGGTGGCGCTTAACACGGGAAAGACTCCGTCACCGATGGACTGCGAGAGTTCTTTCCCACAGAGTGGACAGGTCGATGTTAAGAGAGATAGAGAGAATTTGAAACTACTTTATTACAATGCCCATATAAGGTTATATACAATATTGGGTGAGAGGAATATATTACAAATAAAACTTCTATAACCTCTACGGTCGAATATAATAGTAAATATACTTTCTCCAATTTCAATAATACCGATTCTTCTTCCCATCTCACACAGTCCTTTCTTTACGTTAATCTTATTTCAAATTAAAGCCTACAGGAGAAATCTCCATAATAATAATGTTTAAAATAAATTTTCAAACACAAATATTCTACTACAATAGAACCGTATCTTTAGAAAGCCTAAAAATAATTATAACGCGAAAACGAGCCATCTATATATAAAGGGAAAAAAAAACTATTGTACACGAATTTTTCAAATAAAACAAACTTTATACTATCTTTTTTGCGATGAAAATATATTAGGAGTGCTTGGCTCATCAGTGCTAAACCTTTAAGGCAAGGGTTTATTATTTGACATACCATTTTATTCGACTAAGATGGTTTAGGAGTTACAAAACTCCATATATTATTTTTAAAACATGCTAAAAATACTTGGAACATTATGATACATTAACGCGCC
Source organism: Cordylochernes scorpioides (assembly GCA_030710605.1). Lineage (NCBI taxonomy): Eukaryota > Metazoa > Arthropoda > Arachnida > Pseudoscorpiones > Chernetidae > Cordylochernes > Cordylochernes scorpioides. The sequence goes on from CP092878.1 coordinate 41,688,216, forward strand.
ATCTTTTAGAAAAATTCGAAACTATTAAAGACGCGTATGATTCATTTTTTAAATAAACAATTTATACTGTCCTTACTTTTTAAATTTTTCCATCGCAGTACGGACAGTAGTAATTGTTTATTTTTATAAAGAATCATACGCGTCTATAATAGTTTCGTATTTTGATACTTGGAACATACCTAACCTAACGAATATACCATTTAAACTTAAACAGTCTTTTTCTTAAGAATCTCTGAAAATCACCATGAAATCCTACGCATCTGAACATCGATGTAAGCAGACAAATGTGTCTTATACCTTAGTGGATTCTTAGATTATTCTCTTCTATATGTCAGTTAATTCAGATACCTCTAAAGATGGCATTATCTTACAACGAAGATACTAAGAGATCTCTCTGAAAGAATAAAATCGTTATATTATCATTCGCCCCAGAACCTTCCTCTTGATCTTTTTGCACATAGAGCTAGCTGAAAATGACAATCATTGTACCATTTCTTATTTTATTTGAATTTAAAGCGTTATGTACCCCTTAGGAACACTTGCGCTGTCATACATGGATGCCTTTACATTTGTCTATACATATATATTTACATAATTGTAGGTCGTGAATAGAATAGTCATATGATGTTAACAATGAGAAAGAGAGGAAAAACGAGAAAAAAAACTGTGTACAAAAGAAAAAGGTATCTATCAATATGTACAATCAGTATAATATAAATTATCAGTTTCTTAAAAGATATTTGTTGCTATATAAACGGAAGCGGTAAGCGGAACCATGTGGATTCCCATCCCTGGACACTTTCATTTTTCCGTTTATCATTACTCTTCACAATTTTCCTTTCATACTTCATCCCTAAGGATATAAATAGTCGTTATTTCTCCTTAAAATAGCGATTTTTCGTTCAAAAGAAACATTTACGGTAAAACTTGTCAAACGTCGTTTTTCAACTATAACTAATTGTACAGATAATTAGTGCTAAAATAACCATAATCTAGAGAGTGATAAGTCTTTAAAGAATAATATCATATTATTCACAGATATTTTGCAATGAATAATAACACACAATTACTAATAATGTATTAATATATCTGAAATACTAAATCTGAATAAATAATAATATTTCCTAGCTATATTATTATTAAAATGGATAAAAACATCTAAGTATACAATGTACAAATTGGAATGAATACTTACAATCAAACACTAGATCTATAGTGTGCAAAGCAAAAAGTAAATTTAGGCTAAGTACGATTTGAAAGGATACTAAGATATATTTACGATATTATGTTTTAATATGCACTATCTATGTTAGATTTAAATCCTTCTTGTTTTGAAGTCTAATTTGGAATTATATAAGAATCGCCTATTAATCTCAGAAAATTTTACACAATTCCCTATACATATTCATGAGTTTAACTTTTCAAATTAGATGTAAACATTGTGAACAAAAGGATTATCTCAGTGTTTTATAAGTCGGTGTAAGATCCCTTGTGAATTCTCTAAACTTTATCACTAGATCTTGAGGAACAATAGAGAGAGGTGAATCTATTAATTTGGAAATGTGAGATTTCCTGAATTGTTTGGGTGAAGGCAACGCTATCCAGATTATGAATAATACTGTTTCTTTTATAATAGTTTTATAATATCAAATAAGAAAGTTCTTTTTGATGTCGGTTTGTTTCCATCGTAAAATGTTTTTTTTTTCTTGAATATGGCTAATATTGATCGAATTCTAGATATTTTGCCCTTTAATGAAAATCAGTTGAATTTTTATCTTCTGAAGCTATTAAAATCAAAGGAGACATATCCTGACTACGAGCAAATGAGATCTTTAGATTGAAAATCTCCATATAGCGGAACAGAAATCAACTAAAGGTTAATTTAACCTGTTCCTTGATATTTGGTCAATCCATTTTCTTGATAAATCAATAAAAGTCATCCATGCACGCGTGGTCGGAACCATATGAACATGCATTGAAGCTATATGTTTTTCAACATGTGAATGTTGAAGTTAACCTAGTTAATAACATAATTGTAAGTCCTTATTTCAAGTTAACATCAGCCCTAATACTGGTGTTGGATTTTCAATCAGGCTTCTCAGAAAGGATTGAAAACTGTAGTCTTAGTAGTTAAATGATGAATTGGCCTTTTCATTGTGGATTTTTATTGAAGAATATTGCGGAAAGGAGATTTATCTTCCTTGCAATCCATATCTATATACCGTTGACCTAATAACAGGTTCATCCGCCTTTAAACGTTGATTTTACTCCAAGGATAAGTGAGTTGCCTCTTCATTCGATTCGTTGGAGTTAGAGACTTCTGCTCGGCCATCCTCCTGGCTCGGCCACTTTATCGCAGCGTCCACTCTCCGTCAAGGTGATAGGTGTGTGGTTGAAAAATTTCTACTTCCTTTGCGGTCTGCAATCTAAATTGCTCATATTAGCGATCAGGATATGCCATTTTTATTTTTAATATCAAAACCCCATTTTATTTCTCATTTTTACCTTGTATTTTTTCATATAAATATATATCGGAAAGTTGCGGGTTGATGGTTTCATGTATTAAAAGAGCCCTTCTCGCTTTTAGAAATGTATTAAAATAATTCACCCTTTAGAGGAAATGGGACCATATAGTACGGAATTTACTATGCTCCTTCGGTGCTAATATTTTAAAATTAGAATCTATTTTTTTTTATAAATGATAATCAAAATAGTTATCAATTTCTAATTCAAGATTTACTTAACCTATTCATATACGAATTCCATTAAAACATAAAAACCCTTTATAGAAAGGTTTTGAATCATTGCAATCTATAGAACATGTAGACACATGCACAAAACTAAATGTAGCTGTACCTTTTAGCATATATATTAGAATTCAGACAATAACTTTGAATGATATTACAGCGACCTTTAATGAAAATACACAAGATAATCAAGTTTGAACAAAATTGCCTCTGTGTCCTTAAAAACAGATAACTGGCGACATCAAAAACTCTCCACTTCCTTAAATTATGTCCATTATGTATTTTTATTTTATGAAGAGTTTATAATTTGTATTTAAACGAAAATCTTCATATTTATGTATACTATATCGTTACTGTTGCGAAGTTATGGTCATGGTACGGACATGGTGATGTACAGGGCCATAACCGGAATAAGATTTACTGACCGAAGTATCTTCAATTTAAAGATCAAAACATATTTTGTTACAATATGGTGAAATTGTGTGTTTGATCTTTGATTATAAAAATAATATAATGAATATATATTGATAAATCCCACATTCCGCTGTTTTCCTATTTCTTTCCCCAGGTAGACAATCATATAGAATCAATAATGAATCAATAGATTTGCCCGACATATACCATAGTATATTTCCTCCTACCTAAATCTCCGGCTTCCCAATTTGTTATTTACTGTAATCACATAACCTCATTAGCATTAACCAATATTCCTTTTTTTCAAAACTGAACCATGTGAATCAGTTTTTTGCATATCTGTCTTATATTCCCTACTTCGTTGTATGTATATAAATGGATTAGATTCGAAAAAACCTCAGTAACGTAGTTATACCTGTCGAAGGACTGTTACACCTGAAATCTTGTATTGCCGATCTATATATTGCCACGTGGAAAATTAGGGAAGACAAAAAAAGGAGGAAACAACAATTTATTTAAGGCAAGGACAAACTATGAATGGTAAAAAAGAGATAAGCCACGGGTGAAATTTAAAGAATAGCAAAATATAAACATAAAAAAATGACCACTCTGTTAATAAAAATAATAAAATTAATGAATACTTTGTTACATAGCTTCTTTCCTATGGGATCTGTGATCCACAGCTAGCAATTATTGTAGATACTGACATGGATCTGACGTGCTTCTGCCAAGGATTCCATCGAAGTCTTGGAACTTTGTCCCTTGTAATTTTTTTTGTGGCGTTAAGAGAGGTTTTGTCGTCGTATCTTCTATAGGGACATCGTCATCTTCGAAGGAAGTCTTGGCTTTAGCACGGCGGTGGAATCCTGGAGTCAGTCTCCGAAAATGTAGATCACAGCACCCATGGCTTCAAGGTCTTCTCGGCGGTCTTCAGTTTGTCTTCCCTAACTTACCCAGCATCTCCACCATAATACCACGTGGAAATTTAGGGAAGGCAAAAACTTCAGAAGAAGACAACAATTTATTTCAGGTAAGGGCAAACTATGAATGGTAAACAAAAGATAGGCCACGAGTGAAATTCACAGAGTAGCAAAATATAAACATAAAAATGACCATTTCTGTTAATATAAATAATAAATACTTTGTTACAATATAAAAGAAATTCTTCCCTCAGGGAATTGTCTTTTATTTATAATTTTACCGAAGGTATTATATTAATAACAAATCATATAAATATTTACCACAAGTGTCTGAACACCAATCAAATAAATATCAAAAAGAATAAAAATAATGAATATTCAGGTTGGCAACCAAAATTAATGAGTCCCAACAGTATTCCAGTCTGAGTAGTCCAATATTATCGAACGTTGCAGTTTAACTATAGCCTATACATAGCGTTATTGGAAATGTGCATGTTGCTGCCATGTGCGATTGTAGTCCCTGCCTATATTTCATCTCTACCTCGTAACTCAGAACTTTTAATAAGTAGAGTAATGAATCAGCTAATTCCAATTGGAGGACAAGTAAGTTATTGAAGCATTCGTATTCAACTCCCGTCCCAAGCAGCTAATTGATAACAAAGAAAGTAGATTTATCAAAGATAGCGATCAATGATAAATGCCATATGGGATTTGTTCTATAGATTTATCTATATTATATATATATATATATATATTATAAGAATAATGATATTTCTGTTGATTTTAATTATCTCTTGAGGATTATGCTATGGTAATGCATTCGTGGTAAAAATTCGAAAGTATAATAATAAAAATAGTTTTGATCAGAGATTGCTTCAATTGAGCTAAAGGAATATATAATATATAATATAGAGATAAAAAACATAATTTAGGAAAAGTAATGCCTGGCTCAAGGCGTAAATATAAAAAAATGAAAGGCTTATTTACATAATTTACAAACAACAACAATGAGTTTTTATAGGGGAAGCGCGACCTCTGGTGGTCGATCCAAAAGAATAATTTTTTCCCGAAATATATTTTAATTCCAAAATAAAATAATATTTCTCTATAATATATATTTCTTGTATTTCTATATTAATATACAAGTATACAATATACTTTTATACCTCGAATATAATCAACGGTATACTAACAGAAGTTATGTTTGAATAAACATTTAGATCTATAGTTTAAGTGTTAATCTAATTGGCAATATTATATGGAACCGAATATAATTCAACATTCCCATTATAATTCAACTATAATAGCAATAAAGAGACTCAAGTATGCTTTGTGAACTGCCTTAAAAGTATAACCGTTTAACCGTTATAGAACTTACATCAACATTGTTAGAAAGTGGGAAAAAAAAACTCTTAAAAAAATCTTGGTTCAATTGACACATTTGATAGACTTCAACAAGGGTTCATATTCAGGGATACGGTGGAGCTGCGTCTATACTCATGTTAGAGTTGGCAGGCAAAGAAGGCTCCTTCCACTTCAGATTGGGCTCAAATTACAGGCAAAGTCAGACTTTCACCAAAGTTTGCTTGCATCATGGTGCCATGTTCAACGAAAGCTGCACCTCATACACCCCATTCCAACATGGAATTTGTGTAATCGTTGCACGAGGAGATAATAAACAACAATTAAAATATTTAGTTTATTTTAATATAAATAAACCTAATTGTGTTAAATACATCATTATTGATAGTAGAAAACATAAGAATTGTAGCATATTGCGCACATATATATTTGTTATGAAACCATATTTGCGGAAGAGCTTTTCTCGATGTAATACCTTGAAAATTTATGTATGTACCTCTACAGACCTATAAGCCCTTGTCCATAGGTTCACTAAACACCCATAAGCCGCCTTCCATAGAAAATGCAGGGTATATCCCAAACTAATCCAATACAATAGTGGAGCGGTCTAAAGATTAATTTGGCGAAACCGCTGAGAGGATTCACTACTTATTAGCCAATCCTTCACATTCAATAACATATCATTGCAGTAAGGTTTGTAGAGATAATATTTGATGAAATTATTGAAAATAAACACATTGCCAGTAAATTCATTTGTTACAAATTCTATATAACACTATATAATGCAATATAATGCGGCTTATAATTGTAGAACGAAAATTGCATTTATACCGCGAATGTTTCTTTTGAACGAAAAATTGAAATATATTCAGGAGAAATAGCGATTATTTATAACCTTAGAGATGAAGTATGATGAGATGAATTGTGAAGAGTAATGATAAACGGAAAAATAAAAGTGTCCAAGGATGGAAATTTTTGTTTATCATTACTTCATCCCTAGGGTTAGAAATAATCGCTATTTCTCGTTTGAATAAATTTCGATTTTTCGTTCAAAAGAAACATTCGCGTTATAACACTATATATAAATATACAACATAATATTTTCAATTCTCCATATGACATGAAGAAACTTATTTTAAAAACCGTGATGTAATAATAATCTGAGATGATATCATCTAAGCCAGACAATAAGAGAAGAATGCAAACATAATCCTTGAAAGCAATTTCAGCTGGGATCATTCCACAATAGAAATAAGAGCTTCAACAAAGATTTCTAGGAGAAGAGGACTTAAGACCAACAAACCTCGTGTTGTCGACGTTGGTGAAAAAATATAAAGTTATTTCAGTACTTCGACTACAGCTGCGGCTTGTGATTGGTTCTTCTAATCTTCAGACAACCTCCTAACTATAAATGTTTTATTTTTTCTCGACGTGTTGGAAACTAAAATAGTTAATCTAAAAGGTTATGCGATGGTACCTTGCTCTAAATATAGATTGCTGTTTCTTTTTTAATTAAAAACTATATATAGTTATTGAATATTTATTATTTCATTAATAGATTGTTATTTATGTAAAAAAACAATGAAAAATAAATAAAGGTCAGGTGTTGATATTATAAACAAAAGAGGCATATCCTGACCAGACTCACATGAGCTTTTCTAGATGGAAGAGCGCCATCTAGTGGAACAAAAATAAACTAAACGTTTAGTTGGCGTTCAGCCAACTGAAATATTGGTAAAATAAACCAAAATTTGATCCGATATATGCCTTTTTAATTAAAGATTTGTTAAAATAAATATATTTAGATAATGTTTTTCTATTTTCTCTTATTCTTTTTGTTAATATATTATGGCTATTATTTACGGCCTAATATTATTGTAAATATGTATAGATAAATATAGAGGTATACATGTATGACAGAGCAAGTGTCCCTAGGGAGACATAGCGCTTTATGCATAAATTGAAATAAATAAATATATGTGGTAACTGGAATATATTTTTATCGAAATAAATTCACTTCTCTTTCTCAAGTTCGACTTTCCTCGTATTTTTTTCAAATGACAGTGCTGGAAATGCTTGCTAAATTAGAGAAGATTAACTGAAGATTTATGAACAGACAATAAAGCCAATGGTGCTGTGAAATATTTTGCAGCGCCTAAAATCCATCACCGCGTCAAATTCAATATTTTCGTCCCTAACGACTAATGAAGATACTGGCGTTCCTCAAGACGTAAGATTGAAGTATGTAAAGCTTCTGTGAACAACACTAAAGTAACCAAAGGAATCCTTAAACACATTATATACATGTTCGAAGCAACAATAAATTCAGGTTATTTGTCACATTTCGTTTGAATGTGCTATGAAACAATTTATTTTTTTTCAACAGAACAAAAATATCAATATTTGATTATTCAGCCTATTTCTTGAATAGCTTCTCAGTATTTCAGGTAAATATTTTGTTTGGATCAAATTTAATTATCTTTTCCCTCTTATATTTTTCCCTCAATTTTCATATTTCAATGAGGTAATAGGAATGAAGATTTCTTTGTGTTTTTTTAATTATAATCTGCATTCTATTTTTCAATTATAGTAATATATAATAAATGGTAGGTTAGAAAAATTGTAAAAAATCAATACGAAATATTTGAATATTTAATTCAAATTTGTGTGTTAAAAATACTGTTACTATAAAATATAATTAAATAATCATTGATTATACTCATGTGAAATCTCCATGAGTTTTAAATTATTGAATATTAATATTGTTAATAATATATGGCGTTATGATGTGCAAAATATATTTTTGTTTATTTAACGCCCACACGCCTCTTCAAATACAATATTTCTTCATCATTCAAGACTTCACTGCCATTTGACTTTTGAAAAATCACGCATATTTGACATCCAAGTAACAATTAGACTTCTTGGAAAAGACCATGCTCCAATATCGACCATTCTTCTTTAAGGATCACGTTTCAATAACGACCATTCACCTTTTTAAATCCCACTTCAAAAACGACCATGCTTTCTTAAGGATCAATCTTAAAAAACGAGCATACCTCTTTGACGACCAAACCTTTTCAATCTCCAAGCCAGATTAGCAGTCACAAACCTTTCTTTCAAACAATGTCTATAATTGGCTGGAAGTAAAATTCTAGGTCTCCTGTTGAATGGCATATTGGCGGCCTCGAAAGTTCAATAAATTGAAAATAGTAAGCCCTGGATTGCTTATTGATTTTGTTAAATTTCAAAAAATGTTTTGAATATCAAATTACCCTCCAAACAATTCCTACGACCAGTAACTTTTGTATCCAAAGCTCTAGTTTCTTCTATAAATGATATAGATATATAAACCATTATATTATGATGCATTAGCGCGCCATCTGTTATGAAAATTCAAAACTATTATGGACGCGTATAATTCTTCTAAAAATTAGAACAATTTCTACTGCCCTTACTGCAATGGAAAATTAATGGGAGAGTCTGGCTCACTGCTGGGAAGATTCACCACTGATGAGCCAGGCCCTTCTATTATTTTTTTTTCCATTGCAGTAAGGGCAGTAGAAATTGTTCTATTTTTTAAAAGAATCATACGCGTCTATAATAGTTTCGAATTATTCATAAACCATTATCAATATATATACTATTCGTATAAATTGTTATATAACATAAATTTCAAGGAATGCTGAATAGTGAGGCCATTATGATGATATATGATTGCCTTCTTAATTCTTGTCATCGATGGAACCTCTTGTTTTGATTCCATCATAGCCGATATTTATTGAACATTTTCCTGTATTTATCCGCTATCTATTGGCTGTCTACACCAATCAACAGACCTGGATCGAGACATCGCCAAAAGTTTGGAAATATAAGATAGACAACATGGAAACCATGGCTTCCTGATAATAGACCTTGTCAGTTCAGAGAGGACTTTCATTCTAAGAAATTCACAAGGGATTACACACAAATACAGCTTTATTAAGACCACCGCTCTTATACAGATTCACCATAGGAAGGAAGTATAGATGGAGCTCCTTTACTCCACGCAGCGCAGAACCCAACAGCCTCCAGGTCCGACCCCTGTCCAGTGGCTACAGAATCCACCGTGCATAGATAGCGTATCACTGAAAATGCGAGTGTGGAATCAGTCGCGTCACTTTCCTTTTTTACATGGGAGTAATGAATTTTTCAGAAAATTTAACAAAAAGATGACATACTGACAAAGTGACTAGACCAGCTTTATAGACAAAATGAATATAGATACATTTCCTAGAAGAAATATTTTTTCTATAAAAAGAAGGCACTTCTCTTCATAAAAAAATAATCGTAAAAACCATTCTCCATTTGAAAGAAGGTCAATAAATAGAAAATTGTGAAAGGAGAGGTTTTCGATTTATAAATTCTAATAAAAACAAATTCTCACAAATTCAATTAGAATTTTTGATGGCAAATCACCATCTTTCGAAAATAAAATATAAATCTATATAATATTCAATATATATATATAACTAATATAAAATATGAGTAGGAATTTATTTATTAATAAATTTAAAATTTCAAACTAATTAGTAAAACCGGTGAAAAGGTAAATGTTTCGAAATTTAAGAGAAAATTTAAAAGAAAAAGCAAGTTAAACTTAATTGGTTCGAGGAAAACATCTTTTTGTGTCGTCCACTTTTTGGCTGAAATTCACAAATTCTTTTACAAAATCTCCACTTCACCTAGCAACCGTCATTATCACCCTAGCAACGGTGATTCTATTGTTTGAAGTTTTAAGGCTCATGTCGCATCACTTATTTTCACATCATTTATATATACTGGGAGGATGGTTTAGACTTTTTTGACTCCAATTTTTTGAAAAAAAGAGTAACTTTATTTTTCAAATATATAGCATTAGAATCTGTTGGGAAGAATTCGAATGATTTAGCGCTATTTTCCAATCTATTTTACTTTATTTCATAGGTTGGTGGCTCCTCTCTTTTAGAATATATTTTTCCCTTTAAATTAATATATTCATATATTGATATATTGTTGCGGATGTATGTAGTTTTTCTTTTGGAGCTGTTGTTTAATGTAAAAGAAAGAAATAATCAAAAATGTATGTCTTGTTAGCTTTTTATTTTTAACTCACTTCAGCCATTTTACAAAAAAAACTTATGTAAACAATGCCAAGTGATGATGATTATTTAAATAATATTCTATGAAAAGTTAAAGATGAAAATAATAATTATGAAATATTTACAGCACGTATCATTTACCCCCGCTTTGATGCATTTATTCACGGAGAATAAATGACTTTAATTGAGAGATGTGAGCCTTTATAGGATCTCCTGTGGGATTTCTTGGTGGGTTGTCTTGATCCGTTGTGGAGAGTTCGTAAGTCACTTTAGACAATCTTCTCAAAACTTGGAATGGTCCTTCGTATTTGGGAGCTGTTTTAATTAATTGTAGGGAATTCTTTTAAGAACGAGATCTCCAACTTTAAATTCAATGTCGGGATGTCTTGAATCATGTCTCCTTTTGGAAATCTCACGATGATGTTGAGTTCTTTTTATAGCCAGTTTTCTAGCATCTTCTACCGAGGTTGAGGGGTTATCAGCAAATTGTGGCTGCACATTGTAACCAAAAAGTAGAAAAGATGGCGGAAAACCTGTTACGTCATAAGGGGTATTGTTGTAGTCAGTAATGACCTTGGGCAAAAGTGTGCTCCATTTCACCTTCGGTTTATCAAGCAAGGCCGTTCTTAATTTGGTCATGATTGTTCCGTTAACCTTTTCGCACATTCCATTACTCTGGGGGTGGTATGGTGTGGTGAAAGTTTTTTGATGTTATGAACTTTCAAACACCTTTTGAATTCCTTGGAATTAAAGTTCTTTCCATTGTCAGTGATAATATGTTTTATGGGTAGCGAGACTTGAAGGATTCTGTTGAAACATTGTAGCGTTGCTTGAGCTGTGTTTTTGATAGTGGAAAATGCCCAAACATATCTTGTAAGATGATCAATGAACACTTGGATGTACTTGTGCTTTGTCTTTTCAGCTGCTGTTCCCATAACTATTGTATCTGCACTTATTACTTGAGCTGGTTGTAGTTCTGTGTCTGGAATTATTAGTTGTCCTAGAGTTGGTTGGTTAGATGATTTGGTCAGTTGACATGTCTTGCATGATCTCACATAAGATTCAATTTCCTGTACCATGTCTGACCACCAAAATAAAGGAACTATTAATTTGACTGTCTTGTTCATGGATGGGTGACTCATGTTATCATGATATTCCTTCAGAACATGTTCTTTAAAAGAAGCAGGCACCACAGCCCTGAGTAGTCCTCTCTTCTTGACCATCACTGTGTTTTGATGATCTTGAGGGTCTTCAATTAGCTGAGATCTGCCTGTCTTTGATGTTGTTGTCTCTGCTGCTGTTGCATCTGGTGTTGTTGCTGGAGCTGATGCTGCTGTTGTTGCTGGATCAGGTTTTGTTGCTGTTGGACCTGGTTTTGTTGCTGTTGTTGGAGCTGGTTCTGTTGTTGCTGCTGTTGTTGTTGTTGAATCTGGTTCTGTTGTTGTTGCTGTTGGATCTGGTTTTGTTGTTGTTGTTGCAACTGATTACAGGTTGTGCAAACAAGTGCCATTTCTGCTGATTGCTTAGTGTAGACTGTTTTATCTTTAGTATCAACAATAAGTTCAAAGTCTTCTGCAATATCCAAGCCAATGAGTAGCTGGAATTTTAAATTAGGTATTACATGGAGTTTGACCTTTCTAGTTTTATTATGAATTTGCAAGTCTACATGAACATATCCCAAAGTGTTGGTTAATGAGTTAGCTTGTTGAATTTGCATGGGAGAATCTATTAAAGGATGTAAATTCAAACTTTTCATTAAATTTTGATTTATTAAAGATATGGTAGCACCTGTGTCCATGAAGGCTTGTAAAGGATGTTTGTTGACACAAATTTTAAAGTCTATCAATTTATTAGGAGGATTATGAGTTGATAAGCAAGTTACTTTGTTTGTTTCATTACTTGTGGTTGATTCTGTGACTGTTGTAATTAATTGCTTTGGTTGTGTATTTTTAGATGATCTCTCTGTTTTATAATTTGGGTCATAATCAGGACATTCATTCAACCAATGTTTCACTTTAATTATTTTCTTTATGCAAATTGGGCAAAAAAATGGGCAATTTGAAGCTGATCTTTCCTGTTGAGATAGAGTGCATACTTTGGGTTTAAACAAATTTCTTAGTTTACTTTGTTGCCTGTTATGCTCAACAGAAAGTGCAACTTGTATCCATTTGGTTGGATCTGCAGGTTGTGCTGCTGCAAACACATCCCTCCAATTCAAAGGTAGCCCATCTGTTAGTAGTTGTATTTTTTCTTCCTTTTTCAAGGATGTTTGATTCAGTAAGTCCATTTTTTCTTTAAAATAAGTCTCCACTGTTTCACTTGCAAGGAGCTTTCTGCTAGATGCTAATACAATGGGACTATATATGCAAGGCTTAAATCTGGCAATGAGTTTATCTTTTACAGTTTCCCATTTCTTTATATGTGCATTTGTAAGAATTTCATCAGCAAAAAATTCTAAGGCTTCATCTGCTAAATAGTAGATAAGATTGTGTATTTTTTCTTCATCATTTGCCTTTAAATTTTCTACTTCATACAACTTAATCCAACTTTCAATCTTTATGTTATTCTTACTGCCAGAATATTTTTCAAATCTATGTAAATTTGCCATTATAACAATAAAGATGTCTCTAAATGAGTTATGTAAATTTGAAATATATGATCTTTTGATTAAAAATTTACCTTTTTAATTTTCTTTCGTATCCTTGTCGAGCTGCGCCAAATATGTTGCGGATGTATGTAGTTTTTCTTTTGTCGCTGTTGTTTAATGTAAAAGAAAGAAATAATCAAAAATGTATGTCTTGTTAGCTTATTATTTTTAACTCACTTCAGCCATTTTACAAAAAAAACTTATGTAAACAATGCCAAGTGATGATGATTATTTAAATAATATTCTATGAAAAGTTAAAGATGAAAATAATAATTATGAAATATTTACAGCACGTATCAATATTAATATAAATATCAATAATCTGTTATCGAAATTATAAATATTTCTCTACATATCTACTTCCTATGGAAGTTCCCAGGGCTGCGCAAGTAAAAGAATATTGATAAAAGAGAGCCGTGTGTAAATGGATATATAAATGAACTATATAATCTGTAAATAACTACTTTTTAGGCGAATATGCTCATGGGTGGGTGTGTAAGGCATAGGTGTCCAATAAAATACTTGTTGTTGTTGATAAAAATATCAAAGAAACAGTACTAAAACTGAATAAGTGTAATTTGACATGACATTCTATTAACAATTCTATAATATTTACCATATAAATTACTTAATTATATTTTATATTTTGTCATAAAATAATTAGGATACATATTAACGCAAATATTATTTTAAAGGGATAAATACTATTCTCCGAGCTCACCCCAAATCATCCAAATACAGAAATCGCCTCTGAATAGCAACGGTGGGAACCAGATAGACATCTCCTAATAAGGATAACTACAACTTTAAATGTGTTCCTTTCTTCCTTAGCTATGCTTTAGAGGCCTATATTTATTCATTTGTTTGTTTGTTCTCTTATTAGATATATATATATTTAAATATTTTGTCTCCATTTGTAAGATAGTTAATATAACATTTTTTTATATGAACAGAATTTTATATATGATATTATGTAAAATAGTATCCGATTATATTTAACGCGTGTTCTATTGGCGAATTATTATACCAAGCTTTCTCAAGGGTGTCCGTGCCCAAAAGCTAGAGAATAAAAATGCTTTGTAAAGACACTTTTCCCTTGAGGCCTGATTAATTTCACTCAAATAGAGATATGGTAAATAAAAAATAAAGAGGTATATTTAAACGATTTTAACATGTCTCTGATTACAAATTATAATTTCAATTAGAAAAACACATACACACACGCGATGTTATAGAGAAGAATTAAAAAGACAAACGTGGCGTGTCAATATTAGTTGGAGACTGAAGCAGCTGTTCAGAAATCCGTGCTATGACAGGACGGGAAATGGATGACCATTTAATGGCCCATCACGCTACTTTGAAACCGCCCCGTGTTTATTGTCCTGAATCCACTGGGGAACGCCCAGAACCTCTACCTTTAGAATAGATAGATAGACATCGTGTTAATTTTTATAATTTTTTATTTATTAAAAAACCAGGCGCGATATTGAAATATTTGCGACTAATATACAGAGGAAAAAAACAAAACAACAAATTGATCTTAGAATTAAATATTTAGAAATTTACATGTATTAATCGACAGAGTTCATTAAATTTATATAGACAAAGTTGCTGATATAATAGAGTTAGATTATGACATCGTGGTAATACATACGATATGTACAGATTTTATAAATAAATATATTGCGGCGTTATCTATTTTATGCACTTATTGTTACATTTTAATAACAAACGTTTTTAGTATATTTAAAATACTTATGTAAATTTACTTTTCGGTGATTATGTGTTCTATTTCGAGATATAATGTATTGTACAATTGCTCATACGGGGGTCGGTGGAAGGATGGTCTAAACCGTTGGTTTTCGATCGACACGACCCGGGTTCGATTTCCGAATTGGGGACTATTTTCTGATTAAAAATGCTCTAATGGCCCCCAATTCTTGCAAAAGTCTAACCCCACCAGTGAGATCAAGTAACCAAACGGGGCTCTGGCACATTTGTAAGTGTAAATTCGAACTGCTTTTCACATGTGTAGACATGTGGTGCACCTACAGTAAAAGCAGTCGCCAATTTCTACCCACCATGATTATAATGGCCTGTACTACGTGTACAAGGGATATGCAAAAATAAAATGCATATATTTAGTATTTCACTTTCAATGCAAACTTCTTAGAACGCTGTCATGTGTTGAGATAACTTTGCGGGATTCGCTTACGAGAAGAACTTACGATTATATATCATTTGCCAGAGAGAAAAAAATAACATTAAAAGGCAATTATTTTATTATTTACGTATCTACCTGTGTTTGCTAATGGAAACTCTCTGGGGAATTGTATATAACAACAGTAAAGATGAAAGCTTTTTCTTCTTTTTCTTTATTATATCCACTCAATCATATCAGGGCATCAAGCCTGTAGAGTTGACATCCATAAGGATTGGATGAAGTAGAATTACGTCTGCTTTTTGTCATTAAGACTGGAAGCACTACTCACTAGGAGGCCAACTTAGCTACAATATGAAATGGCCGCCTCTGACATGAGGGACAGACGCCATGTTCAATGCTCCTAACATGTAGTACAGATTCATCCTGTATCCCTGGATTGGGAACCTTTACAAGGTACTATCAACACTGCCAGCTGAGCCTAGGTTTTTTAGCGATCTTGTTACTGCTCCTACTCTTATTTTTCATCTGGACTTGGGACCGGCAAAGGAGAAGTTAAAAAAAAGTAGTATTAACAAATCAGTCAAAGCAAAAAATTGTTAAATGATTTCATATTTGAAAATTTGAACTAGGTATGACGCGTATGTTTATTTTTAAATATAACATTTTTTCTACCACCCTTAATGCAGTGATAGAAATAATGGATTGGCCTGGCTCATCAGTGTTGAACCCTCTAAGCGGTTTCTCCAGTCTAATCTACCACTATATTATTTCATTATATTATTTCAGTAATGAGCGGATCAAAAGTATTTTATTTAAAATAATCATACGCGTTATAAATAATTCAAATTTCAAATACTAGATGGAACGATAATTCATCATGTTAATATATTATTTATTCAATTAAATGTTCTTTTAATTTTACTAATGTCTATTTCTATAAATATTCAATCAAAGTGTAAAAAATTATTTTGAGATGTATTACGTATTCTTCTAGCGACTTAGAAATTTCACACCCGGAAACCTTCAAAGGAAATCACTTTTCGGCCTTTTGGCTAAGATCAAAATGTGTTTAAAAAAATAACATGGAATTTGGTTAAAATTAACTTATTTTAATGTGCAATAAATGATTATATTGTAAAGATTCATAACACCTCTATCAAATGGAGATTCAGCCCCATCATTCAAAATATTCATTACTAGATGAAGGAATTTGAACGTGGTCGAAATTCCTCACTAGATGAAACACGTCCCATGAATGCAATAGGACGTCCTATGGATGCAACCACCCCAAAAGTGCATCAAAAATCAATTGCAACGTTATGGAAGATCGACAATTGAATATACGTAAGATTGGTAAGATCACGGTAATCTTAGACAGGGTACACTTTATTCTTCATGTAAGATTTCAAATGAATAAGCTATGTGTGTCAAATGGGTGCCGCGATTTCTTACGATCGACCAAAAGCGTAGGCGCATTGACATTTCCAAGCAATATTTATCGTTGATTGCTCTTAATCCTTTAGAACTTTGGTGTAATTTCGTGACGGTAGATGAGACATAGATACTGGACTACACACCAGATTCCAAACAAGCAGTCAAAACATTGAACAAGTCCGGTTGGAAGGGCTTCAAAGAAGGCAACGACTATTGTGGCAGTCCGAAAGCTGATGACAACTAACTTTTGAGATTCCCAAGGAATAATTCTAATTGACTACTTGAAAAAACAGAATTAATTTTATCAGGAAAGTATTATGTAACACCTCTGGATCGATTAAAGGAAGTATCGCGTGCCAAACATACGAGCTTGGTTTAAAAATAGGTGTTTTTCAACCACGACAATTCTCCGCCCCATAAGTAAAATGTAACACACATATATTGTTATAATTAGGTTTCCAATCATTCCCTTATCCACCATATTCCCCGGAATATTTCCCGTGCAACTTATTATTATTCCAAATCTAAAGAAATGGTTGGAAGAAGGAAGTTTTCCTCAAAGATATCGACGATGTAAATCGATATACTTTGAGGACCCCTAAACATCATACTTTTCTGAAGAGATGAAAACATCAGAACATCGCTGACCAGGTTTGTGGAGCTGAAGGGGTCTATGTTGATAATAAAACATCATTTTCCGAAAGAAGGTTTTCTTTATTTATTTTTTACTTTTACTTATCGGAAATACTTTTACTTATCGTATATAAACTTAATAATCTTCGAATATGCACAAAGATAATATTATTGATAGAATAAATTTTATAAAAATTAGATGAGCCATTTATCTCATTTATTACATTTGCTCTTTAACAATCGCCTTATATACACTATAGCATCATAAATAACGCTAATCATTTATATAAAGTTTTTAATTATCATCTCTTTTCCCGGATGTTGTATGCCTAACTAAGAGGGAGGACGTTCTCGAGTGTCTCTCCCCCGAACAGAGCTCTGCTCTGAAGAAATTCCTTGACAAGGCAATCGCTTATGTCGGGGACATCGACTCCGACCTAGGCAAGATGCTGTACGACTTCAGGGAAGAATGCGACATAGAACGAGACGACACCCAGTGGGATTCGTCTGATACAAATATATTGTAATTATTTTGTTTTTATACATTTTTTTTTTCATATAATTAACCCAATAGAATCTTATATGTACATTGTAATAAAGTAGTCTCAATCTTTCCCGGATATTAATTCATATAATTTATTGAAAAACTAGTACAAAATTGAATTTCATAGAAGCATAGGTTGCCTCTCCCGTCAAAATAAACGTCAAAACCTGACGCCACCTATTGAAAATCTAATTTAAATTGTAATATATCAGGTTGATAAATTGAGAGAAAAGCATCTTCCAATCCTGCAACAAAATATTGCTGATAATAGCGCCATCTGTAGAAATAAATATCAATTAATCGTCTAATAATTTAATTTAATTGCCATCTATCGTTAAGATTTTACACCGATAAGTTTACTGGCAATGCATTTCTTTTAATTAAAAATAATCTAATAATTAAGGTATGTGTGAAACAAACTTATTTTAAGAAAAAAAGGTATTTGCTGTTCGTACAACTGAAAGTTGCTGATGGCTTGTGCCATCTAACGGAATAAATATCAACTAATCGTTAATTTTCAATTATTCCAGAATTATTCCGATAGATGGCGAAAGCACGATTCAGTTGCACAATCAGGAAATGCCTTTTTTGTTAATTTATCTACCTGATCCAAGTACAAATTCACTTTTGTACTATTTTTCAAACTGATTTTAGTCACATGAAAAAAGCGATACGGAAATAAAAATAAATAAAAATGGAAAATCGACTTAATCAGAAAGGATTCAATGATAAATTAATCATTCTTGACTGAAGACCGTGCTAAATGGTCGCGAAATAAAAGAGGATGCGTTCAATAGTAGAATCTTTTCATAATGAAGTAAGATAATTTATTCTGGAACGTTCGATGAAATCGCTCTAGACAGCTTAAGATTGGTCGTGTTTGTTGAGCACATTTCTAAATTAGGAGTGTTGCTCAAAAGAAAGAAGTGGGTGAAGAGAATCGGGCTTTTTCAGCAGATGTTTTAAGAAGAAAAATGTTGTTTTTATAATAAAGGAAGAGACGAGCTAAAAAAAGAGAAAAACTGATGTCTTGAGAGCTATTTTTTAGTCCAATTATTGGAAAACTCCACATCTTATGACGGATTTCAGATCTATTTTGGCTTTTTACGTCTTCTTTAAAAAAACCTTTGATGTCCAACTTTTTTTGTCACATATTGTGTGCTTTAAGAACTGCTTATATTTACATTTTGTTAGATTTTTAGAACATCTGGATTTAATGTATAATATATATATACCATATTTATTGCATAAAATTCACATACTATATTATTATTTATATTTTAAAATTTAGTTTTATAAGAGATATAATATTATTCCAAGTTTGAATTATAAATTCATAATTTTTTCTTGAAATATATTAAAATGAAAGCTATATTTATATAAATTATATATTTGAAATATAATTAATGTATATATTAAAAACAAAAAAGCCATATCCTGACCAGTCTTACATGACTTTTCTAGATGGCAGAGAGCCATCTAGTGGAACAAAAATAAACTAAATTTAGATGGCCTCTGCCATCTAGAAATGCTCATGTGACCCTGGTCAGGATATGTATTTTTTGTTTTTAAAAATAAACACCTGACCTTTTTATATTTTTAATTTATTTTCACATATTAATATATATATGTTATATAAAAATATTATTTTATTTTAAATTATAATTTCATAGATACAAATATTTTGTTAAATCGACCGCCAGAGGTCACACTTCGCATATAAATACTCATTATTGTTGTTCCTCGTTGGTCTGCTCAAAACTTTTGTACATTATGTAAATAATCTTTTGTTTTCCTTATTCTACTCGCCTTAAGCCAGACAGTACTTTAATCAAATTATGTTCTTATATATTACTTTGGCTCAAATAAAACAATTTCTGATCAAAACCATTTTTATTATTATACTTTCAAGATTTTAGCCACGACTGCATCACCAGAGCTTAATCCTCAAGATAACCAAAATAAAGAAAATGACCAATAATTTCTCTACAAGTAATTAATCTAAATACAAGCATCAAATATCTTTTATATTTATAATATATATATATATTTAATATATTTATTTGATATATAATCGATTTCAAAAACATTTTAAAACTATATAATTATATGAATAAAAAAAACCTATAGAGGAATGACAATACATCCAGATGGCACAAGAGCCTACAGGACATGCAGCAACTGTTCTGATGTGGAACTAAAATCTACTCAGATATATTAATGCCCAGCAATGGCCGCAGCCTTGTAGAAAATTGACTTAGACCCAGAGCAGCAGCTTTATACACCCAAGATAGTGGACATTGCTGCTGCTGTGATAGAGATGCATGGAGACATCTGAGGCTCTTCTTTGGAAACAACAACAACATATGAATCAAAATTTCAAAGCTTAAGGTTGTTATTTTCATATAAAAATATATTTTCGCTCTCATTGCATATATACACAATTACCGTTAAGCCAATCGGCATTACCATAAACGGTATATCCTGTAGGAAAACATCCATAACATCTTACAACATACATCATTGTAGCATATGTTGAGTGAATATGTGTAAATCCGTCATGTAGTGAAATTAGCAGATTGCGAAAAATATATGCGCATATACAATTTTTACCCTTTTTGTATTTTGAAACCTGGGGTTAGTAAAGTCTTATATTTTTCTAATTTTTTTTCTAAAATAAAAATAAATCCTCATTTACCAACATTATCATTTATTTTTGCATTCTCTCAATCAAATAATAAATATATATTTTAAAAAAAGGTATGTATGTATATTAAAACAATACTTTATAGAATTTATTGGTCATTCAAATTAAATCTTTTATAATATGTCACAAATTATTTATTTTTTGAAAGACTTTAATATACATTGAATCTTTCATGTGCGGAACCTCAAGTTTGCCGGTGTTATTAACATTATACAGTTAAACCTCTCTATAGCGCCCCTCTAAATAGCGCCTGATTTTAAATACGTAGTACGATGCGATTTACATTAAAAGTGACCTATCTATAGCACCCCCTCTCTATAGCACCCTATTTTGGTGAGTCCCAAGAGGGGAGCGCTATAGACAGGTTTAACTGTATATATTTTAAAATAGAGCAATTCATAAATATATCTTTAATTTAAAAAAATACATTGGATCAAAATATCATTTATTTTGCCAATATTCAAGTTGGCTGAGCGCCAACCTTTATCAAGGTGTTATAACATATTAATATGTGGCAACAACAAACTCAGCGCGCCACATAACGTCAATAGAATTAAGTTTATAAAATATTTTTTGCTTATATTCAATAGGGAGAAAATTGATATATATATATTATGGAAAAAAATAAATTTCGTAAAATATGGGTGTGAATATTTTGAATTTTACCTAAAAATTAACAAATATATTAATAAACCTTCTTCCCTGATTTATAATATTATAAAGTAAATAAAGCTTCTAGGACTAAGTTTCTTGTGCAACTTTTTATTTTCAAGCTTTCGGACTTGTCAGTTCTTCAAAAGGAGTATTACGATGAAAATTTTATATCCTGATACTCCTTGAAATAAAAAAGTTGAAAAAGAAACTTAGCCCTGGAAGCTTTATTAATTTTATAATAAATAAATTAATGCATTAATAATATTCAATTATTATATATATATTCTCATAATATCGTATTCCGTTGCTTAATGCAATAATTGAGCTGAAAAAAGCACTGCACGATAATTGGCTAATGAACTCAAAGCTGATTGGCTGAATGATATCATGTGATAATAGAGAGCAAATAAGCAAACTAATATAATATATAAAATATGGAGAGCATATAAAAATACATACTATATAAACAGGTATATTATATGAGAATTCGAAACTATTATTGACGTTTAATATTCTTTTAAAAATTGAATAATATCTACTGCCCTTAATTCAATGGAAAAATTGATGGGAGGGCCAGTGAGGGCAGGAGAAATTGTTTAATTTTCAAAAGAATCATACACGTTTATAATAGCTTCGAATTTTCATAACAGATGGCACGCTTATGCATCATAATATATAGAATATATTTTCTAAGTTATATGAAATGTGGGGATTTTATCAAGGCCAACACAATTTGTCTCATGGAATAAAAAATCGTGGTCACAGGACACTAGCTTTAGCTTCTACTGGATTGGTGACTGCCATAGAGAGGGCTGCAAGGATGGCCGGGTATATATGGTCCGGAGTGAGTTGGGTGTTGTGACAGTTATTGCAGTGTTCCTGTAGGATCTAGTCATGTCTGAGTTCATCTTCATTTTTTTCAAATATCCTGTTCTGATTCTTGAAATTGTTGTCTTTAATTCTCTTTTAATGTTGAGGTTGCATATGGGCTGGGGTATTTTGGTTTTTGTAATGAGTTTTGATATAGTATTTGAGTGTTTCAATGTTATTGAACTGGTTTCCAGTGCCTGTTTTCGTCCTTCCTTCGCTCGGCCATCAGCCTGTTCCATGAAAGCTCAAGTTAAATAAATTATTATTTTGCAAGACACTTTTCTCTTGATTAGATTTTTATCTAAAAATTATATATATTTTTCACACTGAGTATCTCTTTGCATCATTTCAACATTTTCATTCCGGAGCCTCTCTCTGTACATAGAAAAAGTGATATAACAATCAAAGTTGTGTCACCGATCTGAAGTTTTACAGAAACAGGCAATAGATGACACTAGTTTTAACATCAATTGTGTCTCATCTTCTACAATTAATAGAAAACAGAGACATAAATGTATAGCATGATGCATTAGCGCTCCATCTGTTATGAAAATTCAGAACTATCATAAACGCGTATGATTCTTTTAAAAATTAAACAATTTCTACTGTCCTTACTGCAATGGAAAATACGGGAGGGCCTGGCTCAATCGCTGGGAAATTTCACCACTAATGAGCCAGACCTTCCCAATATTTTTTTCCATTGCAGTAAGGGCAGTAGAAATTGTTTAATTTTTAAAAGAATCATACGCGTCTATAATACATAGTTTCGAATTTTCATAAATGTATAGGTTGAATTTTGATCAAATCAAGTTGTATATTTTTCATCTCAATATTTAATTTGAAAAAAAATACTGTCTTAAATAGACATGATAATATACTTCGCTAATTAACTTCCCTAATAAACTTGGATATTATGATAATAACAATTATTTGATTCAGATTTTAATATCAATAATTATGATTGTATTGATCAAATTATTTTAAACAAAGGGCATTTCTTTTCTGACGCCCAGAAGTGTGGACAGGCGAAAATGATTGAGTTAAAAATAATTTTCTAAAGAACAATAGTAAATCTATTAAAGAGGCGTCAAACCTTCAACATATATTTAATTCCAATCTGAAAACTGATAGAATACATTTTATCAATATTTTCATTTATGTTATTTAACTCCGCCTTTGCCGGTCCCAAGCCCGAGTGAAAAAGGAAGAGGGGGAGCAGTAACAAGCTTGCTAAAAAACCTGGGTTCAGCTGGCCCAGCTGATAGTACCCTGTAAGGGCTCCTAATCAGGTATACAGGATGAGCAGCGTTCTTACTCCATGTTAGGAGCGGCTGCACATGGCGTCTGTTCCTCATATCAGAGGCGGCCATTTCTTTCGGAGCTAAGTCGGCCTGCCACTGATTAGTGCTCCCAGTCTTAATGACAAAGGCAGACGCATTCTACTTCACCCAGTCATGATGATTGTCAAAGCATGATACCCTAATATGATTGAGTGGAGATAAGAAAGAATATTGATGTTATAACTATTTTGACATTTTGACGTATTTTGATTTAAATATATTTGACATATACAAAGGGCTATTGGTGCATCGTTTTTGTAATACATACTTTATAACCTTCGAATAAATGATCATTTAGGAATCTATACAACGTAGAAACAGGATCGTTAGGACAGATGTAGGGCAATTGAATCGATTCCCATAAGTAAACAGAGCAAAAAACGTCGGAGATGGCACCAAATCAAGGCGTGAACTCAAGCGGAAGAATTAAATGAAACGACTACAGGTGGCCTCAACTAATTGCTCTTCTTGTTTGTTGAATATTTTCTGATTATTTATTTTCAATATTTTTCATCCTAAGGCTATGTTCTGTTGATTTCTCGATTTGTATTTTAAATTAGGATTTAACGGGCACGGATATACCGTGGTAGAGGTTGATACAGGTGTGGTATAAATTGGCCTAAAATTATATATATTGTATACTATTGATTTGAATGATTTGTGATTTCATTTTTAAATTTGATATATTGTGATGATTGAACTCTCCTTCATCTCGGTAAAAGATAGGTGACGTTTCTTTTTAGAGTAAGAATATCGGTAAATAAGAGGTGATGTTTCTCTCTCTCTCGGGCTGCCGCAGTGTGGTCGCATATGAGGACAGCTACACGGCTGCAAGATCTGGCCGTTAGTCTTAAATGCCTTTCATTGTAAAGGCTCAAATAATTGATCAGGACAGCTCAATGGTTGGAAGCTCTTACCGTTAGTTTCAAAGCATTATTTTTGACGTGACAACGTCTTAAATTAGGTTGCGGCTGGGAGTCACTTATGAAAAAGTGTAACGCCCGGTAACGTTACGATGAGTCACCGAACGAGAGTGCTGCGCGCGCAGCGCTAGAGAATTAGGCGCATTGAATCGGCGCATGCTTGTCTCTGTCTTTGTCTTTCTCGAACGTTCTTGGCGTTGGAAAAACAAGAAAGCGTCATAATACAAGTTCACACGTGTGGTTAAAGTATCGTCAGCTGTGTCTGTAGTGAAAATGTGGAGTGCTTAGATTCGTCATTTACAACAACTACAACAATAAAGGTAAATAATTGTACACTGATATTTCATTATCGTAAACTATGATTGATTGATTAATTGTTAGATTGACACAAAAGTTGAGAAACTGAGTTTATAGGTTATGTCATACTATTGATAAATGTTGATAGTGTTAAGTAAATTATTAGTTTAAAATTAATTAATTAATTAATTATTATTTTACAAATTTTAAATAGTTTCAAATATATTTAGCAAAAATTTGAACCTTCGATCTGAATAAATGTTTTGATTTTCGAATTGATTCTTTAAAATTACAAATATTAAGAAAAAGTGGCAGATATAAGAAAACTTTATTTAAACTGTGTTGAGCAAGAATTTTAACATCTAATATAAGTAAATGTTTTAATACAGCCATAATGGCTGTATAATGCAAGAACTTCAGACTCGGGCGTATATTCGGGCGTATGTTACTCGGATGTTATATTATAAATACACAATAATTTCCTTCGCATTGAGTTTCAACATAGAGGAATTCCGCACGCTCACATTTTACTGTGGTTACACGATGATCCACATGATAATGCCATTGTTAAAGTACTGCAAGTTACTTGCTTCGCCGCTAATACTAGCTTCGAGTTTATACTCGGTGCTGTATATATTCATCCAGGAGCTAGTATGCAGGATATTGGAATGTTACTATGGCAAGGACTCGGTCCGTACATTCACAACAGCCAGTACGTGCCACCGTTCGTGCAAGTTGATTCTAGTATACCGATTCTTCTGTGTGGTGATTTTAACAAAAACGTAAAGCCTGACAACTCGTTTCTTAATTTCATGAAAAATACCTATAATCTTGATTGCGTATCAAACGTTTCTAAGTCAACTACGTTAAAAGGAACAACTATCGACTTGACTTTCGCAAGACACATTACAGCAGAAACACTTCCTTTCATTTCATATTTCTCCTATCATCGTCCTATCCTCAACAAAATCACTCAAATAGGAATTAGTTAAGTTTAAGTTTACATGTACAATGTTTTAGTAAACAAAATATATTTCTATAGTTAAAATTTGTGCAATTCTTATTTTCATTCAATTCCTTGTTCCTATTGTGCAATTTAATTATATTCATATCAATAAATATTCTACCGTTGTCACGTAAAATCTTCGCCCGTAAAACCGACTTTACAGGCAACCATTGTTTTTTTTATTAAATTTACATTTTAAAATCTCTCTCTTTTATAGCTTAGAATATCCTTATGAAAAGATTTTCATCTATATTTATGTTACGCTGACCGCTCAATTGAGCATTTTTAGATAACAAAATCACATCTACAGGAATAGATATAAACTAAACGTTGATATATGTTTACTCCGGTGTACTGGTCCACCCATTTTATTGATGGATCGCGAAAAGCCAACCATCTACGCATTTATATTAAAATAATTAATTTATAAATATATATAATAAAATTCCGTCTGTTGATCATATTGATAAAAATAATTATCACAACACAACCTATCATCTATTGGAATCATTATCAAAAAGGTTTTGATCTTTTCGTCTCTGAAAATGACTATAAATGTCTTTTCTTGAACTAAGCAGAAAACATAACCACCTATATTTTATGAAAATTCCCACCCAAATTTACATTTGATGTATTTTTCGAATATACGTATGTTCATATGTGAATCTTTGGAAAATAGAGCAATCCATATATAGATCTTTAATTATTAGATCAAAATATTTTTGATCCAATATATGCCTTTTTAATATGGATATGCTAACCGGTTGAGATGAAAATGGAATTGTACAATTAAACTGTAGGGGTTGGAGGGTGTCTGGGAAAATAAATGTGTTTGTTGATGAAATATAATGGGTATGCAGAAACGGTGAGATGGCTGATTATCTTTTTTTTTCTATAAGCTCAAAGCTTGTACAGTTATAAGCTTGTACTATCATTCTATTATTTTAATTTTATTTCAAGTTAAAGCGCTATGTCCCCCTAGGGACACTTGCGCTTTCATACATGTAGGCCTTTACATTTGTCTATACATATATATACAATACTTTCAGGTCGTGAATAGGATAGTCATATGATGTTAACAATGAGAAAGAGAGAAAAAACGAGCAAAAAATAACTTGTGTACAAAAGAAAGATGTGTCTAGCAATATGTACAATAGGCATAATATAAAGAGACATGCTATTATAAGAGAAGCTCTTTTTTACTCGATTTGTGTTTCTTCTTTTAGAGCAAAAAAATAGATTATGCTTGTCTTAAAGAATAATGTAATTGCGGAAAGTCTTACAATAGTTTATGCCAAATGTATTTAACAAGGTAATGACAATTTCATTCTTCGAGATCATCTGTGCGTAGATGGAAATTGACTTCATTTGCTTGATATTCTTCTTTAATTCCAATCTGAAAACTGATAGAATACATTTTATCAATATTTTCATTTATGTTATTTAACTCCGCCTTTGCCGGTCCCAAGCCCGAGTGAAAAAGGAAGAGGGGGAGCAGTAACAAGCTTGCTAAAAAACCTGGGTTCAGCTGGCCCAGCTGATAGTACCCTGTAAGGGCTCCTAATCAGGTATACAGGATGAGCAGCGTTCTTACTCCATGTTAGGAGCGGCTGCACATGGCGTCTGTTCCTCATATCAGAGGCGGCCATTTCTTTCGGAGCTAAGTCGGCCTGCCACTGATTAGTGCTCCCAGTCTTAATGACAAAGGCAGACGCATTCTACTTCACCCAGTCATGATGATTGTCAAAGCATGATACCCTAATATGATTGAGTGGAGATAAGAAAGAATATTGATGTTATAACTATTTTGACATTTTGACGTATTTTGATTTAAATATATTTGACATATACAAAGGGCTATTGGTGCATCGTTTTTGTAATACATACTTTATAACCTTCGAATAAATGATCATTTAGGAATCTATACAACGTAGAAACAGGATCGTTAGGACAGATGTAGGGCAATTGAATCGATTCCCATAAGTAAACAGAGCAAAAAACGTCGGAGATGGCACCAAATCAAGGCGTGAACTCAAGCGGAAGAATTAAATGAAACGACTACAGGTGGCCTCAACTAATTGCTCTTCTTGTTTGTTGAATATTTTCTGATTATTTATTTTCAATATTTTTCATCCTAAGGCTATGTTCTGTTGATTTCTCGATTTGTATTTTAAATTAGGATTTAACGGGCACGGATATACCGTGGTAGAGGTTGATACAGGTGTGGTATAAATTGGCCTAAAATTATATATATTGTATACTATTGATTTGAATGATTTGTGATTTCATTTTTAAATTTGATATATTGTGATGATTGAACTCTCCTTCATCTCGGTAAAAGATAGGTGACGTTTCTTTTTAGAGTAAGAATATCGGTAAATAAGAGGTGATGTTTCTCTCTCTCTCGGGCTGCCGCAGTGTGGTCGCATATGAGGACAGCTACACGGCTGCAAGATCTGGCCGTTAGTCTTAAATGCCTTTCATTGTAAAGGCTCAAATAATTGATCAGGACAGCTCAATGGTTGGAAGCTCTTACCGTTAGTTTCAAAGCATTATTTTTGACGTGACAACGTCTTAAATTAGGTTGCGGCTGGGAGTCACTTATGAAAAAGTGTAACGCCCGGTAACGTTACGATGAGTCACCGAACGAGAGTGCTGCGCGCGCAGCGCTAGAGAATTAGGCGCATTGAATCGGCGCATGCTTGTCTCTGTCTTTGTCTTTCTCGAACGTTCTTGGCGTTGGAAAAACAAGAAAGCGTCATAATACAAGTTCACACGTGTGGTTAAAGTATCGTCAGCTGTGTCTGTAGTGAAAATGTGGAGTGCTTAGATTCGTCATTTACAACAACTACAACAATAAAGGTAAATAATTGTACACTGATATTTCATTATCGTAAACTATGATTGATTGATTAATTGTTAGATTGACACAAAAGTTGAGAAACTGAGTTTA
The DNA here is from genome assembly GCA_030710605.1 of Cordylochernes scorpioides. Classification (NCBI taxonomy): domain Eukaryota; kingdom Metazoa; phylum Arthropoda; class Arachnida; order Pseudoscorpiones; family Chernetidae; genus Cordylochernes; species Cordylochernes scorpioides. The sequence goes on from CP092878.1 coordinate 41,716,951, forward strand.
TAGGTTATGTCATACTATTGATAAATGTTGATAGTGTTAAGTAAATTATTAGTTTAAAATTAATTAATTAATTAATTATTATTTTACAAATTTTAAATAGTTTCAAATATATTTAGCAAAAATTTGAACCTTCGATCTGAATAAATGTTTTGATTTTCGAATTGATTCTTTAAAATTACAAATATTAAGAAAAAGTGGCAGATATAAGAAAACTTTATTTAAACTGTGTTGAGCAAGAATTTTAACATCTAATATAAGTAAATGTTTTAATACAGCCATAATGGCTGTATAATGCAAGAACTTCAGACTCGGGCGTATATTCGGGCGTATGTTACTCGGATGTTATATTATAAATACACAATAATTTCCTTCGCATTGAGTTTCAACATAGAGGAATTCCGCACGCTCACATTTTACTGTGGTTACACGATGATCCACATGATAATGCCATTGTTAAAGTACTGCAAGTTACTTGCTTCGCCGCTAATACTAGCTTCGAGTTTATACTCGGTGCTGTATATATTCATCCAGGAGCTAGTATGCAGGATATTGGAATGTTACTATGGCAAGGACTCGGTCCGTACATTCACAACAGCCAGTACGTGCCACCGTTCGTGCAAGTTGATTCTAGTATACCGATTCTTCTGTGTGGTGATTTTAACAAAAACGTAAAGCCTGACAACTCGTTTCTTAATTTCATGAAAAATACCTATAATCTTGATTGCGTATCAAACGTTTCTAAGTCAACTACGTTAAAAGGAACAACTATCGACTTGACTTTCGCAAGACACATTACAGCAGAAACACTTCCTTTCATTTCATATTTCTCCTATCATCGTCCTATCCTCAACAAAATCACTCAAATAGGAATTAGTTAAGTTTAAGTTTACATGTACAATGTTTTAGTAAACAAAATATATTTCTATAGTTAAAATTTGTGCAATTCTTATTTTCATTCAATTCCTTGTTCCTATTGTGCAATTTAATTATATTCATATCAATAAATATTCTACCGTTGTCACGTAAAATCTTCGCCCGTAAAACCGACTTTACAGGCAACCATTGTTTTTTTTATTAAATTTACATTTTAAAATCTCTCTCTTTTATAGCTTAGAATATCCTTATGAAAAGATTTTCATCTATATTTATGTTACGCTGACCGCTCAATTGAGCATTTTTAGATAACAAAATCACATCTACAGGAATAGATATAAACTAAACGTTGATATATGTTTACTCCGGTGTACTGGTCCACCCATTTTATTGATGGATCGCGAAAAGCCAACCATCTACGCATTTATATTAAAATAATTAATTTATAAATATATATAATAAAATTCCGTCTGTTGATCATATTGATAAAAATAATTATCACAACACAACCTATCATCTATTGGAATCATTATCAAAAAGGTTTTGATCTTTTCGTCTCTGAAAATGACTATAAATGTCTTTTCTTGAACTAAGCAGAAAACATAACCACCTATATTTTATGAAAATTCCCACCCAAATTTACATTTGATGTATTTTTCGAATATACGTATGTTCATATGTGAATCTTTGGAAAATAGAGCAATCCATATATAGATCTTTAATTATTAGATCAAAATATTTTTGATCCAATATATGCCTTTTTAATATGGATATGCTAACCGGTTGAGATGAAAATGGAATTGTACAATTAAACTGTAGGGGTTGGAGGGTGTCTGGGAAAATAAATGTGTTTGTTGATGAAATATAATGGGTATGCAGAAACGGTGAGATGGCTGATTATCTTTTTTTTTCTATAAGCTCAAAGCTTGTACAGTTATAAGCTTGTACTATCATTCTATTATTTTAATTTTATTTCAAGTTAAAGCGCTATGTCCCCCTAGGGACACTTGCGCTTTCATACATGTAGGCCTTTACATTTGTCTATACATATATATACAATACTTTCAGGTCGTGAATAGGATAGTCATATGATGTTAACAATGAGAAAGAGAGAAAAAACGAGCAAAAAATAACTTGTGTACAAAAGAAAGATGTGTCTAGCAATATGTACAATAGGCATAATATAAAGAGACATGCTATTATAAGAGAAGCTCTTTTTTACTCGATTTGTGTTTCTTCTTTTAGAGCAAAAAAATAGATTATGCTTGTCTTAAAGAATAATGTAATTGCGGAAAGTCTTACAATAGTTTATGCCAAATGTATTTAACAAGGTAATGACAATTTCATTCTTCGAGATCATCTGTGCGTAGATGGAAATTGACTTCATTTGCTTGATATTCTTCTTTAATAGAGACAACCTTTACGCCACATTTATATATTCCAATTTTTGAAAATAAAATTTAATTATCAAATTTTGATAATAAATAAAATTATTAATATATGAGGTGAATAATAAATTTCTCAATGTAGTATTATGTGTAAAACTTCAACAATTTATATACAGAAAGTCTATGAGAAATAAAATACTTAAGTATCTGGAAATGGTATTAATGTACCAAAGGATGTACCTCTCATTTTAAAATGCATTATTTCAATGCAATACTAAAGGGAGAAATTTCTGTCTTGGTTCATATATATTATTTCAACAATTTGTTGAATTAACATTATTTATGGCCTACCCTGAATACATAAGCTTGTATATACATACATTAGAATTATCTGAAAAAAATTATGAAAAAATATAATGAATTGTTAAAGCTTGTATATATATATATATATATATATATATATATATATGAGAAAACAATAGAAAAAAATAGAAAATAAAAAGGTCTGGTGTTGATATTAAAAATAATGAAGGCATATCCTGACCAAAAGCCCATTTTCTTTTTATATGGCAGAGCGCCATCTAGTTGAACAGAAATCAATTTATTGCTTTAAATACATATTGCTTGCACAATTTCCACCACCTACTTTCCATTGTAAATAGACCAGGGCCTGTGGAAGGATCGATTAGATCCGAAAGCTTGCATAAAATTTCACGTATAAAGAAACGTATTGCTATCGTTTATTTTTATTTCACCACCTACTTTGTATTTTAAAAATTATTTTAACTGTGATATTATAACACTATGCGGCGCTGAGTTTGTGTATACAAAAACATAATGCCTTTATAAAGGTTTGGCGTTCAGCCAACCGAAATATTGGCAAAATAAATATTTTATTAAATCTAACATATGCCTTTTTAATATCTAATGAATTAAATATGGATTGCTCTATTTTGAAAACGATATATTTATATATATTTGAGAGAGAGAAATAAAACAATTATATACACTCATGGAAAATCTTAAAGAATGTAGCTGGTCGAATGTTTATTTAAAGAAAACAGAGAATATTTTGTTCACACTTAGTTATCTCGTATGTTTCCAATAAATACCGCTGTAATATCTTTCAGAGTTATTGTTTGAATCCCGATATACATGTTAAAAGGTACTACTTCCTTAAGTTTTGTCCATGAGTGTATCTTTTAGAGTTATTGTTTGAATCCCGATATACACGCTAAAAGGTATAACTATCTTAAGTTTTGTATCTGAATGTATATAGCCCAAGAATAATTTATAATCAGCAATATCACGCTAATCAGGATCTCTCAATTCGATACAGAGATAAAGGGGCTGATATCAAAGAAAACCAATTGTATTTGCATAAGTTCATTCTAAAAGCACCTAAGTGCTGAATTGATTAGAAGTTTTGAGAGAGATTCAAATGGAAAGAGAGGCCAAGTAGATACAGTTGCCCTCTATTGATGGAGTTATGAGCTACGACGGCGTCGACAGTAATTGGACATACACTGCGTGACATTGAAAATGGAACACCAAGAAATAGTGGCCAGAAAATTATGCAAATTTCAGGGTAGACGCGCCTAACCGAGTTAGGCAAATGATGTAAAATGCGCAGCTCTCGTGCGCACATGGAGTAAGATATAAGGGAAGGAACTTGCAGAAAGGACAGTATTCGTGTCGTTATTTCTTCAAGGAAAATCATTGTAGAAATTTTGTTCTTGTGTCAAAAGACACGTGTAATAACAGAGAATGCCAGGTCATCGTAAACGGAGGCAGTTCGAGCAGACAGACGCTTTTACGAGGGGCATGGTGATCGGACTGAAAAGGGCAGGTTGGTCCATACGTCAAATCGCAGCTGATACACACCTTGGTGCGTCCACGGTGCACCGACTGTGGAGAAGATGGTTGGAACAAGGAAATGTGGCAATTTATAGGAATGTCGGTGCAACCAGAGTGACGTCAGCACGTGTGGATCGGCGTATCCTTCGACAAGCAGTGGCGGCCCCACAAGCCACTTGTACCGCCATCCTGCAACATGTGCAAGACACCCTAGATCATTCCATCTCGACCAGAACCATTTCCCGTCGATTGGTTGCTAATGGCTTGCACTCATGCCGTCCGCTAAGAAGACTGCCATTGACCCCACCGAATAGGCGCCAACGTTTGGAATGGTGCCGGGCTAGATCGACGTGGATGACGGAATGGCACAGGGTCGTGTTCTCAGATGAGTCGCGTTTCTGCTTGTCCAGTGATAGTCGCCGTGTACGCGTGTGGCGTCGACGTGGAGAAAGGTCCAATCCGGGCAGCAATTGTGGAACGCTCCACCGTGCGACAACGTGGAATCATGGTTTGGGGCGCAATCGCGTATGATTCCAGGTCACCTTTACTTCGTATTCAGGGCACTATGACGGCCCAACGATACGTTGATGATGGCGTTTATTAGCAGGATAACGCCCGACCGCACACTGCTCGCATTAGCCAACAAGCTCTGCAAGATGTACAGATGCTTCCCTGGCCACCGTACTCTCCTGATCTCTCACCAATCGAGCACGTCTGGGACATCATTGGACGCCGTTTGCATGCCTTGCCACAGCCGCGTTCAGAAGACGAACTGTGGCAAATGGTTGAGAGGGAATGGAGAGGCATTCCTCAGGACGCCATCCGTACTCTGATTGACTCTCTACCTAGACGTGTTGCTGCGTGCATCGCCGTCCGCGGTGGTCCTACTTGCTACTAAGCCGACGCCGTTCTCGCTCTGTATTATGACTATCATTTTGAAATAAAGATCACTTATTGTTCGTCCCTGTCTCTCTCTGTCTGCCGAGTTTCATCACTTTCTGGCCACTATTTCTTGGTGTTCCATTTTCAATGTCACGCAGTGTAATTACATACTTGCTTAATGAACTTGATCGATGAAGTGCATGCAATTCGTCTTAGTCCAATGACATATTTTTAAACCTCAAAGTTTACCGCGGTAGTTCAACTAAAGCTAGTGTCCTGTGACGTCGATTTTTTTATTTCATGAGACAATTTATGTTGGCCTTGATAATATCGCCACATTTCAAATAACTTAGAAATATTTTATATATAGTATACGTGTTTATATTATGATGTATTAGCGCGCCATTTGTTATCAAAATTCGAAAATATTATAGACGCGTATGATTCTTTTTATAAATAAACAATTTCTACTGCTCTAACTGCAATGAAAAATTGAGCCAGGCCTTCCCATTAAATTTTCCATTGCAGTAAGAGCAATATAGATTGCTTATTTATAAAAATAATCATACGCGTCTATAATAGTTTCAAATTTTGATACGTGTTTATAGGTATATATATATATGGTGTTCTATAAGCATAGCCGCATTATATTGTATTATACAACAACTTTATATAATATTCACGAACAGAAATATATTACCAGGGTAGCCTAGTGGTCATGGCATCTGCCCAGTTAGCGGAACACTGTGAGTTCGTTTTCCATCCCTGGACACTTTTATTTTCCGTTCATCATTACTCTTCACAATTCATCTTTATATTTTATATCTTATATCTTTATACTTCATCCCTAAGGATAGGAATAGTCGTTATTTCTCCTTAAATAATGAAAATACGATTTTTCGTTCTGTAAAAAGAAACATTCGTGGTAAAACTTTTTATACGTCGTTATACACTTGTATATATTGTGTCTTATTAATAAATTCAAGACTATACCCCCACTATAAAAACATCTGCTCAACTCCGTTACCGGAACACTATCTGTCCAGCGATTTCCCGCTCCGGGTCAAACGGTGTATTGCCGGACTGAGAATCCTCTCGGTGCTCTTTGCTGATGATCGCCCCAGAATATTTAAAACAGACGGTTGGTCATGCAATATTTGCAGGACAAGAATGGAGCCGGGGCTACATCACCATATACTCTCATGTATGGGGCTGAAAGACGAACGAGAAGTGCTCCTCAATGAAATAGGCCTTGAGCTCTCTTTGGAGCTCCTGTTGAATGAGGTGGTGAGAAACAGAGCTGGAGCGTTTGCGTTGTTCAAATTTTGGAAGACGGCTGTAGAGAAAAGGAAGCTATATACATAATCTAATTGATGTAAATAATTATATGTAAATAATCTTTGTCAGGACTAGAATGACGAATCATGTATGGGACTTTGATTCCAGTAAAAGGCTTGTTGCTGCTGTTGTATATAGTTACAGTGTAGAAAAGACTACACTATACCTACTACTTATAGGTTTCTCTCTGTATTCTTAGTTCTCTTCTCTTCAATTACTCTGTAAACTGGCGAATCCTTTATAGAACGAGAGGTCCTCAATAAAGGCTTTTGTTGTTGTTGTATATTGTGTCTTATTATATTAGCTCGCTTATTGGCTCTCTATTATCACATGATATGAATCACAAATTAGCCAATTATCGTGCAATGTTTTTTTTAGCTAAATTCCTGCATTTAGCAACGATATACGATAATAAATCGAGACATGACCGTCGTTCGTAAATTCTTCTAACAGTTTGGTTGTTGTTGTCGTGTCCAATGAAGAACCTCAGATGTCTCATACCTCTCTATCACAGCAACAGCAATGTCCTCTATCTTGAATGTGTAAAGCCGCTGCTCTGGGTCCATGCCAAATTTCTGCATGCCAACTGTTTGGTGATATTAAAATAACTTCACCTTTTATAATCTCCTATTAGTATACCTTTGAAAACCTATTTGATTCAGGGTTGAAGTTAGGAATCAAAATGGAATTCAGGCGGTATTTGTATCTATCAGAGAGAATCTGGATCACTAAATTTAATAATAATAATGATATTAGACTTAGTAATATTTGTACAGTATTATTGTGAGAATGGAAAGAGTAAGAATTACTATTATTACGCATCAATCAAAATTCAGATGTTATTATTCTGAATATATATTCTGTCATATATATATATTCATTGATATATATGTTATAAATAAATAAAGAAAATGAATGAAATTTTCTTCTCGAATTTATATCATGTTGAGGATTATGGTATGGTAATGCAGTCGTGGTTAAATCTTGAAAGTATGATAATAAAAATAATTTTGATCAGTAATTTAATTGAACTAAAGGAATATATAAAAGAACATAATTTGATAAAAGTAATGCCTGGCTTAAGGCGAGTAGAATAAGGAAAACAAAAGATTATTTACACAATGTACAAATGTTTTGAGCCGGCCATTGGGATAGAACTACAATGAGTTTATATAGTGGAAGCGTGACTTCTGGCGGTCGATTTAACAGAGTATTTGAATCTATGTGAAATTATAATTCAAAATAAAATAATATATTTTTTATAACATATATATATATATATATATATATATGTGAAAAAATAGTACAAATGTAACATTGTACTGGGATAAGGTGCATAAATGAAGAAAAAGGCATCTCCTTATCGTGCAACTAAAAGTTGCTGATGGCTGGCGCCATCTATCGGAATAAATATCAACTATTCTCGTTGATTTTTAATTATTCCAGAATTGGCCAAATACCCATTCTTGATTAATCAAGAAAAGCTAACCACGGACGCGTTTCGGGCTGTTGGCCCTCATCAGCGTGGTGCAAGCTGTACCTCAACGACCAAGAAATTGGTCCTTAAGGCATCCTGAAAAATCATGAAACGGGTAGTTAAGGCCAGAATTGCGTGAGGACTCTACACAATGTGAAAAAATAGTACAAATGTAACATTGTACTGGGATAAGGTGCATAAATGAAGAAAAAGGCATCTCCTTATCGTGCAACTAAAAGTTGCTGATGGCTGGCGCCATCTATCGGAATAAATATCAACTATTCTCGTTGATTTTTAATTATTCCAGAATTGGCCAAATACCCATTCTTGATTAATCAAGAAAAGCTAACCACGGACGCGTTTCGGGCTTTTTTAGTTGCACGATAAGGAGATGCCTTTTTCTTCATTTATGCACCTTATCCCAGTACAATGTTACATTTGTACTATTTTTTCACATTGTGTAGAGTCCTCACGCAATTCTGGCCTTAACTACCCGTTTCATGATTTTTCAGGATGCCTTAAGGACCAATTTCTTGGTCGTTGAGGTACAGCTTGCACCACTTGCAACAGCCCGAAACGCGTCCGTGGTTAGCTTTTCTTGATTAATTAAGAATGGGTATTTGGCCAATTCTGGAATAATTAAAAATCAACGAGAATAGTTGATATTTATTCCGATAGATGGCGCCAGCCATCAGCAACTTTTAGTTGCACGATAAGGAGATGCCTTTTTCTTCATATATATATATAGATGGAAAATTTGCCGGGAGGAAATTAATCCATGGAAGCAATGGTCGCCTCTCCCGTCTAAATAAACGTCAGAATCTGACGGGAGAGGCGACCATTGCTTCCATGGATTAATTTCCTCCCGGCAAATTTTCCTTCTATGTTTTGCCAATAGATTTGGCCTAGCCACATTGCCAGCAAAACACCTCTTTGGTAGATTGTGAGGATTACATTAGATCCCGTGTGGATCTCATGGAATAAAGTCCGCCCTAGACTGACGAGGGCCATTAGCCCGAAACCATGGTCTCTAGGTGGACGCTTATCAGTTTGCCAAAGTTGGTGTTGTGGCTTTGTCACCGACCCGATGCCGCTAGTTGCGGCGACGGTCAATAGATGGCGTCAGATTCTGACGTTTATTTTGACGGGAGAGGCGACCATTGCTTCCATATATATATATATATATATGGTAATTTAAACCAACAACCCTATATTGTATAATTACTTTTAACAAGATTGTCATGTTGTATATAGAAACACATCTATAAATAATTATGCGCATGATTAATCTGTGTCATTGCATCACCATATGTAATGTACTTTGTACAAACTAAAGACAAATAAATAAAACTATGTAATAGATTAAGAGCTGAGTTAAAGCAAGATTGAAAAGTTCAAAAACGTCTACAATCCAACAACCCTGAAAAGGAATTCGGCAGCCCGTTGCCATCTGGTCCAAAGGGTGCGGAATGCCGCAGACGTTTAAAGTCCAACTCCCCCCCCTCCTCGGGAATGGTATATAAACACCTCGCTTTTTAGCCGAGCGCAGTTAGTCCGCAGTTAGTCCGGAGTTAGTCCGCAGTTAGTCCGTAGTTAGTCCGCAGTTAGTCCAGAGTTAGTCAGCAGTTAGTCTCTTCACCATCGGCGCGTACCCTTGGTGGTTGTAGCCAGGTCCACATCATCGCCATGTAAAACAGTAAGAACTCTATATCTCCATCTTGCTTAGCTCAACTCCTATCTGTTCATGGAACTTTCCTACTACAGCTGTGTCTCTTCGTTTTGTGTGTGTGGTTCCCAAGCTTTCCACTCTGCCTCGACCACGACTGCCTGTACTCTGTGAAAACTGTTAAAGGTCTTCCAAAGTGCAGAGAGGTACTGGAAAACTCTCCACGCCCTGACTGTCCCTCTCGGCTACTACAGGTTTGACCACCGGTTACCACAGCTTATAGCGAGAATCGACAGGATCTCATCACAGATAAGTAGACAGCAACTGCTTTATCACAGCTAAGTCGACAGGATTCTACAAGAGGCTACCAGACCTCAACATATTACAGAGAGTCGACAGGATGACCACAACGAAGTAAGACCACAACGAAGAAGGTAGGAAGCCTGTCCAGATAGAAGCGAGGCAGAGCAAAGATGGAGGAACAAGCCCGCCGCCATTCCAACTAAACGACCTATCAATCTCTTCCCCAACAAGAGACTATATATCAGGAGCAAGCAATCTCCCCCTCCAACGACACAGCCGAAGATCCCGCAAAATAAGCCGGTGAGAAGTTCCCCACCTTCGGCCTTACAACGCACCCATCTTCCAGGCGACATGCCGCCGTCACCAAACATAAGTTACAAACTTCTACAAGCTCTGCTTGGAGCGTCTTCCGCGTCATCAGGACGACAACCAAAGACCAAGTCTCCTGACTGAACAATCCTCTAAACTGTGAGTTTTTAAAAACTTTCTCCTTATGCTCACAACTTGATTCTCCATAAATTATTTTCACTGTAATCATTTTAAATCAATTTTTACCATTTTTATATCATTTCAATTCAAATTGTAAATCTTTTACACCCTCATTTATCAATTTTTATTTTATTTTAAAGCAAATTATAAATTTTAATTCATTACTTTCAATTTTACATTTAAAAAAAAAAAAACATTATTTTTTTTAATTACTCGAATCATCATTCTAAACATATTTGTGTGTTTTTTTATATCTTATTTTTATACTAAAACACCAATCTCTTAATCAAATGCTCAAAACTTTACAAAATCATTTTTATGTTCAATATTTTATATAAACGCCCCATTCAATTTATAAGTCACTATCACGCCATTGCCCCTTTTACAAGGATAATTTTTGCACTACCATAATCAACGATTTAAAAAATATATTCAAATTTTAATAAACATAGGTGAGACGCATTTTTTAAATTGCAAAAATCGAAAGATACAATATCTTCAAAATCACAACTAGAAAAGTAACTGTCCTTCCCCAAAACAAGTTAAAAATCCAACACATCTACACTCCCTCGTCCTTTTCTTTTACATGCATAATTATTAATTATCCACACATCTCTCTCAACAAACTACAACACACTTCCCATCACTTTCTACAATTGGCCACCATCTATTAGCGCGCGACTTAGCAACAAATCGAATTCGAGCAACACAAGCTCCGTCGCCACTAAACGTGCCACATTCACTAACAACCAAGATATCTCGATGTGTTTTGTACAACCACCACTCATGACTAGCAAATTTGTTGTTCATGATGAAACAAGTTAGATGCTGTACCAAAAACAAAGGCTTCACGTGACACCTTTCCATTCAATTCACTCACTCGTGTCACACAGCGCATCACAACAATTTTTCTCACTTAAAAGGCCACAAAGACGCCTTCATGCCTGTGACACTTCTCACCCCAAAGCGTGTCCACGTCGAAAGTCGCACTTTTACCCACATCTAAACCTGACATCATTGAATAACATTTTTACCGCAACAAAGTTGAAACACAGCACTTACGAAAACCGATAAAACTACCTTTTTCAAATACACCATAAAACTACCAACAAGCTTTGACCACTCTCAAAGGGAGTTTAACCAGTAAACTAGTACCCTAACGTACATTCAAACTCTCAAAACTGTACTACAACAAGGATTTTCAAAATGTCTGTTATCTGACAGAGCGCCCGCTTTTACCTCAGAAAAATTCCGTAAATTTCTAATAACACATGGTATACAACCCCTGCTCACCACAAGAAATAACCCACAGGCAAATGGTTTAATAGAACGCTTAAATGCCACCATTACAGGCAAACTCAGACTAGCTTATCAAGAAAATCCAAAAGCGTCCTGGACTCAACTTGTTAAACGCGTCACTCAGACGTATAATAACACACCCCATTCTGTCACAAGTTTTCCACCCACCTATTTAATGTTCAATGTTATACCCCCAAATCTAATAACTCATCTTAATCCATACCCCGAAATAACTAGAACTAGAGAGATAGCACGCTCTCTTACCCAAAATAAGCATAAAAATGGACACTAGTTAACATACTCTCGAGACACCGTGCCGCGTCACCTAAATCTATCGCCACTCTTCCCCCCAGAGGCCCCCAGTCCTTCCATCCCCATGTCCCGCATTCCTTTTAATTCCACACATTTTTCTACAGTCGATTTCTTAACCTAACTTTTAAACATTTAGATATCTGAATTTGAACAAGACCTACCTTAAATTGAACATTTTTAATATTTGGATTCCGTGTAAATCTCTAAATTTTTCTACATATCAAACATTTTACATGTTGAATTGAGATCACAATCTTTAATTAATTCTGTTTTTGTATAAAATATTTTATTTTTTATTTTTGCTTTTCAATTATATAATCACTAGTTTTTAATCCAACATTATATATAAAAAAAATCAATTTTATTTTTCATAATATTATTTTAGTATTACAAAAGAATTATTTGTTGTCAAAAATCACTTTAATTCTTCATTATTATCACTTTTATATATTGATTGTTTGATTTTATCCACTTAAACTTTATTCAACCACAATTATATTTCTATATTTAATTCATTTTATATTTGTTTTATACCTTTTTATAAAATGACTATGTTATCATTAAACTTTCGGGCATACAACAATCTATTTCTCTAACCACTTCAGTGTACTTTACACTACTATCTTCTCAGTCATTGCTTCACATCAACGTAGAAAAACGATAGTACTGCTTGACAATTTTTTTATTTCATAATTTCAACAAACTATTTGATCAAAGTTCCCCAGAATTAAAAATCCCAACTTCTGGCCTGAGCACGTTTCAAAAGTTTACTACAATCATCCCTAGAGCATAATCACCCACGCAAACACAAAGCGTCCACAACTCTCACAACTCAATTTTTTAGCTCTAGCGGACCACAATCAACCTTTGATTTTAAGTCAAGTCAGATCACCTACTGTCGCTACAACAATTCTACTTAACGCATGAATCCATTTCACCCCTTTCAATTATATTAACAACTTGTTATTCAACAACTTTTCAACGCAATAACCCTACAATTGTGACAAAGCACTGTAACCCTTATACAGGATCACAGGTGAAACATTGCCTCGGAAGACGCACAAGTCTATATCCTCGCTTTGCACCTGGACCTAAGTATTTGATTACCTGTGTAATAATTACAATTGCATATTCTTTAACCTCTGACCCTTTCCAACGCCCGCCAACAATCTCTTAAAACATCATCATTATTTTTTATCAAACAAAGGTTTTTTCTTAATTTCTCTTTTATATGAATATCATAACTTTTAAATTAAACATAAGTTGTATTTTTTATAATTTGCAGATATATCCAAACAAAACATCTTGTTATAGCCCTTTTTAACCCTCACAGTTTAAATTAATTAAAAGAAATTTTAATTACTTACCTGTGCTAGAGAGGCTTTACCCGTTTAAACCCGGATAAACCCTTTCACTCCCGGGGCTCATCTATGGTAATTTAAACCAACAACCCTATATTGTATAATTACTTATAACAAGATTGTCATGTTGTATATAGAAACACATCTATAAATAATTATGCGCATGATTAATCTGTGTCATTGCATCACCATATGTAATGTACTTTGTACAAACTAAAGACAAATAAATAAAACTATGTAATAGATTAAGAGCTGAGTTAAAGCAAGATTGAAAAGTTCAAAAACGTCTACAATCCAACAACCCTGAAAAGGAATTCGGCAGCCCGTTGCCATCTGGTCCAAAGGGTGCGGAATGCCGCAGACGTTTAAAGTCCAACTCCCCCCCCCCCCCTCCTCGGGAATGGTATATAAACACCTCGCTTTTTAGCCGAGCGCAGTTAGTCCGCAGTTAGTCCGGAGTTAGTCCGCAGTTAGTCCACAGTTAGTCCGCAGTTTGTCCAGAGTTAGTCAGCAGTTAGTCTCTTCACCATCGGCGCGTACCCTTGGTGGTTGTAGCCAGGTCCACATCATCTCCATGTAAAACAGTAAGAACTCTATATCTCCATCTTGCTTAGCTCAACTCCTATCTGTTCATGGAACTTTCCTACTACAGCTGTGTCTCTTCGTTTTGTGTGTGTGACAATTGACAATTGAAAATTATTTATTGTCATCTAGACAATTTTACATCTCACATGAGAGAGAGAGAGAGAGAAGAGGAAAATATATACATATAGAATTAAAGATATACATATATGGTCAAATTTACAAAGGGGACGAAGGTAGGAGACCTCGGCGCTGGAGGGTCCTGGACCAGGCGAAGAGCGGGTCCTCCACCGCTTCTCCGAGCCCAAATGATTTCAACAGGAGGTCAGGACGGCAAGGCGGCCCTAAGCTCAGATAGTCCCCTGAGAGTAAGGGAGTCCAAGTCCCGAGTGGAAAGTTTATCCAGGATTTGGGCGAGAACTTTCTTGTCCCCCGGCGAAAATCTCCCGATGAAGTCCTCCCTATCCTCAGGGTATAGCACCGCTTCCACGAGGTCAAGCTCGAAAGAGTACAAATGGGGTATGGGCTTCGGATTGAATTCCTTCATCAATTCAAAGGTCAAAAGTTGCAATTCCTTGCAACGTTTATCGATTGGATCAACCTCCATTTGGGCAGATGGGGGAGGCGGAGGTGTGGCCATGGCCGGCGTCGACTCCCTCTTTTGGGGAGCGGGTGGTGCTGGCTCAGCAGGCCGAGGCGCAGGCAGTGTGGGTGCTGGAGGCACTGCGGCTGTACCGGTCCTCAGCTCTGACAAGACCTGTCGCAGGACCTTATAAATAGTACTATTACTATCTCCTCCGGGCCTTAGGTCGAGGATTTGGTTTACTAGGCCGGCAAGAGCATTGCTCTGCGGAGGGGTCAGATGGCGACCGCGCTTATGTGCCTTGGTCCTTGAGGAGAGGAGGTCCAGAACCTCCTCCCGCCCAAGGCCAAGGGCGTCAGTTCCAGCGAAGGACACGCTGGGACTTCTCTTTATGAAGGCTGCGAGGTCAATTCTCGTGCACTTCTTATTTGATGACGCGGAGGGAGGGATGGACTCCTCCACGGCAGTCATCTCGATGTCTTGAGTGATGTTTGCAGGCCCGAGGATCTCCTGGGATGCGGGATCTCTAGGAGCCTGCGATGACGGATCAGGGGTCACAGGTGGAGGGGCAGGAGGCGTCTCCACCGTAGGTGAGGCCGAGGGCGCTGTTGGTGATGGTCGGGGTGCGCCTGCTGGGTGGATTGCAGCTCGGGCCGCGGGCGAGGCACCGGAGATCTCCAAGGGAGGCGCCGGTGCTGAATGCTGGGGCGTAGGCCGCTGAGGCGGTGCAGGGGTGGTTGTTGGCTGAAGGCCGGCAGGGGAAGCTGATGGGGCCGATCTGGTGGTGTTGGCCCGCCCTGCAAGCAGGGGGCAGTTGGCCCTCCGGTGCCCTTGTCCATGGCATCTGGAGCACTTGATGCCCGATGATAGGTAGGCGGGCCAGGCCTCGCCTTTGATCGGAATATCGAGGCGGGTGGGGAGCCTCTCGGTAGTCACTCCATCGTGGAGGACAATGAACGCCTCACGGCGGCCGTCGTTGTAGGTGTATGGGCCGGCCTTCATCAGTTTGGGCGCAATTGATGTTACGCGCCCATAAGGTTTTAGGGCACTGATGATGGCGGAGTCCTCCACGAAGAAGGGGAGGTTGCCCACTGTTATCCTTTCCGCTCTTTTGCGGAAAGGAAAGGCCCTGAGGAGTGTGCCCTCAACCTCGAGGCCCTCGTTTATGAGGCGCTCGGCCAGGCCTCTGTTCGCCAGTCCCAGGAGTTGGTGGCCGTTCACCTTGGAGACTTGGATGACTCCGGCGGTTCCTCCAAGCATCCTGTCGAGCGCTCTCAGGTAATGGAAGGGCTGTAACTCGGGGCCGTGCTCCAGGTATACACAGTGCTCCTCAGAGGAGGATGCCTGCCGCGCCCGGGCCTCTGAGATGTGGGCCCTGGTCGTTCTTATTTCTTGTGCCCGCGGCACGGATCCTGCCGAAGATTGCGGTCGGCGACTTGTCCTTGCACCTCCGATGTTGGAGGATGGTGCAGCCGCTGTAGGCGAATTCGTCGATTCGCGGCGCCTCTTCTTACCCTTGACGACGGTAAAAGCGTCGTCCGCTTCAGGGCCCAAATCTCAATGCAGTCCGCCCAGTTTCCCAGGACACGGGCAGCGCCATTGAATGACGTACTGGCCGGCAGGCTGAGCGTGACGTCACGCGCGGCGGCCAGATTTACATCTTTAACGCCTGCCGGCGGATTTGCATTTTCACGATTTTCAGAATTTTCTCTTGAGATTGTCTCCTGAATCTCATCTTTTTGTAATTTCTGTCCACCAGTTGGAGATGGGATGCTGGGCCTTCCAGGCTCTTTTCCAGCAGATCCCGAGGTCCCTGGCGATGCCGAACTCGGCATGCTTAGGTGCATTTCATCGCTCGCCAGAGGCGAAAAACACGGAGCTCGCGCGACGCGTGGCCGCACGGCCGAGTGTGTGTGTGTGTGGTTCCCAAGCTTTCCACTCTGCCTCGACCACGACTGCCTGTACTCTGTGAAAACTGTTAAAGGTCTTCCAAAGTGCAGAGAGGTACTGGAAAACTCTCCACGCCCTGACTGTCCCTCTCGGCTACTACAGGTTTGACCACCGGTTACCACAGCTTATAGCGAGAGTCGACAGGATCTCATCACAGATAAGTAGACAGCAACTCCTTTATCACAGCAAAGACGACAGGATTCTACAAGAGGCTACCAGACCTCAACATATTACATATATATATATATATATAGTATAGTTATGAAAATTTTTATGATTAATAATTTTTTTTAAATTTAATTTGAATGTGTGAGGTTTGTTTTTTAATTTTTTTTTTGTAATAAATAACTAGTTAGATTATATTTTTAAAAAAGAGAAAAAAAAAAGGTAACACCAGCAAAGCATCGGCAGTTACGCGTCATAGGCTGGGTGAAAAAAGGAATAAGCGAAGAGAAAGTTTTAAAGAGAAGAGCAAAGACAGAACCATGATAATAATTTTCAAAATATAAAATAAAGCTAATTAGAGAGAGGGAAAAGTATTTTTTTGCTCTATTTTCTCTCTTGATGAGAGAAGTTAGATTTTTTTTTTTTCGGGAATTTTTTTTTTTTATATATAAGCTTATTTTAAAGACATTCTAGTGTAAAAGTGGAGGGCACGATATAAGATAATATATTAAATTAGGAAGGATGAAAACCTTAAGGGTTAGACCAATTGAAAATCATAAAGGTTAGACCAGATGGAAAGAGGATGGTACTCAGGTGGGCCTCTTCAGATGAAGACCTGAGCAGCAGTTTCGGCCCTTACTCCATTACTGCCAAACCATACCTCTTCGACCAAATAGAAAGCAATTTTAGGTTGGAACGAAGATAGGGTAATAGCTGAACCTTAGATATACTACAAAAATCAACTAATGAACTAATACATTGTCATCTTCTGCACTTTCAAACCTAACTCAAAACATGTTTTTTCAGTTCAGAAGTTAAATTGATTCGGTTCCCTGGACTTAATCAGATTGATACATACTTATACCTTAGTGTTAAACTTCAAATCAAATTGTGTTTATTCTTTTTGGGTATAAGGACTGTATAAGAGACTGATAAGAAATTAGTAATACAGTTAAATGATTATTATAAATATAGGAAAAATTGATCATATCCCAAGCCTTTAACAATTTGCGTCGACAAGGGAACAGGAAATCTAACATTAAAGAACATAGAAAAATAAACTTTGCCTGATGTTAGTAGGTTCAGATTATAGTCCAAATTGTGTTCATACACTCTAAATAATAGGACTGCAGGAAAATAATAAGATATTAGTAGTACGAGAGGATAAGGATTAATTGGAACTACAAGAAAGTATGATTAAATTCAAACAAGTTAAGAATGTGCGTCATACCATAAATGGAAAAATCAGCTTCATCAGACAAAGACATAAGTCCCTTGTCTGAAGATGGTGAAAATGCTTTCCCATAATAACTCACATCAACAATTTATTTGAACTGGTCCTAACGGAACCGTATATTCTATATATAGTCCTATCAATACTTTTTTATTTTTTTATTTTAATATAATATATGAGGACCATTACCTGTAATTTCTGCTAAATAAGGAAGTTTAGGAATTTAAGTTTTAATGCTTCATATCAATTAGATTGAATGTTCATTCTCTATACCCCCCTTTATAAAGATTGAACACGCATAGATAATTGTTATGTATACTATAAGGAGAGAAATAAAATATTCTAAAGTTATCGTATAAATTTAAAGGATCAAACAAAGTAAGAATTAGAGAAAACACAGAAATAAAGGTATGGTATTGGTAAGCAAAGGTAAAAAGAACAAATCCAAACAAATAAGCAATGTGCGACGTTTCGGCATCAGCGTCGCTACAATCTTCAGACAAGTCTGAAGAGAGCCACAATGTCGCTACCGATATGCTACACATCACTCATTCACTCGGACCCGGTCCCGTTACCTTGTGTTTATAATCTATAATCCTAATTGTGTTTTATCAGTATGGTATTGGTGTTTCAGAATATTGAATTTAATAGTTTCTATTAGTGTAGATGGATTTTTTTTTTTTTAATTTAAAATCTTAATTATTATTTGTTCTAAGTCCAATTAAAGGGGTGAAGAAAAAAGAAACAAGGAAAACAAAAAAAAAATAGAAAGAAAAAAAAAGGAAAAAATAAATAAATAAAATAGGAAAGGAGAGAAGGATGAGGTGGAATAATGAAAGAAAATTTCTTTGAAAGTATTTATAATGGCTTATCAGTACACACTTAATTAATGTGATAGCATTCGTTATGAATGTTATGATTTCAAGAGTATTTACCTATAATTAAATTATTTATTATCTAGATTAGCGGAATGTAGTTAGTGTTAGTAAATCAAGAAAGATAGATGATGTGACTCTTGTTAGTTGCCTCATTGTCTACAAGTGAAAGTAGCATTTAGATTGAGCGTTCCAGTTGAAGTCAGTATTGCTGTTAACATTATTATAGATAATTCAGTTACATGTATTGAATTACAGTTCATGTTATCAACTTAAAATTCAATATATGCATGTTACAATTAACATCACAAGCAAATTCTACTCACCCAGGGGGGAACGGTTAATGTCTATAAATAAATTTTCTATTTAAAAGTTAGCGGAGATAAACAAGTTTGAATAATCGGTCAAAAGTTAAATTCTCATAGTGAAGTTTCTAAAGTCATTGAAGTTGAAATTGTATGAGAATTTATTTTTGTGAAGATATTTTCTGATTGCTAAAATGTTAATTTTTTAAATTGTATTTTGGCTGAATCCATTTTTTTGAAATTCGTCATTTAGGTTTTTAATTTTACTTATAAAGTTGTTTAGTTTGTTGTTAATTCTGTAGTATCTTAAAAATTGTCCAAAATAGATACCTTTGGTGCAATTTTTTGATATATTTGAATCTTGTCTATTATATTTAATAATGTTGAAATCCAAATTTGATCTTTTGTCATATACCTCTATACTTTTTTCTTTTAGATTTATGTATAAATCGAGGAAGTTGACTTTTTGATTAAATTTGATTTTTTCATTATTTTTTAGATTTAGATACGGAGGATAGATTTTTTCTATTAATTTTGAAAAATTATTATTATTGAATATAAGGATGTTATCTACATATCGGAACAACCACCAGTTAACTTTGTTAAGAGAGAAGAATTCCCTCTCATACCAAAATAACAGGAGGTTGGCCAATAATGGACTCGATGACGTACCCATAGGTACTCCTTGTTTTTGATTATAAATTTGATTTTTAATTTGAATATAATTGAATTTAAGAAATGTTTCTAAAATTAATTTTGCTTTATTGTAGTTAATTACAATAGTTTTGTTACCATTGTGAATTAAGGGAATATTGAAAGTCTTGTCTATTAAAAATTCTGAAAATAGATTTATAATTTTGAGTTTAAGATCCTCTAACTCCAGTTTAGGGAAGAGGTCTTCAAAATCAAAAGTATAAACTGATTTGAGTTTGGGAAGGTTTTTGTTAATAAAATTTAGTATGCTCTTATTGGAGTCAATAAAGTTGTATTTTTCTTTATTGCGGATCTGTTTTGTTAAAAATTTTAAAGTTGAAGCTAATTGAAGGTCTAAATTGTTTAAATTAGAATTTATTCCAGATGTTATGGTTCTGAATTTGAGAGGATTTTTGTGTATTTTGGGTATAATGTAAATATGAGGTATAATAGGGGTAGAGTTTTTTTTGCTATAGATATTTAAAGTTTTTTCTTTAACCTCCAATTCCTTTTTAATTTGAATCGGGGTTATATTTGTTATGCTGTATTTATCGGTGTTGTTCATTTCTTGCATAATTAGGTCACGGTACAGATTTTTGCAAGTGATTGAGAAGTTGTTGGAACATTTATCAATTGGAGTAATAATGTACTCTTCTTGAATAATTTTAATGTTTTCTTTTAATTTTCCAATATTTGAGGGGGGCATTTTTGCAATTTTCAGTGTATTATGGTAATAATCCTTGACATGTTTCATAATTTCAAATTTCCAATTAAGGAAAGTAAATTCGGGGATCTTGAACTTTAAGCTTGTTTTATTAATGAAAAGATCAAGATCTTGGATGATTGAATTAATTGTGTTGTTGTAATTTTGTTTAATTGGTGGTATAAATTTATATCCGTTGTTGAGCAGGACTTGTGTTTCTTCATTTAAGAATGTGAAGTCACTGGTAAGGATGTGACCTTTGTATTTATGTTGGTCACTTATATTATTGCACTTAAAATTAATACTATTAAAGTTGTTTAAATTTTTTATGAAGGTATTATAGTTGCATACCATACTTCCTAGGTTTTTGTTGAATTTGAATGTGGTTTTAAAATTTAAACTTTGTACTGGGAATAAGTATTTGATATCAGTGTTGTTGAATATATCATTAAATTTGATATGTTCAAAGATTTTGTTTGTAAATTTTATGACGATGTTAACAGAAGTACTGTTATCAATTTTCTTAAATTTATAGATATCTTTAGCAATATCTGTAATTCTATTAGATATATTGTTAGTTCTAATATATTGTATAAATTTTTCCATTTTTTTGTTGTTAAGTTTGAAGAGGAAGCTAATAATTTTTTGTGTAAAATTTGGTTGGAATTCCTGATTATTAATTAAAACCTGTTCAAAGTCTATATAACCAATTTTGTTTGTGCTTTTTCCTCTCTTGTTATTTGGAATAGTATTTAGTTGTTTTTTGTATTTACAGCTACTTTCATAGATAGAGATATTTGGATCGGTTAATGTATTCGTATGATTTAATTCATCATTTAAACCGTAAGGGTAGAGAGAATTTTGCTTCAGAATGTATTGATTTTCTAATATTAACCGTTGTTTTTTGTTTTTACATATATCTAAAATTTCTATGTTATAGTTATCAAAAGAGTGAATCTTATGATGTTCTATCATATAATTATTACCTATTATATTTTTCGCATGATTTCTATGAAGGTTAATTCTAATATTTATGGGATTAAAAGTTTGACCAATGTATATTAGGTTGCATTTACTGGTGTTCTCCACCTTACAACTAGTTGTTTGGAATTTATTATGGTTCATAATTTTAGGGCAAGTTTGACATTTTTTACTTTGACATTTGTTAGCGAGTTTGGGTTAAAACATTTATGGGGGTGCTAACCCCAATAATGAGTTGTTTTTTTATTTAATTATTATTATTATTAATAATAATAACTTAAAAAAAAAAACTTTTGAATGATCATCTTAGATGATCTTTCGAACTTGACTACATCGAGTACCTATACTCTTAATTTTTTTATCCACCTCATATATGTTATCTGATAATTGTTGGTAATAACAGAAAATTAGTGAGCTAGTCATGAAGCAAGCTTCTATGAACAATATATTAATAGTAATTGTTTTTATATTTGGAAAATAGAGGAAAAGTAAATATTAAGAACAACAGATTTTGAATTAATTTTGAGTCAGAACAGCAAGCTAATTCTGTATCAAATAGTATAGTTATGAAAAATTTTAAGATTAATAATTTTTTTTTAAATTTAATTTGAATGTGTGAGGTTTGCTTTTTATTTTTTTTGTAATAAATAATTAGTTAGATTATATTTTTTAAAAAGAGAAAAAAAAAAGGTAACACCAGAAAAGCATCGGCAGTTACGCGTCATAGGCTGGGTGAAAAAAGGAATAAGCGAAGAGAAAGTTTTAAAGAGAAGAGCAAAGACAGAACCATGATAATAATTTTCCAAATATAAAATAAAGCTAATTAGAGAGAGAGAAAAGTATTTTTTTGCTCTATTTTCTCTCTTGATGAGAGAAGTTAGATTTTTTTTTTATATATAAGCTTATTTTAAAGACAATCTAGTGTAAAAGTGGAGGGCACGATATAAGATAATATATTAAATTAGGAAGGATGAAAACCTTAAGGGTTAGACCAATTGAAAACCATAAAGGTTAGACCAGATGGAAAGAGGATGGTACTCAGGTGGGCCTCTTCAGATGAAGACCTGAGCAGCAGTTTCGGCCCTTACTCCATTACTGCCAAACCATACCTCTTCGACCAAATAGAAAGCAATTTTAGGTTGGAACGAAGAGAGGGTAATAGCTGAACCTTAGATATACTACAAAAATCAACTAATGAACTAATACATTGTCATCTTCTGCACTTTCAAACCTAACTCAAAGCAGTAATGGAGTAAGGGCCGAAACTGCTGCTCAGGTCTTCATCTGAAGAGGCCCACCTGAGTACCATCCTCTTTCCATCTGGTCTAACCTTTATGGTTTTCAATTGGTCTAACCCTTAAGGTTTTCATCCTTCCTAATTTAATATATTATCTTATATCGTGACCTCCACTTTTACACTAGATTGTCTTTAAAATAAGCTTATATATATAAAAAAAAAAATCTAACTTCTCTCATCAAGAGAGAAAATAGAGCAAAAAAATACTTTTCTCTCTCTCTAATTAGCTTTATTTTATATTTGGAAAATTATTATCATGGTTCTGTCTTTGCTCTTCTCTTTAAAACTTTCTCTTCGCTTATTCCTTTTTTCACCCAGCCTATGACGCGTAACTGCCGATGCTTTGCTGGTGTTACCTTTTTTTTTTTCTCTTTTTTAAAAATATAATCTAACTAATTATTATTACAAAAAAAAAATAAAAAACAAACCTCACACATTCAAATTAAATTTTAAAAAAATTATTAATCTTAAAAATTTTCATAACTATACTATTTGATACAGAATTAGCTTGCTGTTCTGACTCAAAATTAATTCAAAATCTGTTGTTCTTAATAGTTTACTTTTCCTCTATTTTCCAAATATAAAAACAATTACTATTAATATATATATATATATATATATATATATATCATATTTGAATCACAGAAGTTCGATCCGTAATTTCAATTCTATTAATTGGAAAAGTCTTGTTCTTTGGAAAGTTATTCTACATTTAAAATACCTTTTTGATTGGAAAGTATTGTTCATTGGAAAGGTCTTGTTTATTGGAAAGTATTGTTCATTGGAAAGGTCTTGTTTATTGGAAAGGTATTGTTCATTGGAAAGGTCTTGTTCATTGGAAATGTCTTGTTCATTGGAAATGTCCTTTTTATTGGAAAGTATTGTTCAATGGAAAGTTCCTTTTTATTGGAAATGTATTTTTATTTGGAAGTCTTGTTCATTGGAAAGGTCTTGTTCTTTGGAAAGTTATTCATTTGGAGGTCTTATTTATTAAAAATATGTTGTACATTGGAAAGGTCTTGTTCATTGGAAATATCTTGTTCATTGGAAAGGTCTTATTTATTGGAAAGGTCGTGTTCATTGAAAAGATCTTGTTCAGTAGAAAGATCTTGTTCATTGGAAAGGTCTTGTTCATTGGAAAGGTCTTTTTTATTGGTAAGTATTGTTCATTGGAAATGTCTTGTACATTTGAAATGTCTTGTTCATTGGAAAGGTCTTGTTCATTGGAAAGGTCTATTTTATTGGAAAGTATTGTTCATTGGAAATGTCTTTTTCATTGGAAAGATCTTGTTCATTGGAAAGGTCTTTTGTTTATTGTAAAGGTCTTGTTCATTGGAAAGGTCTTGTTCATTGGAAAGGTTTTGTTCATTGGAAAGGTCTTTTTTATTGGAAAGGTCTTGTTCATTGGAGATGTCTTGTTCATTGGAAATGTCTTGTTCATTGGAAATGTCTTGTTCATTGGAAATGACTTGTTCATTGGAAATGTCTTGTTCATTGGAAATGTCTTGTTCATTGAAAAGGTTTTGTTCATTGGAAATGTCTTGTTCATTGGAAATGTCTTGTTCATTGGAAATGTCTTGTTCATTGGAAATGTCTTGTTCATTGGAAATGACTTGTTCATTGGAAATGTCTTGTTCATTGGAAAGTATTGTTTATTGGAAAGGTCTTGTTCATTGGAAAGGTCTTGTTTATCGGAAAGGTCTTATTCATTGAAAGGTTTTATTCATTTGATAGATCATTTTCATTGGAAATGGATTTTTCTTCGGAATTGTCTCATTAATCGAAAGGATTCCATGCATTACAAAGACCTTATTTAGTAGTTCGCGTTCCTGTTCATTTTAAAAGTTTAGTTTCTTGGAAAGGTCGTGCTCATTTGAAAGAGCTTGTTCATTGTCTTTCAGACACGACTCGGTTAAACAAGAAGATGAAACATTGTGTAAACCTCTAATATCAAGTTTATCCAGCTATGTGTCACTCATTAAGGCGACAAAGGACAAATGTAGACAGGTGAGAATACGAAGGTAACACACTCAGTATGCAGGACTGAAGAGACATCCGACCAATATGGACGGTCAGACACGACTTACATTTTACTGGCGCCTGGGTATTGCCATCGTAAATTCAGTTTAACGACCTTTCCTGGCGAGCTGACAGAGTCAGTTGGTCGACGGCCCTTCTTTTTGACTCCGGCGGTAGAACGTATCATTGAAATATATTCATCTGTCCATACTATTCCTAGTAGAGAAGTCGTCTTCAAAAACCTGAATAATAATCTTATACGTTGGATGTAATACAGAAAGAAATTGATATCGTTTAAGGAAAATAATATATTGAAA
>CP092878.1:41741999-41784247 GCA_030710605.1 Cordylochernes scorpioides
GATCAAAACCATTTTTATTATTATACTTTCAAGATTTTAGCCACGACTGCATCACCAGAGCTTAATCCTCAAGATAACCAAAATCAATAAAATGACCAATAATTCCTCTACAAGTAATTAATCTAAATACAAGCATCAAATATCTTTTCTATTTATAATATATATATATATTTAATATATTTATTTGATATATAATCGATTTCAAAAACATTTTAAAACTATATAATTATATGAATAAAAAAAACCTATAGAGGAATGACAATACATCCAGATGGCAACTGTTCTAATGTGGAACTAAAACCTACTCACATATATTAATGCCCAGCAATGGCCGCAGCCTTGTAGAAAATTGACTTAGACCCAGAACAGCAGCTTTACTCACCCAAGATAGTGGACATTGCTGCTGCTGTGTTAGAGATGCATGGAGACATCTGAGGCTCTTCTTTGGAAACAACAACAACATATGAATCAAAATTTCAAAGCTCAAGGTTATTATTTTCATATAAAAATATATTTTCGCTCTCATTGCATATATACACAATTACCGTTTAGCCAATCGGCATTACCATAAACGGTATATCCTGTATGAAAACATCCATAACATCTTACAACATACATCATTGTAGCATATGTTGAGTGAATAGGTGTAAATCCATCATGTAGTGATATTAGCAGATTACGAATAATATAGGAGCATATACAATTTTTACCCTTTTTGTATTTTGACACCTGGGGTTAGTAAAGTCTTATATTTTTCATTTTTTTTTTCTAAAATAAAAATAAATCCTCATTTACCAACATTATCATTTATTTTTGCATTCTCTCAACCAAATAATGAATATATAGTTTTAAAAAAGGTATGTTTTTATATCAAAACAATACTTTATAGGAATTTATTGGTCATTCAAATTAAATATTTTATGATGTCACAAATTATTTATTTTTCGAAAGACTTTAATATACATTGAATCCTTCCTGTGCGGAACCTCAAGTTTGCCGGTGTTATTAACATTATATAGTTAAACCTGTCTATAGCGCCCCTCTAAATAGCGCCTGATTTTAAATACGTAGTACGATGCGATTTACATTAAAAGTGATCTATCTATAGCACCCCTTCTCTATAGCACCCTATTTTGGTGAGTCCCAAGAGGGGAGCACTATAGACAGGTTTAACTGTATATATATATTTTTAAATAGAGCAATCCATAAATATATCTTTGATTTAAAAAAATGAATTGGATCAAAATATCATTTATTTTACCAATATTTAAGTTGGCTGAACGCCAACCTTTATCAAGGTATTTTAAGATATTAATGTGTGGAAACAAAAACTCAGCGCCACATAACGTCAATAGAATTAAGTTGAAAAAAAAATGTTTGCCTATATTTAATAGGGAGAAAAAATAGATATATATTATGGAAAAAATAAATTTCGTAAAATATGGGTGTGAATATTTTTAATATTACCTATAAATTAACAAATATATTAATAAACGTTCTTCCCTGATTTATAATATTATAAGATAAATAAAGCGTCTAGGACTAAGTTTCTTATGCAACTTTTTATTTTCAAGCTTTCGGACTTGTCGGTCCTTCAACAGGTGTATCACAATGAAAATTTTATATCCTGATACTCCTTGAAATAAAAAAGTTGAAAAAGAAACTTAGCCCTTGAAGCTTTATTTATTTTATAATAAATATATTAATGCATTAATAAATATTCAATTATTATATATATTTTTTCATAATATCGTATTTCGTTGCTTAATGCAATAATTGAGCTGAAAAAAACACTGCACGATAATTGGCTAATGAACTCAAAGCTGATTGGCTGAATGATATGATAATAGAGAGCAAATAAGCAAACTAATATAACATATAAAATATGGCTACCATATAAATACATATGAACACGTATATTATATGAGAATTCGAAAATATTATTGACGTTCATGATTCTTTTAAATATTGAATAATTTATACTGCCTTTAACTCAATGGAAAAATTAATGGGAGGGCAGTAGAAATTGTTTAATTTTAAAAATAATCATACGCATTTAAAATAGTTTCGAATTTTCATAACAGACGGCGAGCTATTGCATCACGTGTATTATTTTAAATTTATTTTCTATGTTATTTGAAATGTGAGGATTTTATCAAGGCCAACACAATTTGTCTTTTGGAATAAAAAAAATCGATGTCACAGGACACTAGCTTTAGTTAAACTTCCGCGGTAAGCTTTGAGGTTTAAAAATATGTCATTGGACTAAGACGAATGGCATGCACTTCATCGATCAAGTTCATTAAGCAAGTATGTAATTATGTCCAATTACTGTCGACGCCGTCGTAGCTCATAACTTCATCAATAGAGGGCAACTGTATCTACTTGGCCTCTCTTTCCATTTGAATCTCACTTAAAACTTCTAATCAATTCAGCACTCTGGTGCTTTTAGAATGAACTTATGCAAATACAATTGGTTCTTTGATATTACCGCCTTTATATCTGTATTGAATTGTGAGATTCTGATCAACGTGATATTGCTGAACTTATAGCTATTATTCATAAACATTCTCACTTTTAAATATTTACTATAAGAGACAGGGGGTCGGCGGAAGGATGGTCTACCGTTGATGTTCGATCGCTACGACCCGAGTTCAATTCCCACATTGGGAAATTTATTTCTGATTAAAAAAATGCTTCCAATTCCCGATTCTTGTTAAAGTCTAACCCCACCAGCGAATGAAAGTAATTAAAAGGGGCTCTGGCACATTTGAAAGCGCAAAGTCGAACTGCTTTTCATATATGTAGACATGTGGTACACTTACAGTTTAAGCAGTCGCCCATTTCTACCCACCATGATATCATAACCTGTACTACGTGTACTAGAGACAATAAAAAAGAAATCTATAAGAGTTAAAAGATTTGAAACGTCTTATAAATAGTGTGTTTTGGTATATATAGATTCTGAATTATCAATAACATTCAAAATAAAAAGCAACACACATAAAAGAGGAAATTATTGCCTAAGAAGGTTATATCTCAGAAAACCTACCTGAATGTCTATTTCCGAATCCGCTTCCTTATGTAAATATGTTTTAATTTCCTAATTGAGTCAACATTTTTGCATATTACCCGAGCGCCATTCATTGTTTCAAATAAATAATTAACAATGCGCATGTGCGGCAATAAACAAAGAATAGTTACAAAATTCAACAATAGACGGCGGAGGTAGCGTGGTAATTTGCATATGTCTCCCCTTGTTATGCAAATACAAATTTGAGCATCGCCGACTACTCTGCCTGTACTAAGAAAGGTAAATCCACTACAAACACGGAGTAAGTGAGCTGTTCCCCCAAACTACCCGTTTGATCCCACCCCCGTCATGTGCCGGGTATATTAAGCCGAACCCGATCCTAGTAGATGTCCCGGAAGAGGATCTGGCCGTAGGCGTCCAGCTCCACGTTGGGTTGACTCCAGGTTCGAAACCTAGGGCCGCCTTCAACGTCGTCTCAACAAATTCTGCAGCTTGGGACACTGCCTTATTTGTGGGATACCGTGTTGTCGTGTCGGCCCTTTGTTTTGTCCTGTTTAGTCCCCCTCGCGGAGAGGGCGTCAAGGCGACCTCTTCCCCTTTCGGGGTGTAGTGTAATCCGCCTCCACGTGGTGCACCCTGGGTAATGCTAAATGGATTACAATTCGGACTTCCTGTCTGTATAGGGGTCATTTTACATCGCGTCAGGTCCAGATGAACTTCCGGTGTGGTGATGTCGAGCTTGGCAACACGGTATACAAGGATCAATTCTTGAAAACTGGTAGAAGCATCTACACTCATGGACAAAACTTAAGAAAGTTGTACCTTTCAGCATGAATATCGGGATTTTGACAATGCCTCTGAAAGATAAACTCATGGACAAAACATAAAGAAGTTGTACCTTTCAGCATGAATATCGGGATTCAGACAATAACTCTGAAAGATACACTCATGGACAAAACTTAAAGAAGTTGTACCTTTCAGAATGTATATCGGGATTCATACAATAACTATGAAAGATATTACAGTGATCTAATATATTTAAGACACGATATAACCAAGTGTGGACAAATTGCCCTTCTCCATTAAAAAAAGAAGACAACCGACGACATAAAGGCTTTTCACTTCCTTAAGTTTTGTAAATGTGAGTGTATACTGTATGTTTAAACGGAAAACCTTTTACATAATATTTTTTAAAAATTACATTTCTTTGCGTGACGAAATTGCTGTGAGGGAATGTTCACAACTGATGAGCCATTACTTTCTAATATTTCTCTCTTATGCCGAGCCCTTGCTTTTTTGTCTTATTTGATACTGTAAATATAATTTCTGATTACTGGTACTGTTATTCCTGTATGTACCCTACATTTCTGCTTGGAGAATCTGTATATGACAAAAAGTTCTTAATAAAGCTTTTTGTTGTTGTCTAATATTTCTCTTGGAGAGGTTGTTTTTTTGTGTTTGGAAAATGACGCTAAATTCTCTTCCTTATTTCAGTTACATTCACTACAAGAGAAACAGCTAAAAGAAACATAATTGATCAACCACAATGGTCCGATATCATCCCATTTGGGAAATTGAAGAGAAATTACCAGCCCGACAGGAGAAAAAGAACATGTCTCATGGTAGAAGGCAATATACACAATTTACATTCCTCACTCTGTTTATGGAATTGAGACATATTTATTATAAACTTCAAACATATAATAATCCCTTACATGAGATATAATTTATCACAGTTCTTTTTTCTCGTTTTTTCTCTCTTTCTCATTGTTAATATAATATGACTATTCTATTCACGGCCTAAAATTATTGTGTATATTTGTATATAGAAATATGTAAAGGTATAGATATATGGCAGTGCAAGTGTCCCTAGGGGCACATAGCGCTTTAAATTGAAATAAATAAATTTGAGGGAAAAAATCTAATCCAGGGAAGAGTGTCTTACAAAATGATCATTTAATTGATTCAAGCTTTCAGGCCTTACAGAGCTCTTCCTCAGGAGTAAGGTTGGTTATAACGCCGCTCTTATAATAAAACTTTCTCATGTGATAGGGCTCCAAGATCTGAAAGCTCAAGTGGTGGTGTCTTGTCCATGGAGCAGATCAGATCGGCCCATTTACCCTGATCACAATTCCGGCCTTGTCCGTATGGATGCTTTCTACTGGATTGATGTCTGCCATATAGATGGCTGCAAGGATGGTCGGTTATATATGGTCTGGAGTTAGTTGTTGTGACAGTTATTACAGTTCCTGTAGGATCTAATCATGTCTGAGTTTATCTTCATTCCTTTAAAATATCCTGTTCTGATTCTTGAAATTGTTGTCGTCAATTCTCTGTTAATATATGTATAGGTTGCATATGGGTTGGGGTATTTTGGTTTTTGTAATTAAGTTTGCTATTGTATGTGAGTCTTTCAATGTTATAGAACTGGTTTCCAGTGCCTGTTTTCGTCCTTCCTTCGCTCGGCCATCAGCCTGTTCCATGAAAGCTCAAGTTAACAAAATGATAATTTTGCAAGACACTTTTCTCTTGATTAGATTTTTTATTTAAAAATTAAATATATTTTTCACACTGAGTATCTCTTTTTAAAGAAATTATAGTTAAATTAGAAATGAATGCTTCCACCAGTCAAAAATGGCTATTCTACATCTATAAATGATGATAATTTTGTTTTGTTTGCATCATTCCAACATTTCTATTCCGGCGTCTCTCTCTGTACATAGAAAAAGTGATATAATAATCAAAGTTGTGTCACCAATCCGAAGGTTTACTGAGACAGGCAATAGATGAAACTAGTTTTAACATCAATTGTGTCCCACATCTTCCACAATTAATAGAAAACAGAGACATAAATGTATAGTATGGTTCATTTGCGCGCCATCTGTTATGAAAATTCGAAACTATTATAGACGCGTATGATTCTTTTGAAAATTAAACAATTTCTACTGCCCTTACTGCAATGGAAAAATTGGGAGGGCCTGATTTAAACGCTGGGATGGTTCACCACTGATGAACCAGACCTACCCATTAATTTTTCCATTGCAGTAAGGACAGTAGTAATTGTTTAATTTTTAAAAGAATCATATGCGTCTATAATAGTTTCGAATTTTCATAAATGTATAGGTTGAATTTTGATCAATTTAAGTTGTATATTCTTCATCCCAATATTTCATAAAAATATTATTGTCTTAACTAGACACGATAATAAACTTAGCTAATAAAATTTCCAAATAAACTTATATATTGAAATAATAACAATTATTTGATTCAGATTTTCATATCAATAATTTATGATTGTATTGATCGAATTATTTTTGAACAAAGGACAGTTATTTTCCGACTCCCCGAAGTGTGGACAGGCAAAAATGGTTAAGCTATATATAACTTCATTTAGAGCAATAGTAGATCTATTAAAGAGACGTCAAACCTTCAAAATATAATTAATTCAAATCTGAAAACTGATAGAATACATTTTATCAATATTTTCAATGATGCTTTTAACTCCGCCTTTGCCGGTCCCAAGCCCGAGTGAAAAAGGAGGAGGGGGGCAGTAACAAACTTTCTAAAAAACCTGGGTTCAGCTGGCCCAGCTGATAGTACCCTATAAGGGCTCCTAATCAGGTATACAGGATGAGCAGCGTTCTTACTCCATGTTAGGAGCGGCTGCACATGGCGTCTGTTCCTCATATCAGAGGCGGCCATTTCTTTCGGAGCTAAGTCGGCCTGCCACTGATTAGTTCTCCCAGTTCTAATGACAAAGGCTGACGCATCCTACTTCACCCAGTCATGATGGTTGTCAAAGCATGATACCCTAATATGATTGAGTGGAGATAAGAAAGAATATTTATGTTATAACTATTTTGACGTATTTTGATTTAAATATATTTGACATATACAAAGGGCTATTGGTGTATCGTTTTTGTAATACATACTTTATAACTTTCGAATAAATGATCATTTAATAATCTATACAACGTAGAAACTGGGTCGTTAGGACAGATGTAGGGCAATTGAATCGATTCCCATAAGTAAACAGAGCAAAAAACGTCGGAGATGGCACCAAATCAAGGCGTGAACTCGAGCGGAAGAATTAAATGAAACGACTACAGGTGGCCTCAACTAATTGCTCTTCTTGTTTGTTGAATATTTTCTGATTATTTATTTTCAATATTTTTCATCCTAAGGCTATGTTCTGTTGATTTCTCGATTTGTATTTCAAATTAGGATTTAACGGGCACGGATATACCGTGGTAGAGGTTGATACAGGTGTGGTATAAATTGGCCTAAAATTATATATATTGTATATTATTATTTGAATGATTTGTGATTTCATTTTTAAATTTGATATATTGTGGTGATTGAACTCTCCTTCATCTCGGTAAAAGATAGGTGACGTTTCTTTTTAGAGTTAGAATATCGGTAAATGAGAGGTGGCGTTTCTCTCTCTCTCTCTCTCTTGGGCCGCCGCAGTGTGGTCACCTATGCGTATGACATCGTACTCTTCATCAGGGACGACACTCAGTCGTCATTGATCAGGAAAGCTCCACAGCTGCAAGATTTGGCCGTTGGTCTTAAATGCCTTTCATTGTAAAGGGTCGAAGAATTGATCAGGATAGCTCAATGGTTGGAAGCTCTTACCGTTAGTTTCAAAGCATTATTTTTTTTATTAAATTTACATTTTAAAATATCTCTCTTTTATAGCTTAGAATATCCTTATGAAAAGATTTTCATCTATATTTATGTTACGCTGACCGCTCAATTGAGCATTTTTATATAACAAAGCGCCATCTACAGGATTTGGTATAAACTAAACGTTGATTTATGTTTACCCCGGGGTACTGGCCTACCTATTTTCTTAATATATCGAAAAAAGCCAACCATCTACGCATTTATATTAATATAATTAACCCTTTAGGTGCCGGCCGTTTTCAAGGTCATTCCTGATTATTCGTAGCTTTCAAAAGACAAACTATTCTTCAAATTATTTTTTTTAATAAACGCTTTTATAATTTATACAAACATATGAAACACAATGCAACAGAATATACGCTTTAAAATACAATTAATTAATTTTCATTAGATTATTTTAAGGAGAAAAGGTTACAATCAACACGATCACATCAAAACGATACATCGTCTTTTGCCTGGTGCTTTTAAAGGGTTAATTCTTATATATATATAATAAAATTCCGTCTGTTGATCATATTGATAAAAATAGTTATCAGAACACAACCTATCATTTATTGGAATGATTATCAACAAAGTTTTGATCAAATTCTTTCTCTGAGAATTGACCTTGAATGTCTTTTCTTGAATAAAGCAGAAATATTAACACCTATATATTACGAAAATAAAATCAATCATAAGTTGATATTTATTCCTATTGATGGGCGTTTTGCCATTAACAAAACTTAGTTACATATTGCCACTTCAAGAATTCCTAACTATGTTCAACCCAACTTCTATAACGTTCAATTTTTACTGGACATGGTGACTTCATCACATATTTGTTTAGAATTGGCAAAATTGGTTCACCTGCATGCACTTGTGGAAACGAAAAACAAACCCCTGAACACCTTCTGATAAACTGTCCATTAACTTCTGATCTAAGGGAAGAAACCCAACTTTACCTGACTAATACAAAACAAGCTGCTTGCAATAAAGAGCAATACACCAAGTTTAATAGATTCTGCAGGATGTATATTTTGAGGCGAAAGTGTTGACTGTACATATTTAAAGCTACTACTTATAATTGCTATATGTAAAATTTGACATCGAACGTTTAATTTTAATGATTTCCAATGTTCAATTGTATTAATTGTATATAATTTAAAATATACACGCAATTAACCAAATTGTGGATATGGCGTGTCTCTCCCAACTGTTAAATAAAATAAAATAAATATTGCCACCCAAATTTACATTTTATGTATTTTTTCAAATATATGCTTGTTCATATGTAAATATTTGGAATTCCTGTTCCAAAATAACTTTATTAGGTACCGCTCAAAAGGAGCAAACTAGTTTATGATAATTGCAACAATGAATAATATGTTAGGTTATTCCCATATTAAAACAAAGTGTCCAATATGGGGTTAGATCCCGGTTTATGACTGTCGGTTATCGAGGGTGTAACCCACTCGTCCACCGACTCTTACAATCTTTGGAAAATAGAGCAATCCATATATAGATCTAAAAATAAATATTTGATCTAATATATGCCTTTTCTAATTGAATTTGTTATGTTCTTTTATATCTTTTATAAAGGGTGATCCAAAAAGGATGATACAAAAAAAAAAAACCTTCTTTTGTTTCATATAATTTTACAATATTTTTTATAATCAAATAAAGTATATATGGGGGTACATCTATATATATAAAAATCAATGTTTGTATGTTTGTTTGTAAGTCCGGTATACAAATTCGCAGTAGTTCACTAATTCAAACCAAAATTTCCATACATAGGTAAAAAAATACGGGGAAGACGATAGGCCATTTTAAAAAATATATAAATCAATTATTAAAACTATATATTCAAATTATTCTACTTAGCTCACGAACAGCGCCCTCTATCAAAGATTCGATTAAATTATGCTGATGCAAACAAATAGATAATGCTAATAACAAACAATTATTTAAAAAAATCTTATCTAAATATATATCACTCGGGTAGATATGCACACGGGTCAATCCCGGGGCGAAGCCCGGGTCACCCTTCTAGTAAGATTATAAAATTTCGAAAAGAAAGATTATTGAAAAAATAATAGAATTTAATTTTTAAAGTAATTACTCAATCTTATTGGCATAGAGATAATATAATAGAAAACCATCTTTGATACAAATTATGATTATATTGGGTTTTGGTGTTGTTAAATTGAAAAAAGTGTCCGTGGGTAGAGAGAGATATTTATAACCCAGGAAGCGCAGAGCGCCAACTACCCGGGGAGTCCAGCTCACTATAGTATGGACTAGTGTTGAGCGCTTTTACTTGTATTTTTTTTTATCGCTAAGTTGGACCAGTTGATCAGAAGTCCGTTGGTAGAAGTATGCTGATATAAATGACTGGGAATCTCTGTTCCTAACATTTATGCAATGTTCGGATATTCGGATTCTTACGGATCTACCCGTCTATCCCACGTATCATCACATTGCTCTCAGAGGAACGAGTAAACAACGCAGGATTTGTTAAGCGGGTTAAGTTGTGTGCTGGGTTTGGTTATTGGGTGTCTGATAAGTGTATGCATGCAAATATCCAAGACGGATATCGCGTGCTTTGTAAATGATAATAAAATAATAAAATAAAATATAAATACATATAAACATGTATATTATATATTTTGTATGTTATTTGAAATGTGAGGATTTTATAAAGGCCAACACAATTTGTATCATTGAATAAAAATCGATGTCTTATAACACAAGCTTCAGTTCGCGTTAAACTCTGAGGTTGAGATGAAAATGGAACAATACATATAGTATAGGCAGAAATTTCCCAAAGCACCGCCAGAACACAAAATTATCCTTATTGACTTCCTTGGAACCGTCATCGAGCACACACGGGACGACGATCAGACTATTCACGACAATTTGACCAACTTCAGGAGATTTTTGAGGTGCTGATCCTGTTGTATATAGTCATTTCCCATCTCATCGTCTTTTTTAATGATTGTATTTTCAAATAAAGTACCGTTTTTGTTGTAATACATATAGATCTATAAACTGTAGGATTGGAGGGTAACCGGGAGAGTATAAATGTGTTTGTTGATAGGATTTAATGGATATGCAGAAACGGTGATATGGCTGATTATCTATTTTTTTCTAAGTTCAAAGCTTGTACAGTTATGAGCTTGTACGATCATCCTATTATAAGAGAACCTCTTCGACTTGTGTTTCTTTTTCTATAGCAAATAAAGAGATAATGGTTGTCTTAAAAATAATGTAAATGCGGAAAGTCTTACAATCGGTTATGCCAAGTGCATTTAACAAGCTATGCCAATTCTTCTTTATATAAAGATCAATTTTACGCCATTTGTATATATTTCAAATTTTGAAATTAATTATAAAATTTTGATAACAAATAAAATTATTAATACATGAGGTGAATAATAAATTTCTCAAAGAAGGATTACGTGTAAAACTTCAACAATTTATATACAGAAAGTCTATGAGAAATAAAATACTTAAGAATCTGGAAATGGTATTAATGTACCAAAAGATACATCTCTCATATTTTAAAATGCGTTATTTTAATGCTTTTTGAAGGGAGAAGTGCCTGTCTTGGTGTATATATATTATTTCAACAATTTATAAAATTAACTCCCTTTATGGCCACCCCTAAATACATAAGCCTGCATAGGTTTGAAAAGAAATTCTGAAAAATATAATAAATTGTTAGTCACAGATTTTTATAATCTTTTTGCCTATTCCTTTTCTACCCAGCTTATGACGCGTAACAGCCGAAGCTCCACTGGAGTGTTTTTAGCCTATTCTATTTTATCTATATATTTATTAAATATGTATTGAAAACAAACTTCTAATGTTCTAAATTAATTAACAATTATATAATTTTGAACACTCCTGATGGTATTTCATATATACATAATTTTATTTTATTATATTATTCAAATTTTAATTATTATATAAATAAATAAAAAATATTAGAAAAAAAATAAAAGTCAGGTGTTGATATCAAAAATAAAAAGGGCATATCCTGACCAAGAGCACACGTGCTTTTCAGATGGCAGAGCGCCCCATCTAGTGGAACAGAAATCAACTAAACATTGATTTAGCCTGTTCCCT
Organism: Cordylochernes scorpioides; assembly: GCA_030710605.1. Lineage (NCBI taxonomy): Eukaryota > Metazoa > Arthropoda > Arachnida > Pseudoscorpiones > Chernetidae > Cordylochernes > Cordylochernes scorpioides. Next base: position 41,753,833 of record CP092878.1, read on the forward strand.
AATATATGGCCAACCCAATTTCTTAATAAACCAAGAACAAGCTAAATCAATGTTTAGTTAATTTCTGTTCCACTAGATGGCGCTCTGCCTTCTGAAAAGTACATGTTCTCTTTGTAAGTATATACTTTTTTTTATTTTTTAATATATATATCTTTGAGAGAGATATATACCAATTCTATACACTCATGGAAAATCTTGAAGAAGTAGGAAGTCTTAATGTAGCAGCTTGTCTGTTTATTTGAAGAAGACAGAGAAAATTTGTTTACCCTTGATTATCTCGTGTGTTTCCAATAAAGACCACTGCAAAATCTTCCAGAGTTATTGTCTGAAACCGATATACAAGGTAAGAATCTCACTTACAATTAGATACAGAGATAAAGGCGGTAATATCAAAGAACCAATTGTATTTGCATAAGTTCATTCTAAAAGCACGTAAGTGCTGAATTGATTAGAAGTTTTGAGTGAGATTCAAATGGAAAGAGAGGCCAAGTAGATACAGTTGCCCTCTATTGATGAAGTTATGAGCTACGACGGCGTCGACAGTAATTAGACATAATTACATACTTGCTTAATGAACTTGATCGATGAAGTGCATGCCATTCGTCTTAGTCCAATGACATATTTTTAAACCTCAAAGTTTACCGCGGAAGTTTAACTAAAGCTAGTGTCCTGTGACGTCGATTTTTTATTCCATGAGACAAATTGTGCTTGCCTTGATAAAATCCCCACATTTCAAATAACTTAGAAAATATATTATATATAGTATACGTGTTATATTATGATGCATTAGCGCGCCATTTGTTATCAAAATTCGAAACTATTATAAACGTGTATGATTCTTTTTATAAATAAACAATTTCTACTGCCCTTACTACAATGGGAAATTGGGTCAGGCCCTCCCATTAAATATTCCATTGTAATAAGGGCAATATAAATTGTTTATTTATAAAAATAATCATAAGCGTCTATAATAGTTATTAATTTTGATACGTGTTTATATGTATACAGTGTATATATGGTTTTCTATAAGCATAGCCGCATTATATTGTATTATAAATTAACTTTATATATTATTTACGAACGGATGAATATGTCCAGAGTAGCCTAGTGGGCATGGCATCTGCCCAGTAAGCGGTACACTGTGGGTTCGTTTCCCATTCCTGGACACTTTTATTTTTACGTTTATCATCTTCACAATTTATCCTCTCATACTTCATCCCAAAGAATAGGAATAGTCATTATTTCTCCTTAAAATAATCAAAATTACGATTTTTCGCTTTGTAAAAAGAACCATTTGCGGTAAAACTTGTTAAACGTCGTGAAATATATGATGACTATTTTATTAGCTCGCTTATTGGCTCTCTATTATCACATTATATCAATCAGCTATTCCTCTTCGAGTTCATTAGCCAATTAGCGTGCATTGTTTCTTTTCAGCTAAATTCCTGCATTTAGCAACGATAAACGATAATAAATTGATGCATGATCGTGGTTCGTTTGGTTGTTGTTGTTGTAGTGTCCAATGAAGAGCCTCAGATGTCTCCATACATCTCTATCACAGCAACAGCAATGTTCTCTATCTTGGGTGTGTAAAGCTGCTGCTCTGAACCCATGTCAATTTTCTGCATCGCAACTGTTTGGTGATATTAATATAACTTTACTTTTTATTATTCTATTAGTATACCTTTTAAAAACATATTTGTTTAAGGGAAGAAGTTATGAATCATAATGGAATTCGGGCGGTATTTGTACCCCCCTATCAGAGAGAATCTGGATTAACAAATAAATTATAATAACAATAATGTTATTAGACTTAGTAATATTTGTATAGTATTAGAGTGAAAATGGAAAGCGTAAGAATTAATATTATTACGCACATCATTCAAAATTCAGATTTTATTATTCTTAATATATATTCTGTCGGATATATATATATTCATAATTGATATATTATATATATCATATTGTTTTGAAAATAGAGCAATCCATGAAAAAAATATTTAATTAAAAAAGGCATATATTGGATGCAAATATAATTTATTTTATTAATATATCAGTTAGCTGAATAGCAATTATGCGGCGGTGAGTTTGTTGTTGACACACATTAATATGTTATAATACCTTGATAAAGGTTGGCGTTCAACCCACTGAAATATTGGTAAAATAAATGATATTTTGATATATTGTATGCCTTTTTAATCAAATAGATATCATATTTAATTGTATATATATATAGTATAGTTATGAAAGATTTTAAGATTAATATATATATATTTTTAATTTGAATGTGTGAGGTTTGTTTTTTATTTTTTTTTGTAATGAATTTAAAAATGAAAATGAAATTAAAAAACAAACCTCACACATTCAAATTAAAAAAAAAATTATTAATCTTAAAATCTTTCATAACTATACTATTTGATACAGAATTAGCTTGCTGTTCTGACTCAAAATTAATTCAAAATCTGTTGTTCTTAATAGATTACTTTTCCTCTATTTTCCAAATATAAAAACAATTAATATTAATATGTATATATATATATATATATATATAATGCTATAGTTTATATAATACATATTTATCACAGAAGTTCAGTCTGTAATTTCAATTCTATTAATTGGAAACGTATTGTTCTTTGAAAATTTATTCTCCATTTGAAAGACCTTTCTGATTGTAAAGTATTGTTGTTCGGAAAGGTCTTGTTCATTGGAAAGATCTTGTTTATTGGAAAGGTCTTGTTCATTGAAAGGTTTTATTCATTTGGAAGGCCATTTTCATTGGAAAGGTCTTGTTTATTGGAAAGATCTTGTTCATTGGACATGTCTTTTTCATTGGGAAGGTCTTGTTTATTGGAAAGGTCGAGTTCATTGGAACGGTCTTGTTTATTGGACATGTCTTTTTCATTGGAAAGGTCTTGTTTATTTTAAAGGTCTTGTTCATTTAAAGGTTTTATTCATTTGAAAGGCCATTTCCATTGGAAGGGTTTTGGTCATTGGAAAGGTCTTTTTTATTGAAAATATCTCGTTCATTGGAAATGTCTTTTTCATTGGAAAGGTCTTGTTCATTGGAAAGGTCTTGTTCATTGGAAAGGTCTTGTTCATTGGAAAGGTCTTGTTCATTGGAAAGGTCTTGTTCATTGGAAAGGTCTTGTTCATTGGAAAGGTCTTGTTCATTGGAAAGGTCTTTTTTATTGGAAAGGTCTTGTTCATTAGAAAAGTCTTGTTCAGTAGAAAGATCTTGTTCATTGAAAAGGTCTTGTTTATTGAAAGGTCTTGTTTATCGGAAAGGTCTTATTCATTGAAAGGTTTTATTCATTGAAAGGTTTTATTCATTTGAAAGATCATTTTCATTGGAAATGGATTTTTCTTCGGAATGGTCTCATTAATCGAAAGGATTCCATGCATTACAAATACCTTATTTACTAGTTCGCGTTCCTGTTCATTTTAAAAGTTTAGTTTCTTGGAAAGGTCGTGCTCATTGGAAAGAGCTTGTTCATTGTCTTTCAGACACGACTCGGTTAAACAAGAAGATGAAACATTGTGTAAACCTCTAATATCAAGTTTGTCCAGCTATGTGTCACTCATTAAGGCGACAAAGGACAAATGTAGACAGGTGAGAATACGAAGGTAAAACACTCAGTATGCAGGCCTGAAGAGACATCCGACCAATATGGACGGCCAGACACGACTTACATTTTACTGGCGCCTGGGTATTGCCATCGTAAATTCAGTTTAACGACCTTTCCTGGCGAGCTGACAGAGTCAGTTGGTCGACGGCTCTTCTTTTTGACTCCGGCAGTAGAACGGCATCATTGAAATATATTTATCAGCCTATTCTATTCCTAGTAGAGAAGGCGTCCACAGAAACCTGTATAATGATCTTATAGGTTTGTATGTAATACATAAAGAAATTGATATCGTTTAAGGAAAATAATATATTAGAAGATCTCGTTCTTCAGAAAGGTGTCATTATTCGGAAAGATTCCATGCATTACAAAGACCTTTTTTACTAATTTGTTCTTGTTCATTGAAAGGTCTAGTTTCTTAGAAAAGTCGTGCTCATTTGAAAGGGCTTGTTTATTGTCTTTTAGACATAACTTTGTTTAACCAAGAAGAAGAAACATTGTTGAAACCTCTAATATCAAGTTTGTCCAGCTATGGGTTACTCATTTAGGCGCTAAAGGACAAATGTAGGCAGGTGAGAATACAAATATATCAAGAAACATGTTATATATGTATATTTATCCTTTTTCTATAATATTAGGTATTTAAAAAAGGCATATACTGACTGCGCTCACTTGAGAATTTCTAGATGAAAGAGCTAAATGCTCATGTAACGGCGGTCAAGATATGCCATTTTGTTTTTAATATCAACACCTAATTTTTTATTTTTTTTTATTTTTAAACTAGATTAGGTAATATAACAATAAAGTAAATAAGAATTTCTTTAAAGTGCTAAATGAATGGTTAGGATAGAACAATACAATGGGGCAATAGTATGGTGGATTAAACTGGACAAGCCGATGGGAAAGTTCAAGGCTGATATTCCAGGCACATCCCTATATTTTATAGACTGTAGTAAGGATAGTTGAAGATATTTTGTTTTAAAATAAGGAATTCGATATGTAAATACAGTTAAACCTATCTATAGCGCCTTCCTCTCTATAGCGCCCGATTTTAAAAACGTAGTACGATGCAATTTACATTAAAGGTGACCTGTCTATAGCACTCCCTCTTTATAGCACCCTATTTTGGTGAGTCCCAAGAAGGGGTGCTATAGACAGGTTTAACTGTATATCTTTTTATAAAAATGGGTAGAGCCAATCAAGTTGAAGGAAGGCTGACGAACCCAGAAAACACGTGACAGCCTTTCCCCATATCACTTTAAATAGCGGGAATTTTGTTTGTAGTGTGTAGTTATGTAGTGAAAGCCTCAGGCTATAAATGGATTCGGGGAATTTTTAAACATAGTCGATATTAGGTGACATACGAAAGGACGTCATTTTGAAGGACAATCTCAGTTCTTTGACCGAGCAACACATCATTCTTAGTCCGTAGCCTTCCTAGTCACTTCTACAACCTCTGTAGGGTGTCTTTTCTCCAATATATATACCACAAATAATTAAAAAGACATATATTGGATCATAATATCATTAATTGTACCAATATTTCAGTTAACTGAACATCAACCTTTTTCAAGGTAACATATTAATGTGTGTCAAAAACGAACTCAGCGTCACATAACGTCAATAGAATTAATTTTTAAACATATATTTGCTTTTGAAAATAGAGCAATCCATAAATAAATCTTTAATTTAAAAGGCATATATTGGATCAAAATATCATTTATTTCACGAATATTGAAGTTGGCTGAATGCCAACCTTTATCAAGGTGTCATAACATATTCAATGCATTAAAGCGTTCAGCCAACTAAAATATTGGTGAAATAAATGATATTTTGATCCAATATATGCCTTTTTAATTAAAGATATATTTGTTTATATTCATTGGGGTAGAAAATATTGATATATATATACATTTTTTTTATATTATGGAAAAAAAATTTTTTTTTTCAAATAAGAGTGTGAATATTTTGAATATTAACAATGATACCTATTTTATAAATAGAAATGAAAATTAAGGAGAAAAATTTTATTCAGGTAAACGTATGACAAGCTTTAGGGCAGTCACGCCCTTCAACAGGTAGCAAACTAAGGTAACCAACGACTTTATATAGGAATCTATTAGAGGTATATTTGCATATGTGATGTATATAGTACGGCGAAACTACAATTCAGGTTAAAATTTAGCATATATAAAGTCGTTGGTTACCTTAGTTTGCTACCTGTTGAAGGGCGTGACTGCCCGAACGCTTGTCACACGTTTACCTGAATAAAAATCTTTTCTCCTTAATTTTCATTTCTATTTTTAAATATTCAATGGAGAAAGTTTTCACGTAGTTCTGATACCTATTTTATATTTTCAATTATTTGTACTATGTTTTTTTTTTCTCCCCATTAAATATTAGCGAAAATATCTTTAAACTTAATTCTGTTGACGTTATATGTGGCGTTGAGTTTGTTGTTGAGACACATTAATATTTTATACTATCTTGAGAAAAAGGTTGGCGTTCAGCCAAATGAAATATTAGTCAAATAAATGATATTTTTATTCAATATATGACTTTTCAATTAAATATTTATTTATGGTTACAATTACAATTATTTTATTTCCAAAGCGCTATATCCCGCAAGGAATACTCGCGCCAAACAAAGAGAAAAGTTTATTTACATAAGTTATTTACATTATTCAACCCATGTAAACATTAGAGATCCAGATTTTGTAGATTGTTTAGAATGTATTTACAAAATAAATTGAACTTTAAATATGATTTATTATTATTATTAACTTTATTAACATCATGAAACGCGATATCCCAAACTCAGGGATATTAGCGTCAATACATTAAACTGCATTACAGCAATTCGCTATATACAATCCTGTTCAATTCATTATTTTACATAAATTAACTAAAGAAAATTGTCCAAAGAGAAAAACAAACAACAAAGCAAAAACACACAGAGCAAGCATCGCAGTTCTTTTTTTTTTCTAAGATTCCTTCTCTTTTTTCCAATTCAAGAGAAAGTTGTATATGTATTTACAAAATTGATCAAAATTTTTATACTTTTCTTTTTTGTCTACAAATTCATCAAGCTGTCCAATACGACCAAATCTATTTTCCCTAAAATCCTGGAAAATTGGGCACTCCAGAAGTAGATGTCTCGCGTCTTGAATTTCACCTCCGCAGAAGCATCCTGGTTCCTTCACGGCGCCGATAGTTGCCAAAAATTTCCCAAAATTGCCATGATCTGTAATGAATTGGATATTATAAAAATTTGGACGGAAAAATCTTGGAATTCCTAATACGAAAAAGCTTCTGAAAATTTCATTAGTATTCTCAAAAATTTCATTCATTTTTGCATGTAAGAATGATTTGACTATACTTGGAGCATGGGGTTCGTAAGTAATTAGATCTTCAATTGACAGTTGAGCTAGATCAAATTTGATTATTCTGGATTCTATATAGTCTGTTAAGAGTGGAATTTTTGCCAAGCTATGCACACAGTTTGATGAAGTGGTTTTGTTTGCTCTAACTGCCCATAAAATGATCTGGTACTGCATAGAGTTCAGTTTTTGTTTACAACGATTGTTTAAATATTTGAACCAAATTTCAGAACGGTATGTAAGTACAGGCCTAATTATTGTTTTGAATAAAGTTAACCTCTTTTGAGTGTCTAAACCCCACATATTGCCACTTAGTGAACATAATAAATTTTTCATACGTCCTGCCTTACATAGAATATCATTAACATGCGGTGTAAAGTTAACTTTGTTTTTCCATTTGTGATTAGAAAATTTCATTCCCAGAATTTTTACTTGCTTGACCGGCATTATTATATTGTTATTAACCTTAATAGGTATTTTTTGTCTGTTATGTAGGTATAGCATATTAGTCTTCTCTGTACTGATCGTTAATTTATTTCTATTACACCATTGGATCACATAATTTAAGGTATATTCACTTGCGGTTTTTAGTCCTTCAATAGTCTTATTCCAGCAAATTATTGTAACGTCGTCTGCATAACATATAATATCTGCATTCATTGAATCAAAATTTATCAACAAATCATTTAGCAAAATATTCCATAGAAGTGGAGATAAAGGTCCACCCTGTGGACATCCTTTAGTTAGTTTCTTATAAAAAGTTTCTGATTCGTATGTAAATTTCACCTCCCTTTCATTATTCAAATAAGATTTTATGATCCGTATTAAATCTGAAGGAACATCATCATTATCCATTCTTTTTATAATAGCAGGCCACCATGCATTGTCGAATGCACCCGCAATATCTATAGCTATCAAGGAAGTCAATTCTTTTTGTTTATGTCAATATAGTTTCTATAATTATATCCATTCCAGTAATTGTTGATCTAGATTTCATAAAACCATGCTGCCTTGAGCTCATTAAATTATTCTCTAAATAATAGTTACTTAATTTATTTTTTATTATATTCTCAAATGTTTTAGATAGATTAGATGTCAATGATATAGGTCTATAACTTTTATTTATTTCATAATTCGTTTTGCCTGGTTTTGGAATTATTTTTAAGAATGATTTTTTCCATTCATCCGGATAATATCCCATTTCTATACATTTATTGAATAATTTATGCAGAATTGGGATTATTTTTATTTTAGCCTGTCTAATCATATTGTTACTAATGTAATCAGGGCCCGGTGCTTTTTTAATATTTGTTTTTAAAATTGTTTCCTCTATTTCCTTAGATTCGATATAAACACTACTTTTATTTTTATATTTAGGCGTATAATTTCTAATCAAAATATGATCATCTTTATCCAAACCTCCAATATCATCCTGAAATAGATCGTTCATTAAACTTTTTATTTTGTCGGTCTTTAAATGATCTGGTAAATTATCTATTAGTGGTAATCCTAAATTTCTATTTTTCGATCTCAATGACTTGAATATCCTGTAAGCATTACCAAATGAGTTATTTGAATGACTTTCTTCTATAAAAATTCTCCAACTCGCTCTTTTTGCCTTTTTACATTTATTTAAATATTTATTTCTCATTGATTTATAGGTCTCTTCAAGGACCTTTCCATGTCGGTAATACAAATTTCTAATATAGTGGAAATCGTTTTTCATTTTCTCCAGCTTCCCATCCCACCAGTATGTATTTGTTTTATGATTTCCGCTTCTTGTCTTGACATTTAGTGACAGATAAGCTGCCTCTTTAATTATTTGTGTGAGAGTCTTTACAATGTTGTCAATATCTTTGATTTTTGACGCGTGGTTTATCATGGTGATAATATTATCTACGTCTTGTATTGCTATTTTTTCGGTAAATGTTTTCCAATCAGCATCTTTTTCTATAAATTTCCATGTTGAGTTTTGAACTGTCCTTTGCCTGTTAAAATTGTGATAAATGTCAAAGGTTATTGCTACGTGATCTGAAATGTGCGTCAATATAGTCGTCTTCCAGTTTTGTACCAAACTTATTGATTTTTTGTTTGAAATCGTAAGATCTATAAAGCTAGAATTTCGGCAGGTGGGTATCTTAAGATTATGAATAAATAGGTTATGTTCATCTATGATGGAGTGGAATTTGAAACCATTGGAGTTTGTTGTCGGATTAAACCAGACTGGGTGTCTAGAATTAAAGTCACCACATAGTATAATAGGTTGTTGATTGTAGGTCTCCAGAAGCTCTTGGATAAATTTTCGATGAGTGTCATTAAATCTATGTGGATGTATATAAAAGTTTGCGATAATAGTATTTGATTTTGCTGAATTTAAAGAAGTGGTTGTACAAAAGGAGTTTGTGAATTTATTGATTTTATTAAATTTTAAACTCTTATTCATAAAGATCGTTGCAGTGTAAATTTGTTCATCTGTCGTTGAATGCACTATTTGAGATTCCAAATCGAAAATTACATCTCTATCAATCAGATAAGGTTCCTGTATTAGGATGATATCTGGTGGGTTGTCTTTTATAGAAGCCTGAAGCTCATTCAGTGCCAAGATACCTTTTCTTACATTTTGTTGTAAACATTTAATTCCTTTTCCCTGCATGATATTCAAACTAAATAAACAATAATCTTAGCTGCGAAATTTGCCTAATTGTCGGTTGGATGATATCTCGTTCGTTGGATAATTCTGTCTATCTGTATTTTGTATAGAGGACAGTCCGAGGAATTAGCTCTATGATTCGGCGAGTTTCTAAATTTAGGATGTTTTAGACAGTTATAACAATTGCAAATTTTTGAACAGTCATGAATTCCTTGCGCGCCGCATAATTTGCATATCTCGACGTTAGTACAATCGGCCAATTTATGGTTGGGATTAAATTGAAGGCATTTCTGACATTGTTTTACCAGAATCTTATCGGAATTCAAATCGTTAAGTTCACAAACAACTATTTCATTCTTCATTCTATAATCTTGATATGCTGGGCAATCGATCAGTAGATGTTTGTAATATATGGTTTGTTCTATTTTCAAAACGATATCAGTATTATGTAATGATATTCGACAAAGAGGAATTCAATCAATGTCTGAATGATGAGCTTAAATGAATAGAATAAAGTTTTTTCTTCGAAAAATAGATATAATCGCAAATGGAAATATTTCTGTATTATAATATTCAATATTCCAATACGAACACTCAACAACTATGTGGTATGCAATATATACATCAATCAATTTACCTATATATGATGAATAAAGCATTAGAACGCTATATTTTATGAATATTTAAACTATTTTTGTCGCGTATGTTTCTTTTTAAAATAAACACAAAGTAATAAGACCAAATCTAAATAAATAAATAGCGTGTGACGTTTCGGTAACAGCGTTGTTACCCTCTTCATACAAAAGTACTGAGTTTCTGTATATCAAATATCTTTCAGATTTATTGTCTGATTCTGGATATAGTAAAACCTCCCTGTAAAGGACACCTAATATCAGAGCCGAAGTGTCCTTTAGGGAGAGGTGTCCTCTTACCTGAGAGTTGCTAAATTGTAAAAATGGTAATTTTTCAAATGAAAACTGTCATTTATAGAGAGGTTTTTCCTCTAGTGTGAGAAATGGAGAAGAATTTCCCTCTCTTTTCAACGACTATCTGATGAGCGACTATGTTTCTCCATGAGCAATAACTTTTATAATTTTTTTTTCTGATATAATTCAAACTCCAAATTAAACTTCCTTAAGTTTTTTTCATGAGTGTATCTTTCAGAGTTATTGTCTGAATCCCGATATACATGATAAAAGGTACAACTTTTTTAGGTTTTGTCCATGAGTGTATATTTCAGAGTTATTCTCTGAATCCCGATATACATGATAAATGGTACAACATTCTTAGGTTTTTTCCATGAGTTTATCTTTCAGAGTTATTGTCTGAAACCCAATATACATGCTAAAAGGTACAACATCTTTAAGTTTTGTCCATGTGTGTAGATGATTCTATCAGTTTTCAAGAATTGGCTTCTTTTATACCGTGTTGCCAAACTCGACATCACCACACCGGAAGTCCATCTGGACCTGATGCGATGTAAAATTACCCCTATACAGACAGGAAGTCCAAATTCTATTCCAATTAGCGTTACCCAGGGTGCACCACGTGGAGGCGGATTACACTACACCCCGCCTTGACGCCCCCTCCGCGAGGGGGACTAAACAGGACAAAACAAAGGGCCGACACGACAACGCGGTGTCCCACAAATAAGGCAGTGTCCCAAGCTGCAGAATTTGTTGAGACGACGTTGAAGGCGGCCCTAGGTTTCGAACCTGGAGTCAACCCAACGTGGAGCTGGACGCCTACGGCCAGATCCCCTTCCGGGACATCTACTAGAATCGGGTTCGGCTTATATAGCCGGCACTGGACGGGGGTGGGATCAAACGGGTAGTTTGGGGGAACCGCTCACTTACTCCGTGTTTGGAGTGGATTTACCTTTCTTAATACAGCTAGAGTAGTCGGCGATGTTCAGTTATGTGAATTCAGTTATGTTAGTAAATATTCTTTGTTTATTGCCACACATGCGCATTGTTAGTTTTTTTTCTATTGCAAACAATGAATAGCGCGCGGGAAATATGCAAACATGTTGACTCAATCAGGAAATTAAAACATATTTACATAAGGAAGCGGATTCGGAAAAAGACATACAGGTATGTTTTCTAAGATATAATATTGATAGGTAATAATATCTTCTTTTTATATATGTGTTGTCCTGTATTTTAAATTTTATTGTTAATTCAAAATCTATATATACCTCTCTAAAAATAATATTTATATTGTAATATATTTTGCCTCTTATAGTTTTTTTTTATTGTCTCTAGTACACGTGGTACAGGTCATGATAATCATGGTGGGTAGAAATAGGCGACTGCTTTTATTCTAAGTGCACCACATGTCTACACATGTGAAAAGCAGTTCTACTTTGCGCTTACAAATGTTCCAGAGCCCCGTTTAGTTACTTTTACTCGCTGGTGGGGTTGGACCTTTACAAGATTTGGGGGCCATTGGAGCTTTTCTTTCTAATAAGAAAAAAAATGTCCAATGCGGCAATTGAACACGGGTTGTAGCGTTCGAAAGCCAACAGTTTTTAAATGGAAAACAAATCGTCGTTTTTTTAATAGAAAAAGTGGTTTCATTAAAATTGTGAAGTTAGAATATCGAAAGACAGTTAATATTTACTGGTATACAACAAAATGCCTCTAAGCAGTATCAAGCAAAGCAGACCAAGAGCTCAACTTATAGGAGTCCTTCTTCACCAGTATTACATTTAAAACTTCAACTGCATACCATTTATTTACATAAGGTATATTAATTTTTTTTTTTTTGCTTATCCCTAGTACACGTGGTACAGGCCATGATAATCATGGTGGGTAGTTAGCGACTGCTTTTTTACTGTAAGCGCACCACATGTCTACACATGTGAAAAGCAGTTCGACTTTGCACTTACAAATGCCAGAGCCCCGTTTGGTTACTTGCACTCGCTGGTGGAGTTGGACTTTTGCAAGAATCGGGGGCCATTGGAGCATTTTTTTTAACAGAAAAAAGTGTCCAATGCGGGAATCGAACCCGGGTCCTAGTGGTCGAAAACCAAACGGTTTAACCAGCCTTCCACCGATCCCCGTATTAAAAATAAAATCCTTAAGTTTCACAATATGGTATTCATGTCCCAAAAGATGCACCTTTCCCTTTGAAATGCACCATTAAAGGGAGAACTGCCTGTGTTTTTGTACATATATGTTATTTACACAATTTAAAATTAACATCATTTATGGCCTACCCTATATAAATAGGTTTGTATATATACCAATTATATACACTCATGTAAAACTCAAGGAAGTGAAAACTCTTAATGTTACCTGTCATCTGTTTATTTGAAGAAGACAGAGAAAATTTTGTTTACACTTGATTATCTCGTGTGTCTACAATAAAGGTGACTGTAATATCTTTCAGAATTATTGTCTGAATCCCGATATACATGTTGAAAGGTACAACTTCCTTAAGTTTTTACATGAGTGTATCTTTCAGAATTTTTGTCTGAATCCCGATATACATGTTAAAAGATACAACATCCTTAAGTTTTTTTACAAGAGTGTATCTTTCAGAATTATTGTCTGAATCCCGATATACATGTTGAAAGGTACAACTTCCTTAAGTTTTTTACATGAGTGTATCTTTCAGAATTTTTGTCTGAATCCCGATATACATGTTAAAAGGTACAATATTCTTAAGTTTTTTACATGAGTGTATCTTTCAGAATTATTGTCTGAATCCCGATATACATGTTAAAAGGTACAACTTCCTTAAGTTTTTTACATGAGTGTATCTTTCAGAATTATTGTCTGAATCCCGATATACATGTTAAAAGGTACAACTTCCTTAAGTTTTTTACATGAGTGTATCTTTCAGAATTATTGTCTGAATCCCGATATACCTGTTAAAAGGTACAGCTTCCTTGAGTTTTGTCCATGAGGTATATACAAATAGTATATTTCTCTAAATAATATATTTCTTTTCTATCTCACGAGACTAATATCTTATTTACGTATATATATTCGTTTAAAACTCTAAAATTTATTAAAATATATAAAATAAAACGGGGGGTCGGTGGAAGGCTGGTTAAACCGTTTGGTTTTCTATCACTACGACCCGGGTTCAATTCCCACATTGACCCTTTTTTCTGTTTAAAAAAAAATTCTCCAATGGTCCCCGATTCAAAAGTCCAACCCTACCAGCGAGTGCAAGTAACCAAAGGAGGCTCTGGCACATTTGTAAGTGTAAAGTCGAACTGCTTTTCACATGTGTAGACATGTGGTGCGCTTACAGTAAAAAGCAGTCGCTAACTACCCACCATGAATATCATGGCCTGTACCACATGTACTAGGGAGAGAGATAAGCAAAAAAAAAATAAATAAATAAAAATATCATTAAACTACATATCCATTACAAATATGATTTGAATTAGAAAATAAATATTTTTTCTTTCATTATATATATATATATATATATATAATGGAATTTAAATATCTTCAATCTAAATAATGGATGCCATATATTTAACTGAAAATATAAGATGCTGAAAAAAGGTTAATATAAATAAATGTATTCAATTATCTCAATGTAGTTATTTTAAATTATAAACTATTCATGCGTGATTCTTACTAATTCCTTACTGCCATTAATTTAATAATATCAGCTGGTTTTATAACTCTTCATCTCCCAATATTGTATTATTCAAGTAAGGACACAATAGAGATAATTGTAAAACGACATTTGAAATACTATCCTGTATGTGTTTCCCTTCAACGAAAAATTAAAAATTTATTTCAAGGAGAAATAACGATTATATCTAACCTTTTGGATGAGGTACTAAAGGGTGAATTGTGAAGAGTAATTATAAACGGAAAAATAAAAGTGTCCAGGGATGGGAATCGAACCCACAGTGTTCCGCATACCGGGCAGATGCCATGTCCACTAGACTACCCTGGACATATTTTTCCGTTCATTTTCCGTATCATTACTCCTTACAATTCACCCTTTCATACCTCATCCAAAAGGTTAGAAATGATCGTTGTTTCTCTCCTTGAAATAAATTTTAATTTTTCGTTGAAAATAAACACATGCGGAATAGTATTTCAAATGTTGTTTTACAATCACAAGCCGCATTATATTATATTGTATTATAAATTACTTTATGTATTATTACGAACGTGTCCGGGATGGGAATTGAACCCAAAGTGTTTCGCTTACCGGGCAGATGCCATGTCCACTAGGCTACCCTGGACATATTTTTCCGTTCGTAAATAATACACAAAGTAATTTATAATACAATATAATATAATGCAGCTTGTGATTGTAAAACGACATTTGAAATACTATCCCGCATATGTTTACCTTCAACGAAAAAACAAAAAAATTATTTCAAGGAGAAATAACGTATATTATTTCTATAATTGTTTATTGAAAAGAAAGACATTTGCGCATATACAATTGTATAGTTATTAATTTTAACTCTAAGTAGCGTGTTTCTGTCATGGTTAAAAGTCAAAGCATTTCTATGATATATTATATAATTAGAGGAATACATGAAGTTACCTTATCTATATGCATAGAGAAGTTGAGATTGAAAATGATGAGTTTGTGATCAATAGATTGGTATCATTTTTATGACTATCATGTAGAACATGGATTGATTGGCAGTTTTGTTGTTTTTCTAACAAGTACCATTATCCGTGATTAGATAAAAGAGCCAATAAGTGGTAGGAGGAACATTTATCTATGTACATCAATACTCTGTTCTTCTCCCCTTTCAGGTAATCAATTTAAGAGATCAATTTGTGTAAACGACTGGAATCCAATAACTCAGCTACCTGCCATTAGTAAACGATTGGAAGACAACCTGATAACAACCAGGTATTTACTAAAAAGTCAAATAAACGAAACAGACGAGAAGAAAACTGTAAATTCCTGAACACAATCGATTATACTTGTCTCCAAAGAGGTAAAAATTCCTATCGAAAGATTCGGTTTCAACCCAGTTTTCTATTGAAATGTGTTTCATTACAAAGACGCTGGCTGGGCTGCGTCAATTTTTGTCAAGAGGCTAATCTAGAATCGATGACACATTTAGCTGAGACTCTCGACAATGGCCTAATTGCTCGAGGTGGGTAAAAAGTGACGAATAAAGTGATTTAATGAGTGAAGTCTATAAAGGACTCTTAATGGCCTAGGCAATCAAATACAATATGATTCCAGGTTTCGTTTTATTTTGGGGAGGATACCTTGCTGCCTTTATTTACATATCGGTAATTATATATCTGCTGCAAGGGTTGGTCTAAATGACAAGATTTATTTAGAAGAGATGTTATTGGAAAATTTGCAAAGCGTGTCTTTTCTCGGTGTAAATATAAATTGTTTATATAGTTATATATATCGCTGTATGTTGTTAGAAATTCATTTACGAATATTCATAATATATATATATATATAGATGGAAATTTCGCCGGGAGGAAATTGATCTAAAAAGACATAGGTAGCCTCTCCCGTCAAAATAGACGTCAAAACTAGACGCCATCTATTGGCCGTCACCGCAAACTAGCGGTCTCGGGTCGGTGACAAAACCACAACACCAGCTTTGGCAAACTGAGAAGCGTCCACCTAGAGACCATGGTTTCGGGCTAATGGTCCTCGTCAGTCTAGGGCGGACTTAATTCCATGAGATCCACACGGGATCTAATGGAATCTTGACAATCTGCGAAAGAGGCGTTTAGCTGGCAAAGTGGCTTGGCAGATTGTCCCCGTCTATTTTGACTGGAGAGGCGACCTTTGTCTCTTTAGATATATATATATGTATATATATATATGCTTGCACCACGCTGATGAGGGCCAACAGCCCAAAACGCGTCCGTGGTTAGCTTTTCTTGATTAATCAAGAATGGGTATTTGGCCAATTCTGGAATAATTAAAAATCAACGAGAATAGTTGATATTTATTCCGATAGCCATCAGCAACTTTCAGTTGCACGATAAGGAGATGTCTTTTTCTTAATTTATGCACCTTATCCCAGTACAATGTTACATTTGTGCTATTTTTTCATATATATATATATGAAAAAACAATAGAAAAAAAAAATAAAAGATAAGTGGGTCAGGTGTTGATATTAAAAATAAAGAAGGCATCTCCTGACCACGAGCACATGTGCTTTTTAGATGGCAGAGCGCCATCTAGTGGAGCAAGAATAAACTAAACGTTTAATATATATATATATATATATTGAGGTAGTATTATATATTATTAAACATATCAATTGTATATAAATAAAATTACAATTAAAAGAAAGGTGAGGAATAAAGTAGAGTTAGTCTATATTTAAGTCTTCAAGACCTTTTTTAAAATTCTAGTGTCAAATTTAAGGGCTATAACAAATTCACGCTAAAGTCCCGAAAGTTATGAGTCATCGACACTGAGAATTATTTAAGAAAATAAATTTAAAATAGCTAGAGTATTAAAAAAATAACAATAATAATATATTATCAAACCAATTGAAAAAAAAGAGAAAGACAGGTGTTATTTTAGATAAATATTTTAAAATTTTGAAAATAGAGCAATCCATAAATGAATCTTCAAATAAAAAGGAATATATTGGATCAAAAAATCCTTTATTTTACCAATATTTCAGTTGTTTGAACGCCAACCTTTATCAAGTTATTGTAACAAACATTAAAATGTTAAAATACCTTGATAAAGGTTGATGTTCAGCCAACTGAAATATTGGTAAAATAAATTATATTTTTATCCAATATATGCCTTTTCTTTCAAATATTTT
Organism: Cordylochernes scorpioides; assembly: GCA_030710605.1. Taxonomy (NCBI): domain Eukaryota; kingdom Metazoa; phylum Arthropoda; class Arachnida; order Pseudoscorpiones; family Chernetidae; genus Cordylochernes; species Cordylochernes scorpioides. The sequence goes on from CP092878.1 coordinate 41,771,251, forward strand.
GAAATATGCCTCTTTTTTTCAAAATTGTATAAGCTTTTTTAATTTAAATTACAGGCCGGTTCTCGTCAAATGTAAACCTGGCAGTAGTTTCAATCCTTTTATATGAATACCATACCAATCTTTTCAACAATGGACAAAGCAAATTGATATGAAAAAAAAAAAAATTCAGCCCTCAGTTTGTGCAAGTCTGTTCATACTTACCATCGTGTGTCTGTAAATTACCATATTTGTTGGAAAACCCGCATTTGGTATTTTCAAGAAGATTGACATGATGCATTGTTTTAATGGATATTTAAAGGGAGAGATGTCTTCTTCAATAGAGATATAAGCCAAATATTTTTTATAAAAATCTATTTTCATTCTTATATATCAAATAATTTTTACAAATTATTTTTGAAAACTCAATTTTTATCATTGAATATATCCACCATGTTTCACATAGATTCCGCGTATACGTACCTCAACAACCAAAAAAAAAAAGAAAGCCTCTTTGTCGTTGAAGTACAGCCTGCCCACTGACGAGGTACAACAGCCTGAAACGAGTGCTTGATTGCCTTTTCTTGATTTATCAAGAAAATGGGTTGGCTAAATATCCACTGAATGGCGATCTGTTATTTGAAATGCTTATGAGAACATTCAGGATATGCTATTTTCATTTGTAATATAAACAACAGACTTTTCTTTTTTCTTAATTTTCACATATACACAATATTATTTCATACAAGTATCAGAGTCATCAATCAATTCTCAATTCTGTCACCGTTTGCTTTTGTGAATGGAATAAATACCCAAATATGGCCATTTCTCATAAGCATCGATGGTTCAGTGGTGAAATGCTCGCCTGCCACGCGGGCGGCCCGGGTTCGATTCCCGGCCTATGCTGTTTTTTTTACAATTTTTAAACTCATTTATATATTATACAAGAATGATATCCACGGCGCCAATTTATAATTGTAATGAATAGTATTTGAATAAAAGCATTTAATCGGGTAAAACCCGGGCGTTGCCCGGGTCATTCGGCTAGTACATATATATATATTAGTTTAAATTTGGTATTTTAGTATACAAATTGGAGTCTATAAGACTAAAATTTTACGGAGTTGTTCAAGTGCTAAATATATCTATCTATTTTAATAAAATCTATACGCACGAAAATATCTGTTGTTTCTAATCTTGGCAGATGCGACGATGGCAGGAAAATCATCAATTAAATCTCGGTGAAGCAGCCATCGTTAAAACTGCTTGATTGCGGCCTTTATATTATATAGAATAGATTTAAAATTATACATTATATAACGGGACACTTAGTTAACCTAACCTGTGAGCGGGACAGAATAGTTATCCCAAGTCCAGTAAGATATGTAGCAAGGAATTTAAGACTAATCGTATGGTAACATACGACGGGGATGATTGAGTGGGAAGAGGACCGATAAAAACATCTGCTTCTCTCCAAAACAGATAAAAAGAGAGGAGACATCTCCATTATTCATCATTCGGAGAGTTTGCATTTTTATAAGTTCATTAGAGAGAGCTCCGCGCTGTTTTAAAAGTTGGAAAAAGAACTTCACCAATCAGAACTCTTGGACTTCCATCAAATTAGCCTCAGTGTGTGATAGGCATCTTGTTGATTTACTTCTTTCTGCTTTAAATATCTCAAGAAAGATTTCAAGTAAATTGGATTAGTTAATATGAAAGCCTTTTAGTACAGACAACCTTCATTCATTCAAAATACCTTCTTCGGATATGATATTATTTAATATAAGAATGCAATGATATCATTGCATTAAGGGTAGTATAGAATTGGTTTACATCAAAAAGAATCATACGCGCAAAAATATTTTTAAATGACATTTATTCAATGAGATCAATACTTTGACTAGTATTGTGATCAGGGTGCACGGACCAATCTGATCTGCTACATGGACAAGAGACAACCACCACCTCAGTTAGCCGGTATTGTGATAAGGGTGCATGGACTAATCTGAACTGCTCCATGGACAAGACACCACCACCACCTCAGTTGGCCAGTATTGTGATCAGGGTGCATAGACCGATCTGATCTGCCCCATGGACAAGACACCACCACCTCATTTGACCAGTATTGTGATCAGGGTGCATGGACCGATCTGATCTGCTCCATGGACAAGACACGACCACCACCTCAGTTGGTCGGTATTGTGATCAGGGTGCACGGACCGATCTGATCTGCTCCATGGACAAGAGACAACCACCACCTCAGTTAGCCGGTATTGTGATCAGGGTGCATGGACCGATCTGATCTGTTCCATGGACAAGACACCACCACCTCAGTTAGCCGGTATTGTGATCAGGGTGCATGGACTAATCTGAACTGCTCCATGGACAAGACACCACCACCTCAGTTAGCCGGTTTTGTGATCAGGGTGCATGGACCGATCTGATCTGCTCCATGGACAAGACACCACCACCTCATTTGACCAGTATTGTGATCAGGGTGCATGAACCGATCTGATCTGCTCCATGGAGAAGACACCACCACCTCATTTGACCAGTATTGTGATCAGGGTGCATGGACGGATCTGATCCATGGACAAGACACCACTACCATCATAATCTCCTGAGATGGCGCTAATATTCAGAAACTTTCATTTGCACAACTAGGAGATCCCTTTTCATAATATAAAAACCCGATCGCAGTGCAAATTAAGTGTTCTAATTTTCCATCACTTTTAGAATGATACGTTACATTTCCTTAGGCATTCTTTATTGGAATTGAAGTTTTTCTGTGAAAAGGTTTAGTGTCGAAGAATTTAGCACATATTATTCCAAAATATATTCATATAAACAATCATAGACAAAACCTTAGGGAGTGAAAATTCTTTGCTATCGCCGGAGGTAGGTTTTTTTTTCAAGGAGAGTAGAAAATTTGTTCACACTTGGTAATCTCGTTTGTATTCAATAGAGGTCACTGTAATATCTTTCAGAGTTATTGTCTGTATCCCGATATACATGCTAAGAGGTACAACATTCTCAAGTTTTGTCTATGATTGTATTTGAATTATTTATCTGTTTTTCTGTTTGTTTGTTTTTATCTATTCGGCAATGGTAAATTTTATCGGCGTTAGAATATTTCTATTTTGTTATATTGTTGCACTTTTGGGTTTATTAATTTTTATGTCACACTGCACCCTCACGAAAGATTAATGTTTTATAAGTTTATATTTCATTATTGCTTCTCTCTCTCTCTCGGGAATCTGCTCCACTGTACATAACTATATATATTTTACTCTTTCATTTTATCCCTCTTTTTATAATTATTATATGCTACTACCATTGACTTGTGTTTGAGGTCAATAAAATATTATAAAATCTAATCTCTCTCTCTCTTAGATGTCTCATTTTACCTAAATAATGTTTATATCTTAAATATTGTTTAATAAAAATATTGTACGCTGAAACTTCTATTCTTTATTCAAATTTTCTATAAAAATAATTTTATAAATATATCTGAAATTTTTGAGAAAAAAAAAAAGAGTGTAATATATTTCAGGATATCGGGGTTTTTACTAAGGTAATTAATATACGTCATGTCTCAAAGGCCAATACCCACTTCCCCCTGCACTTGACGGAAATAAATTACTTCCCCTTAAACCAAATGGAGGTCCAACATTTTTTAAACTATTAAAACACCATCATGTCACAGGGCTTTACATATGTGCTTGGATAGCGAAACGCCTTAATTACATAACGCTTTCTTAGAATTTAGAAAATAAATAGTTAGGTATTTTGACTGATATATTTTACTTTACATAAATCATAACTTCGCGAATGTTATTTGAAGTTCTAATATATTGAAAAAAAAAAGGATTTTGTGGTTTGTGAGTTTTGGGCCATTACAAAATAAATATCTGTCTATAGCGCCACCTCTAAATAGCGCCTTCCTCTCTATAGCGCCCGATTTTAAATAGTACGAAGCGATTTACATAATTATTAAGCAACCTGTCTATAGCACCCTATTTTGGTGAGTCCCAAGAGGGGGCGCTATAGACAGGTTCAACTGTGCTACGTTGCATATGTGCTTGGAAAGCGAAATGCCTTAATTACATAACTCTTTCTTAGAATTTAGAAGAAAAATATTCAGGTATTTTGACTGATATATTTTACTTAACATAAATCATAACTCGTGAATGTTATTTAAAATTCTAATGTATAGAAAAAAAATGATTGTTTGGTTTGTGAATATTGGACCATTACAAAAGAAATACCTGTCTATGGCGCCACCTCTAAATAGCGCCTTCCTCTCTATAGCGCCCGATTTTAAATAGTACGAAGCGATTTACTCGTACATAATTATTAAGCAACCTGTCTATAGCACCCTATTTTGGTGAGTCCCAAGAGGGGGCGCTATAGACAGGTTCAACTGTACTACTTTGCATATGTGCTTGGATAGCGAAACGCCTTAATTACATAACGCCTTCTTAGAGAGAATTAAGTAGATAAATAGTTAATAATTTTACTGATATATTTTATTTCACATAAATCATAACTCGCGAATGTTATTTGATGTTCTAATTTATTGAAAAAATCAGAATTGTTTGGTTTGTGAATATTGGACCATTACAAAAGAAATACCTGTCTATAGCGCCACCTCTAAATAGCGCCTTCCTCTCTATAGCGCCCGATTTTAAATAGTACGATGCAATTTATATTAAAAGAGATCTGTCTATAGCACCCTATTTTAGTGAGTCCCAAGAGGGGGCGCTATAGACAGGTTTAACTCTACTACTTTGCATATGTGCTTAGATAGTGAAACGTCTTTTTAGAGATAATTAAGAAGATAAATAGTTAAGAATTTTGACTGATATATTTTTTAATTTCACATAAATCACAACTCATGAATGTTATTTTAAGTTCTAATATATTGTAAAAATTCAGGATCGTTTGGTTTGTGAGTTTTGGACCATTACAAAAGAAATACAGAAACCTGTCTATAGCCCCCTCTAAATAGCGCCTTCCTCTCTATAGCGCCCGATTTTGGCGAGTCCCAAGAGGGGGCGCTATAGACAGATTCAACTGTGCTACGTTGCATATGTGCTTGGAAAGCTAAAGGTCTTAATTACATAACGTTTTCTTAGAGAGAATTAAGTAGATAAATAGTTAAGAATTTTGACTGATATATTTTAATTTACATAAATCACAATTCGCGAATGTTATTTGAAGTTCTAATTTAATGGAAAAAATCTGAATTGTTTGGTTTGTGAGTTTTGGACCATTACAAAAGAAATACAGTTAAACTTGTCTATAGGGCCCCCACTAAATAGCGCCTTCCTCTCTATAGCGCCCTATTTTAAATGCATAGTACGATGCGATTTACATCAATACTAAGCAAACTTTCTATAGGATTGATCTTGGTCAACAATGAATATATTAGATGATAAAAAAGCATATATTGGAATGAATAAAATATTTATTTGCTAATATTTCGGCTGGCTGAACGCCAACCCTTATCGAGGCATTACATTTTTGTATACACAAACAGAGGCACTGAGTTTGTGTATACAAATATGTAATGCCTCGATAAAGGTTGGCGTTCAGCCAGCCGAAATATTAGCAAATAAATCTTCAATTCAATCCAATATATACCTTTTTTTTTATTATCTAATGATTTAAGTATGGATTGCTCTAGTTTCAAAATGGCTTGTACATAAGCAAAATCGTCCAAAATATAATATTATAGCTCTAAAAATCGGTATAGTTGTTCTTAACGAATGAATATATTAAGACGCGGATGTTTCTTTTCACAAATAAATCAAACTTCTACTGTCCTTACTGCGATGAAAATAATATTTGGAGGGCTTGTCTCATTAGTGGTGAACACTCCCAACGGTTTCGCAAATTTAATCTACTAAACCGCTGCTTTTAAAGCTTTATTGGATCATTCTGATTCTATATGCTACACTGAAGGGTGGAATCTTAGTTTAGCATATTAAAGCAATATGATCCAATACAGTATTAGAGCTCTAAAGAAGCGGTTTGGTAGATTAAAATTTGCGAAACCGTTGGGAGTATTCACCACCTATGAAACCTTTTTCCGATTAAATTTTCAATTATGATCTTAAGATTTGTAAACAACAATATTACCGTTAGATCATCTGCATATCCAATAATTTCGCTATTAGATTCCTGAAAGTTGGTTAATATTTTATTTATTTTCATGTTACAAATTGTCTTAGATAAGGGTCCTTCTTGTAGACATAGGGTAAATACTATCAGATTTATGATGCATTAGCGCGCCATCTGTTACCAAAATTCGAAACTATTATATACGCGTATGATTATTTTTAAAAATAAACAATTTCTACTGCCCTTACTGCAATGGAAATATTAATCGGAGGGCCTGGCTCATCAGTGGTGAACCCTCCCAGCGGTTTCCCCTCTTTAATAAGGGCTTATAATAATAATGCTTATAAACGGATATTTTTGATTAATTACAGTTAACTGCCAGCAAATGAAATTAATAAAATACTTACCATTTTATAATACACAATTTGGTACCTATTCTTTTAGTTTTGAACGTCATTCTGAAAAATATTTTTTGATAAACAAATTAAAATACCCATTAATATTAATTCACGTTTTAGAAGACACAAACATAAAATATGAATAAACACATTAATAAAATATTATTAAGTTCTTTTTATATTTTAAACATTTACATATAATAAAAATATAAATATTTTAATTTTCTTCAATTATAATATATTTTTATGATTTTTAATAGGAATTAAACATAATTATAAATTCATTTCTGCTTATTATATATGCACATATATTTATTTTAGAGATTAATATATATTATTTTTGTGTTTGGTAAAAAATTATATGTGCTTTTATATTCATTTGGTATATTATTAATTTGTTAAAGTGCATAGAATCGATTGACATTAATTGACTTTTTTTTTCAATCAAATATAGGAACTATAAAATATTAATACAGACCAAAATATATTTTTGCATATACATTTTTAATATAAATGCATATTAAAAATACATTTGCATGCATAAAATTAAAATAAAAAAGAAAAATATTCAAAAGAATATAAAATATTTCGTAATTAATGAATAAATCTCTTTTATATATAATCTAATTAATTAATTTTCGAACCGTATTTAGCATAAATACAAATATAATTATAAATATAACCTTTATTAAGTTAACTCTATTCTATTTAGAATCTAGAAATTTTGTCTGAAATAAATCATATTAATAGCTATTCAATTAAAAAGGCATATATTGGATTAAAATATCATTTATTTCACCGATATTTCAGTTGGCTGAACGACAACCTTTATCAAGGTGTTATAACATTTTAATGTATTAAACATATCAAAATAATCCAACTGAAATATTGGTAAAATAAATGATATTTTGATCCGAAAATGTCTTTTTAATTAAAGATTTATTTATGGATTGCTCTATTCCCAGAATAAATAGCTATTTGAAATTTATTTGCTTACGAATCGAATATTTTTTCATTCAAAATATTTCGAAAATTAAATGAATTTTTATACTACACACAGAGAAAAAGAAACAATTTGGCTTTTTATGATTCCTTTAATGACAACTAGCCGTACCGTCTTCTTCTTCTTTCTTATCTCTACTCAATCCTATTAGGATATCAAGTTGGGACCCTTGATGGTGTCTGTTTGACAACCATCATGACTGGATGAAGTAGAATGCGTCTGCTTTTGTCATTAAGACTGGGAGCACTACCCAGTGGCATGCCGACTTAGCTCCAATGACAAAAGTTACTATTTACGGGTTAACACACAAATACAATATACTAGGGCCTACAGTAAGAGTAACTTAAACACAGAAAAAACGTGGACTCAAAAAGTACAACACCAACAAAAAAGGTAAATAATAAATCACAATTTGTTAAATAAAATAAAAAACAGTACTTAGCTTTATTGCTGCTTAGGTAGGGATCGGACCGGGGTTACACAGATATGCGCCGAGATTGCCAGACAAGGATATAACACGCAGAGAACACTTTAAGTGTCTCCACACGAATCCACCACACTGGCCACCTCTGACATGAGGAACAGACTCCATGTGCAGTCGCTCCTAACATAAAAAAAATACATCTCGATTTTATTAAGAAATCCTGTTTCACCTCAATTCGTAACGAAAACAATTTATCACTGAAGAATAGTTCCTATACGCATATTGGCCGTTTGACAAGCTTGATGTCACCTAAGTTTTCGTTGTTGCGATTGCTCTCTATAGAATGGATGTCTTGCTATCAATGAATAATTTCCCGTTTTTTTTTTAAATCAATATTAGCTAGTTTCCATAGGAACCTTTGGTTTTAACGCAAACAACTAATGTCTTAATGGTCAAATCCATTCTCCAGAAGATTTACCAGAAGTGCCATTTCGATGTGGATAATCCATATTGGAAGAGAAACGTCTACTACGACGCTCCATTCTGCCTTCGACCAAAACATGGAATACAAACGCTGCTCAATGTTTAGCAGTCTAGTGTAGAGTATGTGGCTTGTATTACTAGACCAATTTATAAGTTTTTTCTATGCTGCTAGAGAGTATGTGAAAGCCGTGCTGAATGATGCAGGATTGAAATGAGCTAGTCCAAGTTATAAGACATTCTATTTTATAAAAACTGTAGATCCAAATAAGAGAATGTGTAACGATTTTACGTGTCATCCTTGCGCGGAGCCATGCTAATCTTCTCTGTATCGTTTCTATTGTAGTACTTGTACCGCCGAACAAGCCAAATAGGAGATGATCCATTATCTGAATCCAAAAGGTGAGGACAAATTGAATCTGTTTCTTACTTTTCATTTTTCATATTTCACATTTATAATACAATATAATGCGGCTTATGATTGTAAAACGACATTTGAAAATTATCCCGCATGTGTTTCTTTTAAACGAAAAATCTAAATTTATTTTTAAGGAGAAATAACGATTATTTCTAACCTTATAGATGAGGTATGAAAGGATGAATTGTGAAGAGTAATGATAAACGGAAAAATAAAGTGTCCAGGAATGGAAAATTTTATTTTTCCGTTTATCATACTCTTCACATATCATCCTTTCATCCTTTATCCCTAAGGTTAGAAATAATCTTTATTTCTCCTTAAAAATAAATTTCGATTTTCGTTTAAAAGAAACACATGCGGGATAATTTTCAAATGTCGTTTTACAATATTTCACATTTATAATTCGCTCTCAAACATATCGGTATATATCTGAAGAGGTTTTTAATTAGAAAATAATTTTACAATATAAAAAGTAGCGTCAGAGTCTATACGAAGGATGCAAGCATATGATGCGGGAATTCTTGCGGGGACCTCATTCCATCCATGATTCCTTTCCTCTACACTAAGTCAATTCTTCAAACTCAAATTTTCGAAACTAATCTTTTGATATTAGCGAAGATACACAAAAAAAATATGCATTAGCGTGCCATCTGCTATAAGAAACTGAAACCACTTTATACGCGTATGACTCTTTTAAAAATCAAACCATTTTATTACCCTCGATCCCAACATGGGCAGGAATCCATTGTAGAATGCAGTTCTTCTCCAATGTTTCCAGTTGGGTAAGTAATGAGTGTATTTTCTGCGTGATTCTAGTATTGCCCTTCTGAATTGCTTCTAGAGCGGATCTGGAGTCGCTGTATATTATGATTCCTTCTGCTTGATGCAGGGATGGTTGGTTCAGGCATACATCAAGGGCTTTACAGATAGCTGTCAGTTCACAAGTGAAGTTTACGAAATCTTTCCTGCTCCTTCTTTGATTTTGATGTGTGTTACATCTTGGAGTATTATGTTAATTCCGGCCCCTCCATTACTCAGGATAAGGTCTGATGATCCATCTGTGTATGCTAATAAATAATTTCTCTGATCATATGAATCAATTGTGTCAAGTCCTTTCTTTTTAAGTATGATTTTGTTCTCTTTTTTATTGCAGGGTTCGTTCAGGTTGAGATTAATGATTATATTCGATGGTAATGGGGTAGGAAATGTTGGTTCTTCTTGAATTTGAAAGTCACTGTGTTTCATGTTTATGCCTTTTCTAAAGTCAAATCTCTTAAGTTAAATAAACTCGGGAAATAATCTCCTAATATAAACAAAAACAATGCATATAAATATATAATATTCTTCGAGAAATCGTTATTCCGCAAACAAAATTAGAGTCTTTATTTAAAATAATTATATTACTAATGCAAAATTAAGTGAAAAACTCTGGAAATACTCTCCAAATATAATAAAAACAATAAATATGTCGTAAACCCGGGTAAGCCAACAAGTGAGTTGGAAGCAGTCGGGGTTGAGTGGCAAGGCGTGCAGAGTGGGAAGTCCGCACGGGACAGTAACGACAAAGTTTGGGATTAAAATTAAGTGAAAACAGTTAGAAAATAATATCCATATATAAAAAAAATCCTTATAATTTCACCCATGTAGAAATGATAAAACGACCCAAGAAACCTTCCATATGGCGTGCAAAGCGTTGACAAATTAGCATAGATAGCCCACACGACTCTATTTCTAATAACCTGTGACCAAGGAAAGCAATATATTACATAGTTAGTGCTAATTATTTCCTCTTCCAACAACAAGGCAAAAAATGGGTAATATTTTATTCAGGAGTTATTTAATGATATTCATGAATTCTAATCCGCTTTGTTTCCAACCGTTTAAATTGAAATTTTAACCAATATATATATTTAAGCGTTGATTTTTTTAAAATTTTAACATAGAATTATTAGCTAAAGTCAAATTTTGTTATTAATTATAGTTGTATTTCTTATATTGAATTGGGATATATCTTTTTTTTTTAATTATCCCTAGTACACGTGGTACAGGCCATGGAAATCATGGTGGGTAGTTAGCGACTGTTTTTAATATAAGCGCACCACATGTCTACACATGTGAAAAGCAGTTCGATTTTGCACTTACAAATGTGCCAGAGCCCCGTTTGGTTACTTGCTCTCGCTGGTGAGGTTGGACATTTTAAAGAGTCGCGGGCCATTGGAGCATTTTATTTTTTTTTTCAATCAGAAAAAAGTGTCCAGTGCGGGAATCGAACCCGGGTCGTAGTGATCGAATCCAAACGGTTTAACAAGCCTTCTAACGACCTCCTGGAATATATATATGTTATATCAAAATATTATTCTATTTAAAATTATATTTCATAGATCCAAATAATCTGTTAAATCGGCCGCCAGAGGTGACTCTTCCCCTATAAAAATTAATTGTTGTTTTTTTCCCAATGGCCGGCTCAAATCTTTTGTACATTATGTAAATAATATTTTGTTTTCCTTATTCTACTCGCCTTAAGCCAGGCAGCACTTTTATCAAATTATGTATTTTTTATATATCCCTTTAACTCAATTAATTTACTGATCAAAACTATTTTTCATTATCATACTTTAAGGATTTCAACCACGACTGCATTACCATAATCCTCAACATGATCTAAAATCAAGCAGAAAATCTCTATTCATTTTTATGTAACATATATAGAATCTTAAAGTTTATAAAGAAACAATAGATCATATATTTAGAAACATATTTGTATAGCGGGTATATTGTATATACACTATATTGTGAATATATATGTTGTGTGAAATAGTATTGAAACTATATATATAGTTTCAATATAATGCATATAAAAACAACTATATATTATAATAAAGAATTATAAGATAATTTTATATAAACATTATTTAATATACAGTTAAACCTGTCTATAGCGCCCCCTCTAAATAGCGCCTCCCTCTTTATAGCGCCCGATTTTAAATATGTAGTACGATGCTATTTACATTAAAAGTGACCTGTCTATAGCACCCCTTCTCTATATCATTCTATTTTGGTGAGTCCCAAGAGGGGGCGCTATAGACAGGTTTAACTGTATTACAATATTTGTTTTTAAAAAAATGTAATTTTCAATTATGATTTTTAAACCATGTCAGATAAATTCATTGAATATTATTTAAATATATTTTTATAAAAGAAAGGCATCTCCCAAATAGCGCCTACCTCTCTATAGCGCTCGGTTTTAAATACGTAGTACGATGCGATTTACATTAAAAGTGACCTGTCTATAACATCCCTTCTCTATAGCATCCTATTTTGTTGAGTCCCAAGAGGGGGCGCTATAGACAGGTTTAACTGTATTTCAATATTTTTATTTAAAAAAATGTAATTTTTAATTATGTTTTTTAAACCATGTCAGATAAATTCATTATATATTATCTACTTATATTTTAATAAAAGAAAGACATTTCCTGATTACGTATTTGTATATTTTAAAGGCATATTATTTCTCTCCCATCCTGTATATTTAAGAGTGTCTAAGATAAATGTATCACTCTCAATGAACACTTGAAATTTCTAAACAGCAAACTTCGCTTAAACGAACCGGAATATAGGAAACCTTTCATTAAAACAAACGTAAATATTTTCCAATTACAGTTAAACCTGTCTATAGCGCCCCCTCTATATAGCGCCTTCCTCTCTATGGCGCCCGATTTTAAACATTGATATGTAAACATTTTACATAAAAAGTGATATATAGCACCCTATTTTGGTGAGTCCCAAGAAGGGGCGCTATAAACAGGTTTAACTTTATTCTGATTGAATAATAAAGTATAACATTGTTATACTGAGCAAATGGAAGTTCTATTGAGATTTCTATTGGAATGTTCACTTTTATAGATATTTCTTCATAAAGTTAAACTATTAACTAATATTTAACAAAATTAACTTTGAGAAATGCATTTCCTGATCTTATAACCTAGAGTTTCTGAATGGCTTGCGCCATCTGTCGGAATAAATATCAACTATTTATTGATTCTTAATTATTCCTGATGATTGCCAAAATACCTTTACCTAATTGAACAAGAAGAGCAAACAACGTAGGTGTTTCTGGATGTTGGCCCTTATCAACGTGGCCTTATCAAGATGTATCTCAACGACCTAAATTG
>CP092878.1:41784347-41809180 GCA_030710605.1 Cordylochernes scorpioides
GATCTTGTTCTTCGGAAATGTCTGATTAATCGAAAAGATTCCATGCATTACAAAGACCTTTTTTACTAATTAGTTCTTGTTCATTGAAAGGTCTTGTTTCTTAGAAAAGTCCTGCTTATATGAAAGGATTTGTTTATTGTATTTTAGACATAACTTTGTTTAACCAAGAAGAGGAAACATTGTGGAAACCTTTAATATCAAATTTGTCCAGCTATATGTCACTCATTTAGGCAACAAAGGACAAATGTAGGCAGGTGAGGATACGAATATATCAAGAAACATGTTATTTATGTATATTCATGCTTTTTCTATAAGATTAGGTATTTAAAAAAGGCATATCCTGACCGCGCTCATATGAGCATTTCTAGATGGCAGAGCGCTATTTTATTTTTAATATCAACACCTGACCTTTTTTATATTTTGAATTATTTTTCACTAGATTAGGTATATAGATTCGTTCATTACATTGAACAAGAATTTCTTTCAAGTGCTAAATGAATGGTTAGAATAGCACAATACAATGTGGCAATAGTATGGTGGATTAAACTGGATAGGTCGATGGGAAAGTTCAAGGCTGATATTCCAGGCCCATCCCTATATTTTATACACTGTTGTAAGGATAGTAGAAGATATTTTGTTTTAAAAATAAGAAATTTAGATATTTAAATACAGTTAAACCTGTCTATAGCGCCTTCCTCTCTATAGCGCCCGATTTCAAAAACGTAGTACGATGCAATTTACATTAAAGGTGACCTGTCTATAGCACCCCCTCTCTATAGCACCCTATTTTGGTGAGTCTCAAGAAGGGGTGCTATAGACAGGTTTAACTGTATATCCTTTTTATAAAAATTCGGAGCCAATCAAGTTGAAGGAAGGCTGACGAACCCAGAAAACACGAGACTGCCTTTCCCTTTAAGAGTCCGACGTATGACCAATGTAGTGAAAACCTCAGGCTATAAAAGGATTCGGGGGCTTTTTAAACTTAGTCTATATTGGGTGACAGACGAAAGGACGTCATTTTGGAGGACAATCACATTTCTTTGACCGAGCAACACATCATTTTTGGACCGTAGCCTTCCTAGCCACTTCTACAACCTCTGTAGGGTGATTTTCTCCATTATATACCACAGATTAATTAAAAAGGCATATAATGGATCAAAATATCATTTATTCTACCAATATTTCAGTTGACTGAACGCCAACCTTTTTCAAGGTATTATAACATATTAATGTGTGTCAAAAACGAACTCAGAGCCTCAAAACGTCAATAGAATTAATTTTTAAACATATATTTGCTTTTGAAAATAGAGCAATTTATAACTAAATATTTAATTAAAAAGGCATATATTGGATCAAAATATAATTTATTTTACTAATATTTAAGTTGGCTGAACGCCAACCTTTATCAAGGTGTTATAACATATTTAATGCATTAAAGCATTGATAAAGGTTGGCGTTCAGCCAACTGAAATATTGGCAAAATAAATGATATTTTGATCCAATATATGCTTTTTTAATTGGAGATAAATTTACTTATATTCAATAGGGAGTAAATAAAATTGATATATATACATTTATATAGATGGTTTATCGCCCAATAAGCTTGTAAGACGTCCGTGGCTCACCTGAAGCAAGCGACCTGCTGTATGCTTCATAACAAAAGCCCTCGTAAAAGATGGACGATTGGTCCATCGAAATATCGGATTAAGAAATAATCTTATTACAATACAAATTAAGCCTTATTTTTAAAATACATTTATATTATGGGAAAAATATTTTTTTCAAATAAGAGTGTGAATATTTTGAATATTAACAATGATCCCTATTTTATATTTGCAATTATTTGTACAATGTCTTTTTCTCCCCATTAAATATTAGCAAATATATTTTTAAAACTTAATTCTGTTGACGTTATGTGGCGTTGAGTTTGTTGTTGAGACATATTAATATGTTATAATACCTTGATAAAGGTTGGCGTTCAGCCAACTGAATTAGTAGTCAAATAAATGATATTTTGATCCAATATATGCCTTTTTAATTAAAAATTTATTTATGGATTGTTCTATTTTCAAAACGATACCACAAATAGGTAATGGTATTGGACAAAGAGGAATTCAATGCACGTTTAATTGTGAGATAAAATGAATAGAATAAAGTTTTATTCAACAACAATTTTATTAACATCATGAAACGCGATATCCCAAACTCAGGGATATTTGCGTCGATACCTCTCTCTACATCACAACAAATCGGCTATATACAATCTTGTTATATTTATTATTTTACAAAATTAACCAAAGAAAATTGTCCGAAGAGAAAAACTAACAACATAGCAAAACACACAAAGCAAGCATCGCAATTTTATTCCTTCTAAGTTTCCCTCTCCCTTTTCCAATTTAAAAGAAAGTTGAAAATAAATTTTCAAAATTGATCGAATTTTTACACCTCTCTTTATCGTCTACAAATTCATCAAGCTGTCCAATACGACCATATTTGTTTTCCCTATAAACCCTTAAAATTGGGCAATTCATAAGTAGATGTTTCGAGTCCTGAATTTCACCTCCGCAGAAGCATCCTGGTTCCTTCACCGCGCCGATAGAGGCCAAAAATTTCCCAAAATTACCATGATCTTTAATGAATTGGATATTATAAAAATTTGGAAGGAAAAATCTTGGGATTCCAGATACGAAAAAGTTTCTTATTCGAAAAATAGATATAATCGCAGAGGGAAATATTTTCGTATTATAATATTCACAATATATCAATACGAACACTCAACAACTATGTGGTATGCAATATATACATTAATCAATATATGATGGATGTGAAGCATTAGAACGCTATATATTATAAATATTTAAACTATTTTTGTCGCGTATGTTTTTTTTTTAAATAAACACAAGGTAATAAGACCAAATCTAAATAAATAAATAGTGTGTAACGTTTCGGTAACAGCGTTGTTACCCTCTTCAGACAAAAGTACTGAGTTTATGCATATCAAATATCTTTCAGATTTATTGTCTGAATTTGGATATACAGTAGAACCTCCCTGTAAAGAACACCTAAGTACATATATGTTATTTACACAATTTAAAATTAACATCATTTATGGCCTACCCTATATAAATAGGTTTGTATATATACCAATTATATACACTCATGTAAAACTCAAGGAAGTGAAAACTCTTAATGTTACCTGTCATCTGTTTATTTGAAGAAGACAGAGAAAATTTTGTTTACACTTGATTATCTCGTGTGTCTACAATAAAGGTGACTGTAATATCTTTCAGAATTATTGTCTGAATCCCGATATACATGTTGAAAGGTACAACTTCCTTAAGTTTTTTACATGAGTGTATCTTTCAGAATTATTGTCTGAATCCCGATATACATGTTAAAAGGAACAACTTCCTTACGTTTTTTCACATGAGTGTATCTTTCAGAATTATTGTCTGAATCCCGATATACATGTTAAAAGGAACAACTTCCTTACGTTTTTTTACATGAGTGTATCTTTCAGAATTATTGTCTGAATCCCGATATACATGTTAAAAGGAACAACTACCTTAAGTTTTTTTACATGAGTGTGTCTTTCAGAATTATTGTCTGAATCCCGATATATATGTTAAAAGGTACAACTTCCTTAAGTTTTTTTTACATGAGTGTGTCTTTCAGAATTATTGTCTGAATCCCGATATACATGTTAAAAGGAACAACTTCCTTAAGTTTTTTTACATGAGTGTATCTTTCAGAATTATTGTCTGAATCCCGATATACTATTTAAAAGGTACAGCTTCCTTGATTTTTACATGAGTGTATCTTTCAGAATTATTGTCTGAATCCCGATATACTTGTTAAAAGGTACAACATCCTTAAGTTTTTTTACATGAGTGTATCTTTCAGAATTATTGTCCGAATCCCGATATACTTGTTAAAAGGTACAGCTTCCTTGAGTTTTGTCCATGAGGTATATACAGGGTGTACCAGGTATATTGGGACTAACTTTGACAGTCCATAAAACAAAAACTACTTGAGATTAAAAACTTGTTTTTTTTTTTTTCATTACGTAGCCTAATCATGTAAAATGCAACTGTACATGTGTGCGCAGTGTAGTGATGAACAGTAACCGAGAATTTGAAAATCGAGCTGCCATCATCGTTGCTCTGCGCGCCGGAAGGAGCCCCAAAGAGATAGTGGATTTTCTTAAGTTGCCCAAAACCACTATTTATCGTGTCAAGAAGCAGTTTGATGAGGCCGACGGTAACAAAGAGGGGATAGCTACAAGGAAAAAGCACTCGCGTCGATCGGACAGGGTAAGAGGCGAAGAATTTGTCAAAAATGTCAAGGAGAAGATTGATGGAAACCCTGGGAAGAGCATGAGGGCCATAGCCAAGGAAATGGACGTTGGCTCTATGACAATTGTCAGAACTATCCATGAGGACCTTGGTCTCAAGTCTTGTGCCCTTCGGAAAGGTCAGTTGATGACTGAGAATATGAAGAATAACAGGAAAGGAAAGGCTGCTGCCCTCCTCAACAACCTGAAACACGACTCTTTTGGCATGCTAAGGTTCTTCTCTGACGAAAAGAACTTTGACGTGGACCAAAAGGTAAATCCCAGGAATGATCGCTGGATCTGTAAAGACCCCTCAGAGATACCTGTCGTGATGCACACGAAATTTCCTGCCTCCGTAATGGTCCTTGGCGTTATCAGCAGTGAAGGTGATGTCATGCCTCCCCATTTCTTTGAGAAGGGCCTTAGGATGAACGCTGACACCTACATCAATGTTCTGGAGACCGTTGTGAAGCCTTGGATGGACATGGTGGCCGCAGGAAGGAAGTATGTCTTCCAACAGGACTCAGCTCCAGCCCATAAGGCAAAAAAGACACAATCGTGGCTGACACTTAACGTCCCTAGTCACTGGGGTCCTGATATTTGGCCCCCTAATTCTCCAGATTGCAATCCCCTCGACTACTATGTATGGGGCGTTGTTGAGAGAGATGTCAACAAAGCTCCTCATACCACCATCCAGTCTGTCAAGAAAGCAGTTCACACGGTGATGACCCAAATGGACAAGGTCATCGTCGCCAAGGCCTGTGCTTCATTCCGCACTCGCCTCGAGACTGTTGTAGCTAATAATGGTAACTACATTGAAAAAATAAAAACTATATCCTTTTATCTACTACTGTGTCAAATTTCATTCGGATATTTTATTTTTACTTGCAAAAAATTTCAGTTTAAAATACCATTGTTGAAATTCCCAATTTACCTGGTACACCCTGTATAAAGAGTATATTTCTCTAAATAATATATTTCTCTTCTATCTCACGAGACTAATATCTTATTTACATATTCTTTTAAAACTCTAAAATTTATTAGAATATATAAAATAAAACGGGGGTCGGTGGAAGGCTGGTTAAACCGTTTGGTTTTCTATCACTACGACCCGGGTTCAATTCCCACATTGGACCCTTTTATCTGTTTTAAGAAAAATTCTCCAATGGTCCCCGATTCAAAAGTCCAACCCCACCAGCGAGTGCAAGTAACCAAAGGAGGCTCTGGCACATTTGTAAGTGCAAAGTCGATTTGCTTTTCACATGTGTAGACATGTGGTGCGCTTACATTAAAAAGCAGTCGCTAACTACCCACCATGAATATCATGGCCTGTACCACGTGTACTAGGGATAATAATAATAAAAAAGAATAATAAAAAAATATCATTAAACTACATATTCATTACAAATATGATTTAAATTAGAGAATAAATAATTTTTTTTTCATTATGTATATATATATAATGGAATTTATATATCTTCAATCTAAATAATGAATGCCATATATTTAGCAGAAATATAAAATGCTGAAAAAATGTTAATATAAATAAATGTATTCAATTATCTCAATGTAGTTATTTTAAATTATATACTATTCATGCGTGATTTTACTAATTCCTTACTGCCATTAATGTAATAATAAAATATCAGCTGGTTTTATAACTGTTCATCTCCCAATATATGATTATTTAAGTAAGGACAGAATAGAGATAATTGTCAAACGACATTTGAAATACCGTATGTGTTTACCTTCAACGAAAGATCAAAATTCATTTCAAGGAGAAATAACGATTATTTCTAACCTTTTGGATGAGGCATGGAGTGAATTGTGAAGAGTAATGATAAACGGAAAAATAAAAGTGTTCAGGGATGGGTATCGAACCCACAGTGTTCCGCTTACCGGGCAGATTCCATGTCCACTAGGCTACCCTGGACATATTTTCCCGTTCATTTTCCGTATCATTACTCCTCACAATTCACCCTTTCATACCTCATCCAAAAGGTTAGAAATGATCGTTGTTTCTCTTCTTGAAATAAATTTTGATTTTTCGTTGAAAAGAAACACATGCGGAATAGTATTTCAAATGTTGGTTTACAATCACAAGCCGCATTATATTATATTGTATTACAAATTACTTTATGTATTATTACGAACGTGTCCGGGATGGGAATCGAACCCAAAGTGTTTCGCTTACCGGCCAGATGCCATGTCCACTAGGCTACCCTGGACATATTTTTCCGTTCGTAAATAAAACATAACGTAATTTATGATACAATATAGTATAATGCGGCTTGTGATTGTTAAACGACATTTGAAATACTATCCCGCATGTGTTTCCCTTCAACGAAAAAACAAAATTTATTTCAAGGAGAAATAACGTATATTATTTCTATAATTGTTTATTGAAAAGAAAGACATTTGCGCATATACAATTGTATAGTTATTAATTTTAACTCTAGGTAGCGTGTTTCTGTCATGGAATAAAAGTCAACGCATTTCTCCCTATGATGTATTATATAATTAAAGGAATACATGAAGTTACCTTATCTATATGCATAGAGAAGGTGAAATTGAAAATGATGAGTTTGTGATCAATAGATTGGTATCAATTTTATGACTATCATGTAGAACATGGATTGATTGGCAGTTTTGTTGTTTTTCTAACAAGTACCATTATCCGTGATTAGATAAAAGAGCCAATAAGTGGTAAGAGGAACATTTATCTATGTACATCAATACTCTGTTCTTCTCCCCTTTCAGGTAATCAATTTAAAAGATCAATTTGTGTAAACGACTGGAATCCAATAACTCAGCTATCTGCCATTAGTAAACGATTGGAAGACAACCTGATAACAACCAGGTATTTACTAAAAAGTCAAATAAACGAAACAGACGACAAGAAAACTGTAAATTCCTGAACACAATCGATTATACTTGTCTCCAAAGAGGTAAAATTCCTATCGAAAGATTCGGTTTCAACCCAGTTTTCTATTGAAATGTGTTTCATTACAAAGACGCTGGCTGGGCTGCGTCAATTTTTGTCAAGAGGCTAATCTAGAATCGATGACACATTTAGCTGAGACTCTCGACAAAGGCCTAATTGCTCGAGGTGGGTAAAAAGTGACGAATAAAGTGATTTAATGAGTGAAGTCTATAAAGGACTCTTAATGGCCTAGGCAATCAAATACAATATGATTCCAGGTTTCGTTTTATTTTGGGGAGGATACCTTGCTGCCTTTATTTACATATCGGTAATTATATATCTGCTGCAAGGGTTGGTCTAAATGACAAGATTTATTTAGAAGAGATGTTATTGGAAAATTTGCATTGCGTGTCCTTCCTCGGTTATAATATAGAAAAAATTCATATAATTAACGCTGAAATTTGTTAGAAATTCATTCAAGAATCTTCATACATATGATAAGGTCGGTGGTGGGATGGTCTACAACCCGGACACATTTTTTTAATAATTAAATAAAATGCTCCAATGGCCCCGAATTTTTTAAAAGTCCAACCCCACCAGCGAGTGCAAGTAACCAAACGAGGTTCTGGCACATTTGTAAGTGTAAAGTCGAACTGCTTTTCACATGTGTAGACATGTGGTGCACTTACAGTAAATGCAGTCGCATACTTTTAGGGCTATAGCAAGTTTACGCTAATACTTCGTAAATTATGAGTCATAGGCGCAAAATATATTAAATAGAGGAAAATTAGAAATAGCAAGAGAATAGAAAAATAATAAAATATTTTTTTACTTTTGCACAATTACACACATTTATATACATATATTATTATAATCATTTTATATATTATAAAAATGAGTTTTTCTTCTGTTTTTTGAATATTATTGAGATAAGCTCTTATTTGCTTGTAGAGGAATTATTGGCCATTTGCTTGATCTTGGAATCCACGAGTATGTGATATTGCATTCGTGGTAATAATAATGAAAAATAGTTTAGATCAGATTTAGCTTTAATTGAGCTTGAGGAATATATATAAAAAACGGAATATAATAAAGTACTGCCTGAATTAAGGCGCGTAGAATAAGGAAAACAAAATAATATTTGCCTAATTACAAAAGGTTCGAACCGACCAACGTGAAACAACAACAATTAGTTTTATGTGGAAGGTCGCGATCTCTGGCGGTCGACTTTACAGAGTAGTTTTCTCTAAGAGTTATAACTTTAAAGCGAAATATATTTTTTTATAATATACTAGCGGATGTACCCGGCTTCGCCCGGGTTTTACCCGAGTAAAGGTTTGTCTAACGAATCTCTTGATAAAGTGAACATTTTTTTCCCGGTCCCTTGAAAAATACTCGATAAGTTGAATAAAATCAATATTAAATGGTTCCCTCGGTAATTGGAAGTTAAAGAGGAATAGTATCTTGCCTTGGAATTGTATCATTATTCTTGTCTCAAATAAATTGCCGTGTCATCCTGAATTTTGTCTTTCCTAATTTTCTACATTACAAAAGCATCGTATAATCATGATAATATTTGGAGCATATTGTTGAATTATAACAGATAAATTAGAATATTTATCTTGATTATTTTTAGGCGAAAAGTTATTTCAAAAATTTTATTTGCTAGAAACCTTCCCAGTACTATACTGAATAACTTCCTAAAGTTTCATGGCGTTCCAATGAGTGGTTTGGTCAGGCATAAAGGACAGATACACATACATTCAATTTTATATAGATATAGTAAAAATAAAGAAGGCATTTCCTGACCACGAGCAAATGTGCCTTTTATATGGCAGAGCGCCATCTAGTGTAGCAATAATAAAATAAACTTTTATTTAACTTGCTCCGTGGTATTTGGCCAACCCAATTTCGTGATAAAATAAGAAAAGCCATCCACGAATCTAAAAGCCAATCTAAAAAGCAAATGTATTCGTGGTCAGGAAATGCTTCCTTTTTTTCAATATCAAAACCTGACTCACTTATCTTCTATTTTTGCTATTGTTTTTTCAATATATATAGTATAAAAAAACGTTGAAATTTCACGGAGTTGTTCAGGCGTTAAATCTACCTAACTTCCCTTATAATATTTATTATTTTGGCAGACGCGTCGATGGCAAGGGAATCATCATCTAATTCTCGTTAAATCAGCCATCGTGAAAACTACTGGATTGTGGTCTTTACATAATATAGAGCAGGTTTAAATATACGTTGTATATCTAATGGGACATTGAGCCAACCTAACCTGTGAGCGGAACAGAATAGTTAGCCCAAGTCCAGTAAGATATGTAGCAAGGAATTTAAGACTAATCGTATGGTAACATAGGACGGGGATGATTGAGTGGGAAGAGGACCGATAAAAACATCTGCTTCTCTCCAAAACAGATAAAAAGAGAGGAGACATCTCCATTATTCATCATTCGGAGAGTTTGCATTTTTATAAGTTCATTAGAGAGAGCTCCGCGCTGTTTTAAAAGTTGGAAAAAGAACTTCACCAATCAGAACTCTTGGACTTCCATCAAATTAGCCTCAGTGTGTGATAGGCATCTTGTTGATTTACTTCTTTCTGCTTTAAATATCTCAAGAAAGATTTCAAGTAAATTGGATTAGTTAATATGAAAACCCTCTAGTACAGACACCCATATTTATTCCCTACCAAGATACTTTCCACGGATATGCTATTATTTAATAAGATTGCAATGATATCATTGCAGTAAGGACAGTGATATTTTTTATTTTTAAAATAGTCATACACGCAATAATATTTTTAATTGATATTTATTCCGAGAGATCCATACAAACAAGGCACCTCAGTTGGCCGGTATTATGATCAGGGTACATGGACCGATCTGATTTTCTCCATGGACAAGACACCACTACCACCTCAGTTGGCCGGTATTGTGATCAGGGTGCATGGGCCAATCTGATCTGCTCCATGGACAAGACACCACCACCTCAGTTGGCCGGTATTGTGATCAGGGTGCATGGACCGATCTGATCTGCTACATGGACAAGACTCCACCACCACCTCAGTTGGCCGGTATTGTGATCAGGGTGCACGGACCGATCTGATCCGCTCCATGGACATGAGACAACCACCACCTCAGTTAGCCGGTATT
The DNA here is from genome assembly GCA_030710605.1 of Cordylochernes scorpioides. NCBI lineage: Eukaryota > Metazoa > Arthropoda > Arachnida > Pseudoscorpiones > Chernetidae > Cordylochernes > Cordylochernes scorpioides. Next base: position 41,794,762 of record CP092878.1, read on the forward strand.
GTGATCAGGGTGCATGGACTAATCTGAACTGCTCCATGGATAAGACACCACCACCTCAGTTAGCCGGTATTGTGATCAGGGTGCATGGACCGATCTGATCTGTTCCATGGACAAGGCACCACCACCTCAGTTGGGCCGGTATTGTGATCAAGGTGCATGGACCGATCTGATCTGCTTCATGGACAAGACACCACCACCCACCTGAGTTGGCCAGTATTGTGATCAGGGTGCATGGACCGATCTGATTTGCTCCATGGAAAAGACACCACCACCACCTCAGTTGGCCGGTATTGTGATCAGGGTGCATTGACCGATCTGATCTGCCCCATGGACAAGACACCATCGCCACCTCAGTTGGCCGGTATTGTGATCAGGGTGCATGGACCGATCTGATTTGCTCCATGGAAAAGACACCACCACCACCTCAGTTGGCCGGTATTGTGATCAGGTTGCATGGACCGATCTGATCCATGGACAAGACACCACCACCACATCAGTTGGCCGGTATTGTGATCAGGTTGCATGGACCGATCTGATCCATGGACAAGGACACCACCACCACATCAGTTGACCGGTATTGTGATCAGGGTGCATGGACCGATCTGATCCATGGACAAGACACCACTACCATCATAATCTCCTGAGATGGCGCTAATATTCAGAAACTTTCATTTGCACAACTAGGAGATCCCTTTTCATAATATAAAAACCCGATCGCAGTGCAAATTAAGTGTTCTAATTTTCCATCACTTAGAATGATACGTTACATTTCCTTAGGCATTTTTTATTGGAATTGAAGTTTTTCTGTGAAAAGGTTCAGTGTCGAAGAATTTAGCACATATTATTCCAAAATATATTCATATATACAATCATAGACAAAACCTTAGGAAGTGGAAATTATTTGTTATCGCCGGAGGTAGGTTTTTTTTTTCCAAGGAGAGTAGAAAATTTGTTCACACTTGGTAATCTCGTTTGTATTCAATAGAGGACACTGTGCATCAAATATATTTCTGAGTTATCGTCTGTATCCCGATATACATGCTAAAAGGTACAACATTCTCAAGTTTTGTCTATGATTGTATTTGTATTATTTATCTGTTTTTCTGTTTTTTTTTTAAATCTATTCGGCAATGGTGAATTTTATCGGCGTTAGAATATTTCTATTTTGTTACATTGATGCACTTTTGGGTTTATTAATTATTAAAATGTCACGCTGCACCCATACGAAAGTTTAATGTTTTATAAGTTTATATTTCATTATTGCTTCTCTTTCTCTCTTAGATGTCCCATTTTACCTAAATAATGTTTATAACTTAAATATTGTTTAATAAAAATATTATAGGCTAAAACTTCTATTCTTTATCTAAAATTTCTATAAAAATAAGTTTTATAAATATATCTGAAATTTTTAAGAAAAAAAAAAGAGTGTAATATATTTCAGGATATCGGGGTTTTTACTAAGGTAATTAATATACGTCATGTCTCAAAGGCCAATACCCACTTCCCCCTGCACTTGACGGAAATAAATTACTTCCCCTTAAACCAAATGGAGGTCCAACATTTTTTAAACTATTAAAACACCATCATGTCACAGGGCTTTACATATGTGCTTGGATAGCGAAACGCCTTAATTACATAACGCTTTCTTAGAATTTAGAAGATAAATAGTTAGGTATTTTGACTGATATATTTTACTTTACATAAATCACAACTCGTGAATGTTATTTGAAGTTCTAATATATAGGAAAAAATAAAGATTGTTTGGCTTGTGAGTTTTGGACCATTACAAAAGAAATACCTGTCTATAGCGCCACCTCTAAATAGCGCCTTCCTCTCTTTACCGCCCGATTTTAAATAGTACGAAGCGATTTAAATAAATATTAAGCAACCTGTCTATAGCACCCTATTTTGGTGAGTCCCAAGAGGGGGCGCTATAGACAGGTTCAACTGTGTTACGTTGCATATGTGCTTGGAAAGCGAAATGCCTTAATTACATAACTCTTTCTTAGAATTTAGAAGAAAAATAGTTAGGTATTTTGACTGATATATTTTACTTCACATAAATCACAACTTGTGAATGTAATTTGAAGTTCTAATATATAGGAAAAAATAAGGATTGTTTGGTTTGTGAATTTTGGACCCTTACAAAAGAAATACTTCTTTGCATATGTGGTTGGATAGCTAAAGGTCTTAATTACATAACGTCTTCTTAGAGAGAATTTAGAAGATAAATAGTTAAGAATTTTGACTGAGATATATTTTAATTTACATAAATCATAACTCGCGAAGGATATTTGATGTTCTAATATATTTGAAAAAAAAATGAGGATTGTTTGGTTTGCGAGTTTTGGACCATTACAATAGGAGATGCCCGTATTAGACCTCTAAAAAAGTGGTCTGGTAGATTAAAAAAATTGGCGAAGCCGTTGGGAGGATTCACCACCTATGAACTACGCCCTCACAATATTTTTTAATCGCATTAAGGACAGTAGAAGTTTGATTTATTTGTGAGAAGATTCATTCGCGTCTCAATGTCTTCATTCGTTATATATAGATGGCACGTTATTGATTTGCATTAATAATTGTTTTTACAATAATACTGTCGACGTGAGGAATAAAAGATAATTCATTCTTCTTTCGATGATATTCTTAGTAGTCAATCCTAGTATTTTAAAGTTTAAAACTGGTTTGACAAGATTATTATGCAAAATAATTACATCGTTTTTGACCATTGAGAAAATATAAAAATATTTGTTTTCTCTCTTGATATTTTAAGTTTGATGTTTTCATACCACATATTTATTTTTCCTAATAAATTTTAATTGTAATCTTAAGATTTGTTAACAACATATTACCGTTAGATCATCTGCATATCCAATAATTTCGCTATTAGATTCCTGAAAGTTGGTTAATATTTTATTCATTTTCATGTTACAAATTGTCGTAGATAAGGGTCCTTCTTGTAGACATAGGGTAAATACTATCAGATTTATGATGCATTAGGGCGCCATCTTTTATCAAAATTCGAAACTATTATAGACGCGTATGGTTCTTTTTAAAAATAAACAATTTCTACTGCCCTTACTGCAATGGAAATATTAATGGGAGGGCCTGGTTCATCAGTGGTGAACCCTCCCAGCGGTTTCCCCTCTTTAATAAGGGCTTATAATAATAATGCTTATAAACGAATATTTTTGATTAATTACAGTTAACACTGCGAGCAAATGAAATTAACAAAATACCTACCTTTTTATAATACACAATTTGGTACCTATTCTTTTAGTTTTGAACGTCATTCTGAAAAATAATTTTTGATAAACAAATTAAAATACCCATTAATATTAATTCACGTTTTAGAAGACAAACATAAAATATGAATAAACGCATTAATAAAATATTATTAAGTTCTTTTTATATTTTAAACATTTACATATAATAAAAATATAAATATTTTAATTTTCTTCAATTATAATATATTTTTATGAATTTAATAGAAATTAAACATAATTATAAATTCATTTCTGCTTATTATACAGGGTGATCCAAAAGTCCCGCACAACTTTAAAAATTAATAACTCCGCGAATATTTGAGCTAGAGCAATGCGGTAAACACATTGTGTTCAGGATGCAATGGGATTTTTTTATGGCAAATAATGAAAAATTCGAAATTGATTTTAGTTACAACTTTATTTGCTAGATGGCGCTCTACCAGAATCAGAGATTCAGCGGCCAAATTGTTTGATAAATTGAAAAATATAACTGAACGACACGTATTTTTCCTTTTTGATTACCAGGAAAGAACCCTAATAATATCAAATGATAAATTGATAAAACACCACTTCGCCAAAAGTTAGAAGAAATGGTTAACGATTTTTAAATACAATCTGAGATATGTAAAATAGGTATATGCAAATTTAAAACATGTAGCAAAAATTATTTATATTTTAGATGGAGTTTTGTGAAATAGATTGAATGTTTGAAAATAACTACTGATAACAATACACGATTTTTGAAATCTTAATATAGTACCAAAATTATGATGGCACTACTAATAGGATTTCGTGCTATAAGGAATGTATATTTTCTTGACTAATTGGCGACACTTGACTATTTAACTGGATACTTGTCTTGATCCAACAAAGGAAATATAGAGGGGAGTGACAAAATATATTTGTCGTACTTTATTCCAAATATCCTATAGGTTTGTCAAATGTTATCATTGTTTATTATACTGTACATAATTTTGAAAATGTATCCCATCAAAAAAAAAAACAAAACATTTTTAAATCGACCTTTTGCGTTGAAAAACGTGGTAGTAAAAACATTTTGTATTATTTTTTGCGCAAAATTTCTAAAGTTGGGGGGGGGGGGGGATACAGAGAATATTCCTTATGCTATTTCTTCTAATGAGCGAGAAGCGATAAACTAAACATAAGGGGGTAAAATTGTGTATACCAGTGTTATTCGAGAAGTTTGGTCAGCACGACATAATACAAGATGTGGGCAAATGACAAACAAAAAAATTACTGTTCACAGAAAAAAAAAAAGAGTCAAGATGTGAGGACAGCATTTATTATTCCCATAACCCAAAACAAAGAGCTGCAAAATATAACACATGAGGTAACTGCCTTCTCTCTTGTATTAGGTCACAATCCTTGCTCAATGTGGCGCCCTTCATTCTCAAACACCGCCTGCAGACAATAGATGACAGAATGGTCACAATTAAATAGTTGAAATTTATAAAACGTGCGATCTGATAGAAGCCTTCAACATGGCCAATGTGGTAGGCCGGCATCGATAAAAACGCGACTTAATGTACCCGCATAACCGAAATTGTAAGGCGTCAAGTCTGGTGATATTGGAGGCCACTGGTATATAAAGTGGCGACTTATCAACGAATTTCACCGAACGTATCCTTCAGCAATTGTTTGGCACCGCGGGAGATATGAGGAGGTCCTCCATCTTGCATGAATGTTATTTCACTTAGTGCTTGTCTGTCCTGCAATATGGGAATAACCTTTTCTCTTAAAAGTTAAACATAACGTTCACCAGTTACAAAAAACGGTTTTAAAAGTTCTTCCACTCATTTTTTCAAAGAAAAATGGCCCAATAATAAAAGAAGAAGTGAACCCACACAAAACTGTAACTCAGGGCTGATGAAGTGGTATTTCTGTAAAATCCCAGGGTTTTCTGTTGCCAAAATGAGGCAATTTTGAATGTTAAATTCTCCCTTTAGATAAAAGTGAGCATCATCTGTTCTTAGAACATTTGACAGCCAGTTTTCATCAATATCAATTTGCCGGAAAATCCATGCAGCGAATTCTTGACGCTTCTCAAAATCGCTGACTTTCAACTCGTGAAAACTTTGAATTTTGTTAGGGTATTTTTATAGAAAAATTCTAAATGTGTGTTCTCACCAAACTGTTCCATACGAAATCCCCGTTTGTCGAGAAACTTGTCTAGCACTTACCTCTCATACGTGGATAACGTTTCAATAGCTTCAGCATTCTGCAAAACCGTAACAGCCACTGACTTGCATGTCGATGGTCTTCCACTCCGAGGTTTTTGCTTCCAGAGATCCAGTTTCCTCAAAACTTTTAATCAATCGCTTTAGAGAGTAGCAACTCATTGGTCCTTTACCGCTTCGAATATCTTTAAAGGAACTAAACGCTCGTAAAGCTTTAGTGGCAGATTCTGAATCACGATTTAAAAAATCACCAAGAGTGCTTTATCCTGTAGTGACGGCATTCCAGGGGAAGGGGAGAAGTCCGACCACACCTCTTTGCGGTCCCCCCTGGACCCTTGGAATATTTGACCAAATTCTGGTTCGTTTCCAAGATGACAGAATACTGTCTATAGTATTAAGGAATGTTAGAGAAGGCAACTGTGTGTGTGTGGAAATTCACAAGGGTACCGAGAGAAACCCACTAGCTCCTCATTATAAGATCAAGGAGGAATTAAATTTGGAGTTTGGTTGTCTTCAATGGCGTGAAAGAGTGGTAATTCCCCAAAAATTAAGATATTTAATTTTAAATGACTTGCATGAAATACACATGGGGATAGTTAAAATGAAGATGATTGCCAGACGGTATTTTCAGGTGGCCAGGCATAGACAGTAACATCGAGGAGTTAACTAGAGAATGTAGAGTATGCCAAGAATCGGCAAGCATGCCCCCGGCTACCATTCGGAATGGATTTGCCCCAAAAAACAGTGGCATCGACTTCATCTTGATCTAGCGGGTCCGTTCATGGGAAGAATGTTTTTGGTTCTCGTGGACGCATACTCAAAGTAGATAGAAATTTTTATCATCAAAGATATTACCAGAAAAACGATTATAAATTATCTTAGTGACATATTTGCCAGATTTGGATTGCCCTAATTTTGGTTACAGATAACGGAAGACAGTTTGTCTCCGGTGAATTCGAGCAATTTACCAAAATGAATGGTATACTGCACACTAAGACCAGTCCGTTTAATCCTAGTACAAATGGTTTAGCTGAGAGATATGTAAGAGAGTTTGAAAACCTTTTGAGAAAGAATAATGGGAAGGATGATTTAGAGACGAATCTACTAAGATTCCTATTTTCTCATAGAGCATTCCCCCAAACTGTAATAAAAGAATTTCCCCGCGGAACTACTAATGAAGAGAAGTTTAAGATCAAGATTCTCGAATTTAATACCAAAATGGGAAATCCGCGAGTGGTATTTCATGAGGCCGTAAGAAAGCAGGAGCAGTTTACTATAGGTTGCGAGGTTTATTTGCGCAACTATGCAACTGGACCTAAACGGTAAAAAGGTACCATTTTGGAATTATTGAGCTACCGTCACGACCTTATAAGTTGCGAGGGCGTCGTGTATAAGAGGCATATCAATCAATTGCGACCTGTGAGAAAGAAACAAGTGGAGACAAGAAATTTGATACTTCCTCGAACATCAGGAGAGAAGCCTGTAGGTGGAAGTCAGAAATAAAGTGAAGAGAAGGTTCCAGAGGTTACATCAGGAAACAAGGAGGAGACTGCTCCTGTGCACGTACACTTTTGAACTCCTAGACCAGGGCCTGTTGCTGTGCACCTGCCCTCTTGCACTCCTAAACCGGAGCCTGCCGCTGTGCAAGTGCCCGTCCGCAGTCCTAGACCTCAGAGAGCCAGAAAACCCCCAGACCGACTGGAGTATTATTAAGGGGGGGAGATGTGTTGTGTATATAAATAGATGAAGATTATTTGCATTCTTTAAAGTCTCATTATGTAAGAATATATGTGTATATAAATTGGACATTTTTTGTTGGCCAAACGAAAAGAATAAGAGCTAAATAAAGAGTCATGGTCAAGTTTGAGTTGTTGTACATCTAATTACGACACAACCTTAACAACATCCATTCTCACTGAAGACACAAAGGTTGCCTGTTATGCAGATTATATAGCCATATGGCACACAAGTAGCAGCATAGAAATATCAGAAAAATACTGAACACACCAATGAGAGGACTGGAGAAATGGGCAATGAAATTAAAAATGACAATAAACCCAATAAACACAAACCTATAGGTCTCTTTTACTGACAGGAAAAAAGGCATGAATATAACTCCAAAATAAGCATAAACAACCATATAATTGATAAAATTAGATCTCCAAATTAACTAGGTATGATACTTGATGAGGAATTGCGATTTACAGAACACATAATTAGCACCTCAAATAGAGCTACCAGAAACCTAAACATTCTGAGAAGGCTATGTGGAACAAATTGGGGAGCAAAACCCAAAATTCTCAAAACAACATATATCACTTTAATAAGGCCACCTGTTTGGGCTCCCTCAAGTTCATCACTAAAAAGAAGACTAGACAGTGTTCAAACAAAAGCGGCCAAATTAATCACTGGTTCTGTTTCAAATACCAACAATTAGAAAATTCAGAGAGAATATGGTCTAGACCTATTTGAAAGAAGAAGACAATTAAAAACAATAAAATTCACCAATAGCTTAAAAACTAAAGAAACCGAACACATATCCCATAGAACCTATTTAAACTGGACACAAAAAGAAAAGCTCAAAAGATCTTCAACACTTCAGTACGACAACAATATTAGAAAGAGCATCAATATGAAACATAATGAATTTCAAATTCGAGAATAACCAATATTTCCAAACCCATTGCCATCAAATGTAATCCTTCAATTTATTTAATCGTAGAAACTTTCTCCTTGGAATATTAAAAATATAAAGATAAGTGCCAGGAGAAAATGTTTTTTTTCTTTTTTTTTTTTCTCCTGGCACTTATCTTTATATTTTTAGTAATCCTTCAATCTTAACCTGAATGAACCCTGCAATAAAAAAAGAGAACAAAAACATACTTAAAAAGAAAGGACTTGACACAATTGGTTTATGCGATCAGATAAATTATTTAACAGCATATACAGATGGATCATCAGACCTCACCATAAGTAATGGAGGGGCTAGAATTAACATAATACTGCAAGATGGAACATACATCAAAATCAAAGAAAGGGCAAGAAAAATTTTACTTGTGAACTGACAGCTATCTGGAAATCTCTTGATGTATGCCTTAACCAACCATCCCTGCATCAAGCAGAAGGAATTATAATATACCGTACAACGACTTCATATCCGATCTAGAAGCAATTCAGAAGGGCAATACTATAATCACCCAGAAAATACACTCGTTACTTACTCAACTGATATCATTGGAGAATAACTGCATTCTACAATGGATTCCTGCCAGTGTTTGGATCGGGGGTAATGAAATGGCAGTTGAATTTGCAGAGGAAGCCAGAAAGTTGAGCCAAAGGAAAGAGCAAATGCCATTATTTGACGCTGATGCTTTGCAAAAATACAAGATAATTGAACAAAAATAAGAAGAAAAAAATCAAAATGCGAAATAAACACTGAGAGAAAAATGACAAAAACTATAACACGGCTTAGAACAAAACACTATAAAGAAATGACAATACATCCAGATGGCACAAGAACCTATAGGACATGCAACAACTGTCCTGGTGTGGAACTAACACCTACTCACATATTCTGATGCCCAGCAATGGCCGCAGCCTTGCAGAAAATTGACATAGACCCAGAGCAGCTGCTTTACACACCCAAGATAGTGGACAATGCTGCTGTGATAGAGATGCATGGAGACATCTGAGGCTCTTTATTGGACACGACAAAAACAACAACGGCATTCCAGAGTAAAATAAATCATCAGAGATAGATAAATATTTTTCAAATGAATTAAAATAAATATAATCGATACTGAGAGAGAGTTGAATTAAAAAAAATTGAAAAAAAATATTTTCGAAATTTAAATAGCTGAGAGGATTCCAGCAAACCTCATCTAAAATATCAGGTTTTTTTTTTGCTACATGTTTTTATTTGCATTTACCTATTTTACATATCTCAGATTGTATTTAAAAATCGTTAACCATTTCTTCTAACTTTTGGCGAAATGGTGTTTTACTAATTTATCATTTGATATTATTAGGGTTCTTTCCTGGTATTCAAAAAGGAAAAATACTTGTCGTTCAGTTATATTTTGCAATTTATCAAACAATTTGGCCGCTGAATCGCTGATTCTGGTAGAGCGCCATCTAGCGAATAAACTTGTAACTAAAATCAATTCGAATTTTTCATTATTTGCCATAAAAAATCCCATTGCATCCTGAACACAATAGTGTTTACCGCATTGCTCTAGCGCAAATATTCGCGGAGTTATTAATTTTTAAAGTTGTGCGGGACTTTTGGATCACCCTGTATATGCACATATATTTATTTTAGAGATTAATATATATTATTTTTGTGTTTGGTAAAAAATTATATGCGCTTTTATATTCGTTTGGTATATTATTAATTTGTTAAAGTGCATAGAATCGATTGACATTAATTGACTTTTTTTTCAATCAAATATAGTAACTATAAAATATTAATACAGACCAAAATATATTTTTGCATATACATTTTTAATATAAATGCATATTAAAAATACATTTGCATGCATAAAATTAAAATAGAAAAGAAAAATATTCAAAAGAATATAAATATTTCGTAATTAATGAATAAATCTCTTTTATATATAATCTAATTAAATATTTAATTCTCGAGAGAGAACCGTATTTAGCATAAATACAAATATAATTATAAATATAACCTTTATTAAGTTAACTCTATTCTATTTAGAATCTAGAAATTTTGTCTGAAATAAAATCATATCAATAGCTATTCAATTAAAAAGGCATATATTGGATTAAAATATCATTTATTTCACCGATATTTCAGTTGGCTGAACGACAACCTTTATCAAGGTGTTATACCATTTTATATAATGTATTAAACATATTAAAATAATCTAACTGATATATTGGTAAAATAAATGATATTTAGATCCGAAAATGCCTTTTTAATTAAAGATTTATTTATGGATTGCTCTATTCCCAGAATAAATAGCTATTTGAATTTATTTGCTTACGAATCGAATATTTTTTTATTCAAAATATTTCGAAAATTAAATGAATTTTTATACTACACACAGAGAAAAAGAAACAACTTGGCTTTTTATGATACCTTTTCATGACAACTAGCCGTACTGTCTTCTTCTTTCTTATCTCCACTCAATCATATTAGGATATCAAGTTGGGACCCTTGATGGTGTCTGTTTGACAACCATCATGACTAGATGAAGTAGAATGCGTCTGCTTTTGTCATTAAGACTGGGAGCACTACTCAATTGCAGGCCGACATAGCTCCAAAAGAAATGGCCACCTCTGACATGAGGAACAGACTCAATGTGTAGCCGCTCCTAACATAAAAAATACATCTCGATTTTATTAAGAAATCCTGTTTCACCTCAATTCGTAACGACAACAATTTATCACTGAAGAATATTTCCTATACGCAAATAGGCCGTTTGACAAACTTGATGTCACCCAAGTTTTCGTTGCTGCGATTGCTCTCTATAGAATGGATGTCTTGCAATCAATGAAAAATTTCCCGTTTTTTTTTTTAATTGATATGAGCTAGTTTCCAGATGAACCTTTGGTGTTATCGCAAACAACTAATGTCTTAATCGTTGAATCCATTCTCCAGAAGTGCCATTTCAATGTGGATAATCCATATTGAAAGAGAAACGATTACTACGACGCTCCATTCTGCCTTAGACCAAAACATTGAGTACAAACGCTGCTAAATGTTTAGCAGTTTAGTATAGAGTTCTAGTACGGTCTATGTGGGTTGTAGTACTATACCAATCGACCGTTAGTTCTATGCTGCTAGAGAATCTGTGAAAGCCGTGCTGAATGATGCAGGATCGGAATGAGCTAGTCCAAGTTATAAGACAGTAAGCATTCTACTTAAGAAAAACTGGGAAGCCAAATAGGAGAACGCTTCACGATTTTGCGTGTCATCCTTGCACAGAAGCCATGATGATATTCTCTGTATCGTTCCAATTTTAGTATATGTACCGCCGAACAAGCCAAATAAGAGATGCCCCATTATCTGAATCCAAACAGTAAGGACAAATTGAATCTGTTTCATACTTTTCATTTACCATACTTCACATTAATAATACAATATAATGCGGCTTATGATTGTAAAACGACATTTGAAAATTGTCCCGCATGTCTTTCTTTCAAACGAAAAATCTAAATTTATTTTTAAGGAGAAATAACGATTATTTCTAATCTTAGGGATGAAGTAGAAAAGGATGAATTGTGAAGAGTAATGATAAACGGAAAATAAGGTGTCCAGGGATGAATAATTTTATTATTCCGTTTAATCATTACTCTTCACAATTCATCCTTTCATACTTCATCCCTAAGGTTAGAAATAATCTTTATTTCACCTTAAAAATAAATTTCGATTTTCGTTTAAAGAAACACATGCGAGAAAATTTTTAAATGTCGTTTTACAATATTTCACATTCATAATTCGCTCTCAAACATATCGGGATATATCTGAAGAGGTTTTTAATTAGAAAACAATTTTGATATATATAAAGTAGCGTCAGAGTCTATACGAAGGATGCAAGCATATGATGCGGGAATTCTTGCGGGGACCTCATTCCATCCATGATTCCATTCCTCTACACTAAGTCAATTCTTCAAACTCAAAGTTTCGAATTAATCTTTTGGTATTAGCGAAGATACGCTGAAAGAAAGATGCAGTAGCGTGCCATCTGCTATAAGAAACTGAAAATACTTTAGACGTATATGACGCCTTCAAAAATCAAACAACCCTCTATTTCCTCTACTGCAATGATAAACCAATGATATAAATGAATTTATCATTGTAGTATATGCAATGGATTTTGTTTGATTTTTAGAAATTTCATATGAATCTGAAGTGGTTTTAGGTTCCTATTAAATAAATGGTTTATTTCTTTGTGTGAAGTCTTCTTACGGTAGGTCCCTGGTCGGAATACACAAGACAACCCTGATCAGATTCTTAGCTCATTAATATTTTCAATAATGGAATACACATCATTGAAATTTGAATAACTCAAGTAAAACCAAATTTAAATTTAATTGAAAACATTCTGAAAGAAGCTCCAAATATTAAAAAAACTCATAATTTATCCTATAATAAACTATAAGCTATAAGAAACTGAAAACACTTTAGACGTATATGACACCTTTAAATCAAACAACCCTCTATTTCGTCAATTGAAATGATAAATTACTGGTATAAATTAATTTATAATTGTAGTAAGTATAATGGATATTGTTTGATTTTAAGAAAAGTCATACGCATCTGAAGTTGTTTAGTTTCTTATTAAATTAATGTTTTTTCTTCTTTGTGTAAAGTCTTTTTATGGCAGGTCCTCTGGTCAAATACATAAGACAACCCGAACAGCGTTTCATCTCATCACGATTAATAACAATTAAATTCATAACATTGCGAATTTGTGAATAACAAATTACACATGTTAATAAAATTCAAAACTATTATAGATGTGTATGCTTCTTTTTCAAAATTAAACAATTTTCTACTTCTTTTTCTGCGATGAAAAATTAATGGGAAGGCCTAGCTCATCAGTGGTGAACCCTCCCAGCGGTTTCGCCAGTTTAATCTACCATACCGCTGTTATATTGCATTTTTTCGGTTTTCCTTTCATACCAATACTGTTGGTAGACTCTTGGAATGGGTAGTTTAGATGAACTATGGACATAAGCTTTGAGGACAGCAGAAATACATACATTTATAAATATATAATATGCTTCGAGCGATCGCTCTTCCGCAAACATCAATTTGAGTCTGTTATTAAAACAATTATATATTACAAATGTAAAATTAAATGAAAAAACTCTGGAAATAATCTCCTAATATAAAGAAAAGCAATGCATATAATTATAAATATATAATATACTTCGAGCAATCGCTCTTCCGCAAACAATTTGAGTCTTTTTATTAGAACAATTATATTACAAATCTACAATTAAGTGTAAAAACTCTGGAAATAATATCCTAATATAAACAAAAATAATGCATATAATATAAATATATGATATTCTTCGAGCAATCGCTTTTTCGCATTAAATTTGAGTCTTTTATTAAAATAAAATATATTACAAATGTAAAATTAAGTGAAAGAACTCTGGAAATACTTTCCAAATATAAAAAACAATGCATATGTCGTAAACCCAGGTAAGACAACAAGTGAGTTGGAAGCAGTCGGGGTTGAGTGGCAAGGGGTGCAGAGTGGCAAGTCCGCACGGGACAGTAACGACAAAGTTTGGGATTAAAATTAAGTGAAAACAGTTAGAAAAGAATCTCCCTATATAAAAAATCCTTATAATTTCACCCATGTATAAATGATATAAACGGCCCAAGAAACCTTCCATATAGCGTGCAAAGCGTTGACAAATTAGCATAGATAGGCCACACGACTCTATTACCAATAAGCTGTGGCCAAGGAAAGCAATATATTACATAGTTAGTGCTAATTATTTCCTCTTCCAACAACAAGGCAAAAAATGGGTAATATTTTATTCAGGAGTTATTTAATGATATTCATGAATTCTAATCCGCTTTGTTTCTAACCGTTTAAATTGAAATTTTACCCTATATATATATATATATATATATATAAAAGCGTTGATTTTTATATTTTAACAGAGAATTATTAGCTAAAGTCAAATTTTGTTATTAATTATAGTTGTATTTCTTATATTGAATTGGAATATATCTAGTTTTTTTTTAATTATCCCTAGTACACGTGGTACAGGCCATGGAAATCATGGTGGGTAGTTAGCGATTGTTTTTACTGTAAGCGCACCACATGTCTACACATGGGAAAAGCAGTTCGATTTTGAACTTAAAAATATACCAGAGCCCCGTTTGGTTACTTGCACTCGCTGGTGAGGTTGAACTTTTGAAAGAATCGCGGGCCATTGGAGCATTTTTTTTTCAATCAG
>CP092878.1:41816784-41874090 GCA_030710605.1 Cordylochernes scorpioides
TATCGTCCATAAAAATTAAATTGTGACCAATTTGATCTCTATAAGGTCTTAGATAGGGCTCAAGGATCTCGTCCCTGTACCTTTGGGCAGTTAAAGTGCCTCCAGGAAAAATGTGGAGGGGTGTGCGTCTGCTAGAACTGATGCCAGCCCAGACTAAGAAACTGCCCCCTCTAAAACTGTCTATTTCCCTGATGTTACTGGGATGATAGCGGGTTCCAGGCTCCCTCCAGATTAAAACTCGTCGAGAATCTGTGTTTAAACTAAATCTTGACTCGTCACTGAAGAGAACATTGGCCCATTGATCATGAGTCCAGGCGTGATGTTCCAAGCACCAATTCAAGCGGGCTCTCCTGTGAGCAGAGCTTAAAGGGATACAGACCATTGGTCGTCTTGCATAAAGAGCACCTTCGTAAAGCCTTCGGTAAACAGTTTGTCTTGAAATTCTCGTTTCAGTAGCACTTGAGAGTTCATTAGAGAGTTGAATAGCTGTCATCTCCCAATGGCGCTTGGCAGTTACGACCAAATAACGGTCTTCAGAGGTAGGTGATTTTATTTTTCTACCAGAACCTTCATTTCTTTTGATGGTTCCTGTCTCAATGAACTGTTTCCATATTTTGCTGACCACAGAATTATTCACATTTAGCCATTTTGCTACTTCAACTTGTGATTGCCCTGCTTCCATTCTTCCAACAGCTCTCCATTTTAAATCATCAGCTAAAATATTTCGTAAACTCATAATTAACTAAGGATTAAATAAAATTATAATTGGACAATTCTTAGATGGGGTAAACGACACGCCAAATAGCACACTTATAAAGACAAGCAAAAATTTGCATATTTTCAATTTTACCGAATCGAATGGTTGCGATAAATACGACTTAAAATACCTAATTAAATTACTTTTTAGCTTTTAGCGTTGTATATTTTAAAACATATCATTGAAAAACAAAAGTTTCTTATTTTTTGGACACCAGTGTATTTGCTTATATTCAATGAGGAGTTAAAAATTGGTATATATACATTTATATAGATGGTTATCGCCCAATAGGCTTGTAAGACGTCCGTGGCTCACCTGAAGCAAGCGACCTGCTGTATGCTTCATAACAAAAGCCCTCGTACAAGATGGACGATTGGTCCATCGAAATATCGGATTAATAAATAATATTATTACAATCCAAATTAAGCCTTATTTTTAAAATACATTTATATTATGGGAAAAATAAATTTTTCAAATAAGAGTGTGAATATTTTGAATATTAACAATGATGCCTATTTTATATTTGCAATTATTTGTACTATGTTTTTTATCCCCCATTAAATATTAGCAAAATATATTTAAAACTTAATTCTGTTACGTTATGTGGCGCTGAGTTTGTTGTTAAGACACATTAATATGTTATAATATCTTGAAAAAGGTTGGCGTTCAGCCAACTGAAATATTGGCAAAATAAATGATATTTTGATCCAATATATGCCTTTTTAATTAAAGATTTATTTATGGATTGTTATATTTTCGAAACGATACCACAAATATGTAATGGTATTCGACAAAGAGAAATTCAATGCAAGTCTGAATGTGAGCTTTAGCTATGAATAGAGGGAAATATTTCCGTATTATGATATTCAATATTCCAAAACGAACACTCAACAACTATATGGTATGCAATATATACATTAATCAATTTACCTATATATGCTGGATGAAGAATTAGAACGCTATGTTTTATGAATATTTAAACTATTTTTGTTGGGTATGTTTCTTTTTAAAATAAACACAGGGTAATAAGACCAAATCCAAATAAATAAATAGTGTGTGACGTTTCGGTAAGAGCATTGTTACCTTCTTCAGACAAAAGTACTGAGTTTCTGTATATCAAATATCTTTCAGATTTATTGTCTGAATATTTATATGCAGTAGAACCTCCCTGTAAAGAACACCTAATTGCAGAGCCGAAGTGTTCTTTAGGGAGAGGTGTCATCTTACCTGAGAGTTGATAAATTGTAAAATTGGTAATTTTTCAATAGAAAACTGTCATTTATAGAGAGGGGTTTTCTAGTGTGAGAAATGGAGAATAATTTCCCTCTCTTTAACGACGTGTCTGATGAGCGACTATGTCTCTCCATGAGCAATAACTTTTATAAAATATATTTTTCCTGATATAATTCGAACTCCAAAGTACAACTTCCTTAAGTTTTGTCCAAGAGTGTATATTTCAGAGTTATTGTCTGAATCCCGATATACATGCTAAAAGGTTTACAACTTCCTTAAGTTTTGTTCATGAGTGTATCTTTCAGAGTTATTGTCTGAATCCCGATATACATACTAAAGGTACAACTTACTTAAGTTTTGTCCATGAGTGTATCTTTCAGAGTTTTTGTCTAAATCCTAAATACATGCTGAAAGGTACAACTTAAGTTTTGTCCATGAGTGTAGATGATTCTATCAGTTTCCAAGAATTGATCCTTGTATACTGTGTTGCCAAACTCGACATCACCACACCGGAAGTCCATCTGGACCTGACGCGATGTAAAATGACCCCTATACAGACAGGAATTCCAAATTGTAATCCATTTAGCGTTACCCAGGGTGCACCACGTGGAGGCGGATTACACTACACCCGAGAGGGGAAGAGGTCGCCTTGACGCCCCCTCCGCGAGGGGGACTAAACAGGACAAAACTAAGGGCCGACACGACAACGCGGTGTCCCACAAATAAGGCAGTGTCCCAAGCTGCAGAATTTGTTGGGACGACGTTGAAGGCGGCCCTAGGTTTCGAACCTGGAGTCAACCCAACGTGGAGGTGGACGCCTACGCCAAATCCCCTTCCGGGACATCTATTAGGATCGGTAACAATTTATTCCGCCTTCTACATGCTAACAGGTAAGCATTTTAAGGCTCATCTATTAGGATCGGATTCGGCTTATATAGCCGGCACTGGACGGGGGTGGGATCAAACGGGTAGTTTGGGGGTACCGCTCACTTACTCCGTGTTTGGAGTGAATTTACCATTCTTAGTACAGGCGGAGTTGTCGGCGATGTTCAGATTTGTATTTGCATAACGAGGGGAGACATATGTAAATTATCGCACTACGTCCGCCATCTATTGTTGAAGTTTGTATCTATTCTTTGTTTATTGCCGCACATGCGCATTGTTAATTATTTATTTTCAAACAGTGAATGGCGCGCGGGCAATATGCAAAAATGTTGACTCAATCAGGATATTAAAACATATTTATATAAGGAAGCGTATTCGGGAAACGACATTTTTAGGTAGGTTTTCTAAGATATAATATAGATAGGTAATAATATATCCTATTTTTATATTTGTTGTCCTTTATTTTAAATTTTAATGATAATTCAAATTCTATATATACCTCTCTAAACATAAAATTTATATTGTAAAAAACTTTGCCTCTTATAGTTTTTTTTATTGTCTCTAGTACACGTGGTACAGGTCATGATAATCATGGGGGGTAGAAATAGGCGACTGCTTTCATTCTAAGTGGACCACATGTCTACAAATATGAAAAGCAGTTCGACTTTGCGTTCGTAAATGTGTCAGAGCCCCGTTTAGTTACTTTTACTTGCCGGTGGGGTTGGACTTTTACATGATTTGGGGGCCATTGGAGCTTTTCTTTTTAATCAGAAAAAGTTTCCAATGCGGGAATTGAACACGGGTTGTAGCGTTCGAAAGCCAATAGTTTTCAAATGGAAAACATATGGTCGCTTTTTTATACAAAAAGTGGTTTAATTAATATTGTGAAGTTTGAATATCGAAAGACAATTAATAGTGACTGGTATACAACAAAATTCCTTCCATCAGTATTTGAAAAAAAAACCAAGCAAAGCAGACCAAGAGCTCAACTTAGAGGAGTCATTCTTCACCAGTATTACGTTTAAACCTTCAACTGCATATCATTTATATACATAAGGTCTATTAAAACTAAAATCCTTAAATTTCGCAATATGATATTCATGTCCCAAAAGATGAAACTTTCCCTTTAAAATGCACCATTAAAGGGAGAACTACCTGTGTTTTGGTACATATATGTTATTTTAAACAATTTAAAATTGACATCATTTATGGCATACCCTATATAAAGATGTTAGTATATAACAATTATATATACTCAAGTAAAAAGTTCAAGGAAGTGAAAACTCTCAATGTTACCGGTCATCTCTTTATTTAAAGAAGACAGAGAATTTTTTTTACACTTGGTTATCTCGTTCGTCTACAATGAAGAAAACTGTAATATCTTTCAGAATTATTGTCTGAATCCCGATATACATGCTAAAAGGTACAACTTCCTCAAGTTTTGTATCTGAGTGTATCTTTCAGAGTTATTGTCTCAATCCCGATATACATGTTAAAAGGTACAACTTCCTTAAGTTTTGTCCATGAGTGTACCTTTCAGAGTTATTGTCTCAATCCCGATATACTTGTTAAAAGGTACAACTTCCTCAAGTTTTGTATCTGAGTGTATCTTTCAGAGTTATTGTCTCAATCCCGATATACATGCTAAAATGTACAACTTCCTTGAGTATTGTCTATGAGGTATATACAAAGAGTATATTTCTCCAAATAATATATTTCTTTTCTATCTCACGAGACACTAATATCTTATTTCCATATTCGTTTAAAACTCTAAAATTTATTAGAATATATAAAATAAAACGGGGGGTCGGTTGAAGGCTGGTTAAACCGTTTGGTTTTCTATCACTACGACCCGGGTTCAATTCCCACATTGGACCCTTTTTTCTGTTTTGAGAAAAATTCTCCAATGGCCCGCTATTCTTGCGAAGGTCCAACCCCACCAGCGAGTGCAAGTAACCAAAGGAGGCTCTGGCAAATTTGTAAGTGCAAAGTCGAACTGCTTTTCAAATGTGGTGCGCTTACAGTAAAAAGCAGTCGCTAACTACCCACCATGAATATCATGGCCTGTACCATGTGTACTAAGGAAAATAATAATACAAAAATAATAATAAATATCATTAAACTACATATCCATTACAAATATGATTCAAATTAGAGAATAAATAATTTTTCTTTTATTATGTATATATATAATGGAATTTATATATCTTCAATCTAAATAATGAATGCCATATATTTAGCAGAAATATAAGATGCTGAAAAAAGGTTAATATAAATAAATGTATTCAATTATCTCAATGTAGTAATTTCAAATTATAAACTATTCATGCGTGATTCTTACTAATTCCTTACTGCCATTAATGTAATAATATCAGCTGGTTTTATAACTGTTCATCTCCCAATATATGATTATTTAAGTAAGGGCCCAATAGATATAATTGTAAAACGACATTTGAAATACCAAATGTGTTTACCTTCAACGAAAAATCAAAATTTATTTCAAGGAGAAATAATGATTATTTCTAACCTTTTTGATGAGGTATGAAAGGGTGAATTGTGAAGAGTAATGAAAAACGGAAAAATAAAAGTGTACAGGGATGGGAATCGAACCCACAATGTTCCGCTTACCGGGCAGATTCCATGTCCACTAAGCTACCCTGGACATATATTTCCGTTCGTAAATAATACACAAAGTAATTTATAATACAATATAGTATAATGCGGCTTGTGATTGTAAAACGCGATATTTGAAATACTATCCCGCATATGTTTACCTTCAAAGAAAAATCAAAATTTATTTCAAGGAGAAAAAACGTATATTATTTCTATAATTGTTTATTGGAAAGAAGAAAATTTGCGCATATACAATTGTATAGTTCATTATTTTAACTCTAGGTAGCGTATTTCTGTCATGGAATAAAAGTCAACGCATTTCTCTATGATGTATTATATAATTAAAGGAATACATGAAGTTACCTTATCTATATGCATAGAGAAGTTGAGATTGAAAATGATGAGTTTGTGATCAATAGATTGGTATCATTTTTATGACTATCATACAGAACATGGATTGATTGGCAGTTTTGTTGTTTTTCTAACAAGTACCATTATCCGTGATTAGATAAAAGAGCCAATAAGTGGTAGTAGGAACATTTATCTATGTACATAAATACTCTGTTCTTCTCCCCTTTCAGGTAATCAATTTAAGAGATCAATTTGTGTAAACGACTGGAATCCAATAACACAGCTACCTGCCATTAGTAAACGATTGGAAGACAACCTGATAACAACCAGGTATTTACTAAAAAGTCAAATAAACGAAACAGACGACAAGAAAACTGTAAATTCCTGAACACAATCGATTATACTTGTCTCCAAAGAGGTAAAAATTCCTATCGAAAGATTCGGTTTCAACCCAGTTTTCTATTGAAATGTGTTTCATTACAAAGACGCTGGCTGGGCTGCGTCAATTTTTGTCAAGAGGCTAATCTAGAATCGATGACACATTTAGCTGAGACTCTCGACAATGGCCTAATTGCTCGAGGTGGGTAAAAAGTGACGAATAAAGTGATTTAATGAGTGAAGTCTATAAAGGACTCTTAATGGCCTAGGCAATCAAATACAATATGATTCCAGGTTTCGTTTATTTTGGGGAGGATACCTTGCTGCCTTTATTTACATATCGGTAATTATATATCTGCGGCAAGGGTTGGTCTAAATGACAAGATTTATTTAGAAGAGATGATATTGGAAAATTTACATTGCGTGTCCTTCCTCGGTTATAATAAAAAATATTCATATAATTAACGCTGAAATTTGTTAGAAATTCATTTAAGAATCTTCATACATATGATAAGGTCGGTGGTGGGATGGTCTACAACCCGGACACCTTTTTTTTATAATTAAATAAAATGCTCCAATGGCCCCGAATTTTTCAAAGGTCCAACCCCACCAGCAAGTGCAAGTTACCAAACGAGGTTCTGGCACATTTGTAAGTGTAATGTCGTACTGCTTTTCACATGTGTAGACATGTGGTGCACTCACAGTAAATGAAGTCGCATACTTTTAGGGGTATAGCAAGTTTACGCTAATACCTCGTAAATTATGAGTCATAGGCGCAAATATATTAAATAGAGGAAAATTAAAAATAGCAAAAGAATAGAAAAATAATAAAATATTTTTTACTTTTGCACAATTACACATATTTATATACATGTTATATAAAGGTATTATTTAAAATGTTATATTAAAATGTTATTTTATTTGAAGATATATTTCATAGATACAAATATTCTGTTAAATCGACCGCCAGAGGTCACGCTTACCCTATATAAAACCGATTGTTGTTGTTTCACGTTGGTCGGACCAAAACATTTGTACATTATGTAAATAAGCTTTTCATTTTTTTATTCTTACGCCTTAAGCCAGGCAGTACCTTTCTCAAATTATGTTTTTATACAGGGTGATCCAAAAGTCCCGCACAACTTTAAAAATTAATAACTCCGCGAATATTTGCGCTAGAGCAATGCGGTAAACACCATTGTGTTCAGAATGCAATGGGATTTTTTATGGCAAATATTGAAAATTTCGAAATTGATTTTAGTTACAATTTCATTCCCTAGATGGCGCTGTACCAGAATCAGAAATTCAGCGGCCAAATTGTTTGATTAATTGAAAAATATAACTGATCGACACGTATTTTTCCTTTTTGTATACCAGGAAAGAATCCTAATAATATCAAATCGTTAATTAATAAAGCACCATTTCGCCAAAAGTTAGAAGAAATGGTTAACGATTTTTAAATACAATCCGAGATATGTAAAATAGGTATATGCAAATTAAAACATGTAGCAAAAAAATATTTATATTTTTGATAGAGTTTTGTCAAATATATTGAATGTTTGAAAAACATAGCTGAATTCAATACACGATTTTTTGAAATGTTAATATAGTACCAAAAATTATGATGGTACTACTAATAGGATTTCTTGCTATAAGGAATGTGTAATTTCTTGAATAATTGGCGACACTCGACTATTTAACTGGAAATTTGTCATGATCCAACAAATGAAATATAGATGGAAGTGACAAAATACATTTGTCGTACTTTATTCCAAATATCCTATGGGCTTGTCAAATGTTATCATTGTTTATTATACTGTACACGATTTTTAAAAATGTATCCCCTCAAATAAATATAATTTTTAAATCAACCTTTTGCGTTGAAAAACGTGGTAGTAAAATCATTTTGTATTATTTTTTTTTGCCCAAAATTTCTAAAGGTGGGGGGTTACAGAGAATATTCCTTGTGCTATTTCTTTTAATGAGCGAAAAGCGATAAATTAAACATAAGGGGTAAAATTGTGTGTACAGTGTTATTCGAGAAGTTATGACACTTTGGTCTGCACGACATAATATAAGATGTGGGCAAATGACAAACAAACAAAAATTACTGTTCACAAATAAAAAAGAGACAAGATATGAGGACAGAATTTATTTACCCATAACCCAACACAAAGAGCTGCAAAACATTGGTAGATAATATAATACATGGCAGCTTATATAACACATGAGGTAACTTGTCTCTTGGAGGCCTTGTCTCTTGTATTAGATCACAATCCTTGCTCAATGTGGCGCCCTTCATTCTCAAACACCGCCTGCAGACGATAGATGACAGAATGGACAGCATTAATAAAATATCTGATGAAATTGATGAAACGTGCCTTCTAATAGAAGCCTTCAACATGACCAATGTGGTAGGCCGGCATCGATAAACACGCGACTTAATGTACCCCCATATCCAAAAATCGCAAGGCGTCAAGTCTGGTGATCTTGAAGGCCACTGGTGTATAAAGTGGCGACTTATCACACGATCTTCACCGAACGTATCCTTCAGCAATTGTTTGGCACCGCGGGAGATATGAGGAGGTTCTCCATCTTGCATGAATGTTATTTCGCTCAGTGCTTGTCTGTCCTGCAATATGGGGATAACCTTTTCTCTTAAAAGTTGAACATAACGTTCACCAGTTACAGAAGCGGTTTTAAATGTTCTTCCATTTATTTCTTCAAAGAAAAATGGCCCAATAATAAAAGAAGAAGTGAACCCACACCAAACTATAACTCTGCGCTGATGAAGTGGCATTTTGTAAAAATCCTAGGGTTTTCTGTTGCCCAAATGCGGCTGTTTTGAGTGTTAACTTCTCCGTTCAGAGAAAATTGAGCTTTATCTGTCCACAGAACATTCAACAGCCAGTTTTCATCAATATCAATTTGCCGGAAAACCCATGAAGCGAATTCTTGACGCTTCTCAAAATCGCCGACTTTTAGCTCGTGAAGTCTTTGAATTTTTTTACGGGTATTTTTTAAGACAAATTCTTAGTGCTCTCCAAACTTTTCCATACCAAATCCCCGTTTGTCGAGCACTTACTTCTCCATACGTGGATAACGTTTCAATAGCTTCAACATTCTGCGAAACCGTAGCAACCCCTGACTTGCATGTCGATGGTCTTCCACTCCGAGATTTTGCTTCCAGAGATCCAGTCTTCTCCAAAGTTTTTATCATTCGCCTTAGAGAGTAGCAACTCATGGGTCCTTTACCGCTTCGAATACCTTTAAAGGTACGAAACGCTTGTAAAGCTTCAGTTGCAGAATCTGAATTGCAATAAAAAAATTTCACCAAGAGTGATTTATGCTGTAGTGATGGTAAAATAAATTGTTGTGCATGTAAATAGATGAAGATTATTTGCATTTTTTCAAAACCTCATTATGTAAAAATATATGTGTATATAAATTGGATATTTGTTGTTGGCCGAACCAATAACCATACACACCTCATCTCGTTAACGGAATAATGTTCTTTGTCTGGTCTGCCTTTTTTTTTACTCTCTTTGGAGTAGATTTGCTTTTTGATAGTTTTTATTTATGGAGCTGAACCAGTATGATGGCGGTGGTGGAGGAAGTCAGCAGGCCAACAAGCGGCCGCGTTCTGAGGACGAAGACCTCCTCCCGTCTTCCCATCACTAATTTAAATTCAACAGCACGGCGAACTTGTTCAACTTTGAGTGCCAAACCTTCGAAGCGATCATTGCCGACACCAGCCTGGACTCCCCCGAAAAAATACAGATGGCCACCAAAGGACTGATACTGACTCTCGTCCAAGAGGCAGAACTTCTTCTTAAGGACGCCTTCAAGGGAGCCAGTCTAGGAAGACCCAATCCCACAGCCAACGTCCCGATTCCCTCCACCTCTTTCGCCTCGGTAGTGGCAGAGAAAGACAAGCCGGTAAAGCCTGCACCTCCGAAAGCCAAAGCGAAATCCACATTTGTGAATCTGGCTCCTTCCTTCGAATCGCATGTCGTCGTCAGGTCGGCTAACCCCAAAGCAACCCAAGGGAATTTCTGAGGGAAATTCAAAAGATTCATCTTTCCCTAGCGTCATCAAAACACGTGGTGGCGTCCATCAACACCAGCGGCGAGGTGGTTTTTCACCCCAAAACAACCCAAATGGCAAAGTAGCTGGCCACTGGGCTGACCTCCCTGCCAACGGGCCTAAGCTGCCCCGAGTGCCCGGTTATCCTACCAAGATACTGCCTCTTCAGAGTGGACGGGGAGGTGCGGGACGATGAGATATGCGAGAGCTTCCGCTCCAACCACTCCGTGCAGTCACTCCTGGAAAAGCGTGAAATCAGGGTAGTCCATCGATCGAATAATGCGGCACACAGCACTAGTACAGTGTTCATCGAAGTGGACAACCAAGTCGCCGAAATCCTCGGTCAACATGGACGTATTCCTGTGGCGGGTCTAGTGCACAGGTATGAGCGCAGTCATACTTTAAAGCAATGCTTCCGTTGCTGTGGCTTCGGCCACCGCGCTTCTGCCTGTCCAGCTGCCCATCCAATCTGCTATCGCTGCGGCTCTGCAGAGCATGAGGGCATCCGATGCTCGGTCGAGCCAAGCCAAAGCCGCTGCTGCCGCTGCAGAAAAAAAATCTGGATCTCCCACAACCACTTTGCCACATTATCTACCTGTCCCTTTGTAAAAGAGAGAATAGCCCGAACAAGAAACAATGTCTAGGCCATTGCGTGTCCTGCAGGTGAACGCTAAAAAATCACCAACTGTCATTCTTGAAATTGCAAATTTGGCAAATTCGACACAGGCCGACATCGTGCTCCTGCAAGAACTCTCAACTAAGTGTTTATTCGAGATTGTGAGATCAATTATACTTACTCTCCGCGGCAGGTGGGTGTTTTTTCAGGTTATGTATAAAGAGGTTACATTCGTCTATAATAGGTTGTAATCTATATCCATTATAGAGTTTATAACAAACCATATAGTATGTCTTGAATTAAAATCACCGCAAAGGATTACAGGTTGATTTATATACGTTTTGAGCAGATCTCTAATGAATGTTTGATGAACAGGGTTAAATGTATTCGGATGAATGTAGAAATTAGAAATAATTAATTTTGCTTTAACTGTAGAAATAGATATTGTTGTACAAAAAGAATTTGTGAATTTTTCCTCTTTGCTGAACTTTATATTTTTATTTAAAATTATAGTTGCCGTATATTTTTCCCCAGTTTTATTCGAACATATAATTTGAGAGTCCATATCATAAATAACATTTTCATGTAAAACATATGGTTCTTGAATCAAAAGAATGTCAGGTGAAGGA
The DNA here is from genome assembly GCA_030710605.1 of Cordylochernes scorpioides. Lineage (NCBI taxonomy): Eukaryota > Metazoa > Arthropoda > Arachnida > Pseudoscorpiones > Chernetidae > Cordylochernes > Cordylochernes scorpioides. Next base: position 41,828,333 of record CP092878.1, read on the forward strand.
TATTCATATATCAAACAAAATGTTAACGCGGGATTCGATCCCGGTTCATGACTGTCTGGAAATGAGGGTGTTACCCACTCGTCCTTGTCAGGTGGGTCATCTCTAGTGTTGGCCTGTAGTTTACTTATCGCAGTAAAACTTTTTCTTACATTTTGTTGAATACATCTCACATTTTCAACCATATAGGATATTAATCTATTTAAGATTAAGCTTCAAATTGTATTTGCTACATCATTTCCCTCGTGTATTTGTGAATATTGTGTCCTTTGGATAATTTTGTCTATTTGTGATTTGTAAATCGGGCATTCACTTGAATTTGATTTATGGTTTGTAGAAAGGTTTTTAAATTTAGGGTGCTTAGAGAAATGGTGACAATTTGGCGCTTCAGTACAGTTGTGGCTACCCTGTACACCGCATATTTTACATATTTTAATGTTTTGGCAGTCTTTTGTTTTGTGGTACGGATTAAATTCAAAACACTTTTGGCATTGTCTTACAAATATTCTGTCTTGTGTAGAACATCGCTCAAAATAGGTGTATATCTCATTACCCATTTTTCTTAAAATTTGGTAAACTTTAGGAGTTACTTTTAATACTATATTGTGATATGCAGAGTTAAATCCCATTCGCGGTACGAGACAAGCGATGCCAAACACGTCCGCACAGTTGGCTTCAGAAGCCATATATCGATTATGTTTATTTTAATTTGTTGGTGTGGCTTGTGGAAAGGCTGCTGATAAAATTATAATTAAAATTAATTTATTTAAAGCAAGACATTATAAAGAGAAAATAAGCAACGGTTGAAATAACGGCCGTTGGAGTTTTAGCCCTAGATGTTTACCGCTGCAGTGTGGCCAGATCAAGTGTGTCGGAAGAAGCCAGCCGCTAGAAAGTTCTGGATGACGCCGCGCATGCGTAGTGAAGTGTTCTTAAAACACGTGCTTGCCGAGGCAAAGTGGGGCCGCCATCTTTCTGCCCGTATGTGTTTTGAAGCTTTGTTCGCTGAAGCAAAGTGCGGTCGCCACAAATTCATTTGAAAAATTCAACTATCCCTGATCATTTATTTTACTCTGGGATGCCGTCACTACAGGATAAAGTACTCTTGGTGAAATTTTATTATTGCAATTCAGAATCTCCCACTGAAGCTTTACGAGCGTTTCGTAACTTCAAAGGTATTCGAAGAGGTAAAGGACCCATGAGTTGCTACTCTCTAAGGAGAATGATAAAAAATTTTGAGAAGACTGGATCTCTAGAAGCAAAACCTCGGAGTGGAAGACCATCGACACGCAAGTCAGTGGCTGTTACGGTTTCGCAGAGTGTTGAAGCTATTGAAACGTTATCCACGTATGGAGAAGTAAGTGCTCGACAAGTTTCTCGACAAACGGGTATTTCGTATGGAACAGTTTGGAGAGCTCTAAGAATTTTTCTTAAAAAATACCCATACAAAATTCAAAGATTTCACGAGCTAAAAGTCGGCGATTTTGAGAAGCGTCAAGAATTTGCTGCATGGGTTTTCCGGCAAATTGATATTGATGAAAACTGGCTGTCGAATGTTCTGTGGACAGATGAAGCTCACTTTTCTCTAAATGGAGAAGTCAACACTCAAAACAGCCGCATTTGGGCTACAGAAAACCCTAGGATTTTTACAGAAATGCCACTTCATCAGCCCAGAGTTACAGTTTGGTGTGGGTTCACTTCTTCTTTTATTATTGGGCCATTTTTCTTTGAAGAAATAAATGGAAGAACTTTTAAAACCGTTTCTGTAACTGGTGAACGTTATGTTCAACTTTTGAGAGAAAAGGTTATCCCCATATTGCAGGACAGACAAGCACTGAGCGAAATAACATTCATGCAAGATGGAGGACCTCCTCATATCTCCCGCGGTGCCAAACAATTGCTGAAGGATACGTTCGGTGAAGATCGTGTGATAAGTCGCCACTTTATACACCAGTGGCCTTCAAGATCACCAGACTTGACGCCTTGCGATTTTTGGCTATGGGGGTACATTAAGTCGCGTGTTTATCGATGCCGGCCTACCACATTGGCCATGTTGAAGGCTTCTATCAGACGGCACGTTTCATCAATTTCAACAGATATGTTATTTAATGCTGTCCAATCTGTCATCTATCGTCTGCAGGCGGTGTTTGAGAATGAAGGGCGCCACATTGAGCAAGGATTGTGATCTAATACAAGAGACAAGGCCTCCAAGAGACAAGTTACCTCATGTGTTATATAAGCTGCCATGTATTATATTATCTACCAATGTTTTGCAGCTCTTTGTGTTGGGTTATGGGTAAATAAATTCTGTCCTCATATCTTGTCTCTTTTTTATTTGTGAACAGTAATTTTTGTTTGTTTGTCATTTGCCCACATCTTATATTATGTCGTGCAGACCAAAGTGTCATAACTTCTCGAATAACACTGTACACACAATTTTACCCCTTATGTTTAATTTATCGCTTTTCGCTCATTAAAAGAAATAGCATAAGGAATATTCTCTGTAACCCCCCACCTTTAGAAATTTTGGGCAAAAAAAATAATACAAAATGATTTTACTACCATGTTTTTCAACGCAAAAGGTTGATTTAAAAATTATATTTATTTTTGAGGGGATACATTTTTAAAAATCGTGTACAGTATAATAAACAATGATAACATTTGACAAGCCCATAGGATATTTGGAATAAAGTACGACAAATGTATTTTGTCACTCCCATCTATATTTCATTTGTTGGATCATGACAAATTTCCAGTTAAATAGTCGAGTGTCGCCAATTATTCAAGAAATTACACATTCCTTATAGCAAGAAATCCTATTAGTAGTACCATCATAATTTTTGGTACTATATTAACATTTCAAAAAATCGTGTATTGAATTCAGCTATGTTTTTCAAAACTCTATCAAAAATATAAATATTTTTTGCTACATGTTTTAATTTGCATATACCTATTTTACATATCTCAGATTGTATTTAAAAATCGTTAACCATTTCTTCTAACTTTTGGCGAAATGGTGCTTTATTAATTAACGATTTGATATTATTAGGATTCTTTCCTGGTATACAAAAAGGAAAAATACGTGTCGATCAGTTATATTTTTCAATTAATCAAACAATTTGGCCGCTGAATTTCTGATTCTGGTACAGCGCCATCTAGGGAATGAAATTGTAACTAAAATCAATTTCGAAATTTTCAATATTTGCCATAAAAAATCCCATTGCATTCTGAACACAATGGTGTTTACCGCATTGCTCTAGCGCAAATATTCGCGGAGTTATTAATTTTTAAAGTTGTGCGGGACTTTTGGATCACCCTGTATATCTCATAAGCTCAATTAAAGCTATTTTTAATATTCATATTTGATTATTATATTTTCAAGATTTTTGCCACGACTGCACCACCATAGCATAATCATCAATATGATCCAAAACAACAGAAATCTTATCTATTTTATTTATTAATATTAGATACATATATATTATTATTATTATTATTATTATATATATTATGAAAATAGGTTTTTCTACTGTTTTTTGAATATTATTGAGATAAGCTTTTATTTGCTTGTAGAGGAATTTGCTTGATCTTGGAATCCACGAGTATGTGATATTGCATTCGTGGTAATAATAATCAAAAATAGTTTAGATCAGATTTAGCTTTAATTGAGCTTAAGGGATATATTAAAAAAAAACAGAATATAATAAAGTACTGCCTGATTTAAGGCACGTAGAATAAGGAAAACAAAATAATATTTGCCTAATTACAAAAGGTTCGAACCGACCAACGGGAAACAACAACAATTATTTTCATATGGAAGGTCGCGATCTCTGGCGGTCGACTTTACAAAGTAGTTTTCTCTAAGAGTTATAACTTTAAAGCGAAATATAATTTTTATATAATATACTAGCGGACGTACCCGGCTTCGCCCGGGTTTTACCCGAGTAAAGGTTTGTCTAACGAATCTCTCGATAAAGTGAACATATTTTCCCGGTCCCTTGAAAAATACTCGATAAGTTGAATAAAATCAATATTAATTGATTCCCTCGGTAATAGGAAGTTAAAGGAATAGTATCTTGCCTTGGAATTGTATCATTATTCTTGTATGGATGTACCCGGCTTCGCCCGGGTTTTACCCGAGTAAAGGTTTGTCTAACGAATCTCTCGATAAAGTGAACATATTTTCCCGGTCCCTTGAAAAATACTCGATAAGTTGAATAAAATCAATATTAATTGATTCCCTCGGTAATTGGAAGTTAAAGGAATAGTATCTTGCCTTGGAATTGTATCATTATTCTTGTATGGATGTACCCGGCTTCGCCCGGGTTTTACCCGAGTAAAGGTTTGTCTAACGAATCTCTCGATAAAGTGAACATATTTTCCCGGTCCCTTGAAAAATACTCGATAAGTTGAATAAAATCAATATTAATTGATTCCCTCGGTAATTGGAAGTTAAAGGAATAGTATCTTGCCTTGGAATTGTATCATTATTCTTGTATGGATGTACCCGGCTTCGCCCGGGTTTTACCCGAGTAAAGGTTTGTCTAACAAATCTCTCGATAAAGTGAACATTTTTTCCCGGTCCCTTGAAAAATACTCGATAAGTTGAATAAAATCAATATTAATTGGTTCCCTCGGTAATTAGAAGTTAAAGGAATAGCATCTTGCCTTGGAATTGTATCATTATTCTTGTCTCAAATAAATTGCCGTGTCATCCTGAATTTTGTCTTTCCTAATTTTCTACATTACAAAAGCATCGTATCACCATGATAATATTTGGAGCAAATTGTTGAATTATAACAGATAAATTAGAATATTTATCTTGATTATTTTCAGGCGAAAAGTTATTTCAAAAATTATTATTTGCTAGAAACCTACCCCGGACTATACTAAATAACTTCCTAAAGTTTCATGGCGTTCCAATGAGTGGTTTGGTTAGGCATAAAGGACAGACACACATACATTCATTTTTATATAGATATAGTAAAAATAAAGAAGGCATTTCCTGACCACGAGCAAATGTGCCTTTTATATGGCAGAGCGCCATCTAGTGGAGCAAAAATAAAATAAACTTTTATTTAACTTGCTCCGTGATATTTGGCCAACCCAATTTCGTGATAAATCAAGAAAAACCATCCACGAATCTAAAAGCCAATCTAAAAAGCAATTGTTTTCGTGGTCAGGAGATACCTTCTTTATTTTCAATATCAACACCTGACTCACTTATCTTCTATTTTTTCTATTGTTTTTTCAATATATATAGTATAAAAAAACGTTGAAATTTTACGGAGTTGTTCAGGCGTTAAATCTACCTAACTTCCCTTATAATATTTATAATTTTGGCAGACGCGTCGATGGCAAGGGAATCATCATCTAATTCTCGTTCAATTAGCCATCGTGAAAACTACTGAATTGTGGCCTTTACATTATATAGAGCAGGTTTAAACAAACGTACTATATAATAAGACACCGAGTTCACCTAACCTAACCTGTGAGCAGGACAGAATAGTTAGCCCAGGTTCAGTAAGAGATGTAGCAAGTAATTTAAGACTAATCGTATGGTAACATACGACGGGGATGATTGAGTGGGAAGAGGACCGATAAAAACATCTGCTTCTCTCCAAAACAGATAAAAAGAGAGGAGACATCTCCATTATTCATCATTCGGAGAGTTTGCATTTTTATAAGTTCATTAGAGAGAGCTCCGCGCTGTTTTAAAAGTTGGAAAAAGAACTTCACCAATCAGAACTCTTGGACTTCCATCAAATTAGCCTCAGTGTGTGATAGGCATCTTGTTGATTTACTTCTTTCTGCTTTAAATATCTCAAGAAAGATTTCTAGTAAATTGGATTAGCTAATATGAAAACCCTCTAGTACAGACACCCATATTTATTCCCTACCAAGATACTTTCCACGGATATGCTATTATTCAATAAAAATGCAATGATATCATTGCAGTAAGGACAGTGATATTTTTTATTTTTAAAATAGTCATACACGCAATAATATTTTTAATTGATATTTATTCCGAGAGATCCATACAAACAAGGCACCTCAGTTGGCCGGTATTATGATCAGGGTATATGGACGATCTGATCTGCTCCATGGACAAGACACCACCAGCACCTCAGTTGGCCGGTATTGTGATCAGGGTGCATGGACCGATCTGATCTGCTCCATGGACAAGACACCACCATCTCAGTTAGCCGGTATTGTGATCAGGGTTCTTGGACCGATCTGATCTGTTCCATGGACAAGGCACCACCACCTCAGTTGGCCGGTATTGTGATAAAGGTGCATGGACCGATCTGATCTGTTCCATGGACAAGACACCACCACCTCAGTTAGCCGGTATTGCGATCAGGGTTCTTGGACCGATCTGATCTGTTCCATGGACAAGGCACCACCACCTCAGTTGGCCGGTATTGTGATAACGGTGCATGGACCGATCTGATCTGTTCCATGCACAAGACACCACCACCACCTCAGTTGGCCGGTATTGTGATCAGGGTGCATGGACCGATCTGATATGCCCCATGTACAAGACACCACCACCTCATTTGACCGGAATTGTGACAGGGTGCATGGACCGATCTGATCTGCTCCATAGACAAGACACCACCACCTCATTTGACCGGTATTGTGATCAGGGTGCATGGACCGATCTGATCTGCCCCATGTACCAGACACCACCACCACCACCTCAGTTGGCCGGTATTGTGATCAGGGTGCATGGACCGATCTGATCTGCTCCGTGGACAAGACACCACCACCACCTCAGTTGGCCGGTATTGTGATCAGGGTGCATGGACCGATCTGATCTGCTCCATGGACAAGACACCACCACCACCTCAGTTGGCCGGTATTGTGATCAGGGTGCATGGACCGATCTTATCTGCTCCATGGACAAGACACCACCACCACCACCTCAGTTGGCCGGTATTGTGATCAGGGTGCATGGACCGATCTGATCAATGGACAAGACACCACTATCATCATTCCGAGAGATGGCGCTAATATTCAGAAACTTTCATTTGCACAACTAGTAGACCCCTTTTCATAATTTATCAAAACGATTGCAGGGCAACTTAAAAGTTCTAATTTTCCTTCATTTTGAATGACACGTTACATTTTTATAGGCATTATTTATTGGAATTGAAGTTATTCTGTAAAAAGGTTTAGTGTCGAAGAATTTATAAGATATTATTCCAGAATATATTCATATATACAATCATAGACAAAACCTTAGGAAGTGGAAATTCTTTGTTATCGCCGGAGGTAGGTTTTTTTTCAAGGAGAGTAGAAATTTTGTTCACACTTGGTAATCTCGTTTGTATTCAATAGAGGACACTGTGCATCAAAAATATTTCTGAGTTATTGTCTGTATCCCGATATACATGCTGAAAGGTACAACCTTTTCAAGTTTTGTCTATGATTGTATTTGTATTATTTATCTGTTTTTCAGTTTTTTTTTATCTATTCGCCAATGGTAAATTTTATCGGCGTTAGAATATTTCTATTTTGTTACATTGATGCACTTTTGGGTTTATTAATTTTTATGTCACACTGCACCCTCACGAAAGATTAATGTTTTATAAGTTTATATTTCATTATTGCTTCTCTCTCTCTCTTAGATGTCCCATTTCACTTAAATAATGTTTATATCTTAAATATTGTTCAATAAAAATATTATAGACTAAAACTTCTATTCTTTATCCAAATTTTCTATAAAAATAAGTTTTATAAATATATCTGAAATTTTTAAGAAAAAAAATGAGTGTAATATATTTCAGGATATCGGGGTTTTTACTAAGGTAATTAATATACGTCATGTCTCAAAGGCCAATACCCACTTCCCCCTGCACTTGACGGAAATAAATTACTTCCCTTTAAACCAAATGGAGGTCCAACATTTTTTAAACTATTAAAACACCATCATGTCACAGGGCTTTACATATGTGCTTGGATAGCGAAACGCCTTAATTACATAACGCTTTCTTAGAATTTAGAAGATAAATAGTTAGGTATTTTGACTGATATTTTTACTTTACATAAATCACAACTCGTGAATGTTATTTAAAATTCTAATATATTGGAAAAAAAAGGATTGTTTGGTTTGTGAGTTTTGGACCATTACAAAAGAAATATCTGTCTATAGCGCCACCTCTAAATAGCACCTTCCTCTCTATAGCACCCTATTTTGATGAGTCCAAAAAGGGGGCGCTATAGACAGGTTTGCTGTACTACTTTGCATATGTGCTTGGAAAGCGGAACGCCTTCTTAGAGATAAATAAGAAGTTTAATAGTTAAATATTTTGACTGGTATATTTTACCTCACATAAATCACAACTCGTGAATGTAATTTAAAGTTATTGAAAAATATATATTGAAAAAATTCAAGATTGTTTGGTTTGTGAATTTTTGACCATTACAAAAGAAATACTACTTTGCATATGTGGTTGGATAGCTAAAGGACTTAATTACATAACGTCTTCTTAGAGAGAATTAAGTAGATAAATAGTTTAACACAAAGCAATAACGCGCCATCTATACATATAAAATAAAAGGATTTAAAAGTGCGAATGTTTCTTTTATACATAAAACGAACTTCGACTGTCCTTACTGCGAAGAAAAAATATATTGGGAGGGCTTGGCTCATCAGTGGTGAACCCTCCAAGCGGTTTCGCCAATTTAATCCACCAGACCGCTTCTCAGAGCTCTAATACTGTATTGGATCATTCTGCTTTTATATGCTACAATGAAGGATGGAGTCTCAGAAATGGTTTTAGATTCCATCCTTCAGTGTAGCATATAAAAACAGAATGATCCAATACAGTATTAGAGCTCTAAAGAAGCGGTTTGGTAGATTAAGTTTGCGAAACCGTTGGGAGGGTTCACCACCTATTAGGTAAGCCCTCCCAATATTTTTTTTTCATCGCAGTAAGGACAGTAGAAGTTTGATTTATTTATGAGAAGAAACATCCGCGTCTTAATATATTTATTCGTTATATATAGATGCCACGTTATTGATTTGCATTAATAATTGTTTTTACAATGATACTGTCGATGTGAGGAATAAAATATAATTCATTCTTCTTTCGATGATATTCTTAGTAGTCAATCCTAGTATTTTTAAGTTTTCAACTGGTTTGACAAGATTATCATGCAAGTTAATTACATCGTTTTTGACCATTGAGAAAATATAAAAATATTTGTTTTCTCTCTTAATATTTTAAGTTTGATGTTTTCATACCACACATATTTATTTTTCCTAATAAATTTTAATTGTAATCTTAAGATTTGTTACCAACATATTACCGTTAGATCATCTGCATATCCAATAATTTCGTTATTAGATTCCTGAAAGTTGGTTAATATTTTATTCATTTTCATGTTACAAATTGTCGTAGATAAGGGTCCTTCTTGTAGACATAGGGTAAATACTATCAGATGTATGATGCATTAGCGCGCCATCTGTTATCAAAATTCGAAACTATTATAGACGCGTATGATTATTTTAAAAAATAAACAATTTCTACTGCCCTTACTGCAATGGAAATATTAATCGGAGGGCCTGGCTCATCATTGGTGAACCCTCCCAGCGGTGTCCCCTCTTTAATAAGGGCTTATAATAATAATGCTTATAAACGAATATTTTTTGATTAATTACAGTTAACTGCGAGCAAATGAAATTAACAAAATACTTACCTTTTTATAATACACATTGGTACCTATTCTTTTAGTTTTGAACGTCATTCTGAAAAATAATTTTTGATAAACAAATCAAAATACCCATTAATATTAATTCACGTTTTAGAAGACAAACATAAAATATGAATAAACGCATTAATAAAATATTATTAAGGTTTTTTTATATTTTAAACATTTACATATATTAAAAATATAAATATTTTAATTTTTTTCACTTATATTTTTATGATTTTAATAGGAATTAAACATAATTATAAATTAATTTCTGCTTATTATATGCACATATATTTATTTTAGAGATTAATATATATTATTTTGTGTTTGGTAAAAAAATTATATGCGCTTTTATATTCGTTTGGTATATTATTAATTTGTTAACGTGCATAGAATCGATTGACATTAATTGACTTTTTTTTTCAATCAAATATAGTAACTATAAAATATTAATACAGACCAAAATATATTTTTGCATATACATTTTTAATATAAATGCATATTAAAAATATATTTGCATGCATAAAATTAAAATAGAAAAGAAAAATATTCAAAAGAATATAAAATATTTCGTAATTAATGAATGCATCTCTTTTATATATAATCTAATTAAATAATTAATTTTCGAACCGTATTTAGCATAAATACAAATATAATTATAAATATAACCTTTATTAAGTTAACTCTATTCTACTTAGAATCTAGAAATTTTGTCTGAAATAAATCATATCAATAGCTATTCAATTAAAAAGGCATATATTGGATCAAAATATCATTTATTTTACCAATATTTCAGTTGGCCGAACGTCAACCTCTATCAAAGTATTAAAACATATTAATGTATTAGACATATATACTCGTAATTAAACAATATTAAACATATTAATATAAATTAAGATAAAAGGGATTTCCTGATGGTGCAACTGAAAGTTGCTGATGTCTTGCGCCACTATTTTTCACATATTAATATAAGCAAACTGAAATATTTGTAAAATAAATGATATTTTGATCAAATATATGCCTTTTTAATTAAATATTTATTTATGGATTGCTTTATTTTCAAAATTAATGGCTATTTGAAATGGCCGCCTCTGACATGAGGAACAGACGCCATGTGCAGTTGCTCCTAACATAAAATAATTACATCTCGATTTTATTAATAAATCCTGTTTCACTCCAATTCGTAACGCCGTTTGGCCTTTCGACAAGCTTGATGTCACTCAAGTTTTCGTTGCTGCGATTGCTTTCTATAGAATGGATGTCTTGCAATCAATGAATATTTTCCTGTTTTTATAAATATTAGCCAGTTTCCAGAGGAACCTTTAACGCAAATTTGATGTGGAGAATCCATATTGGAAGAGAAACGTCTACTACGACGCCTCATTCTGCCTTCGACCAAAACATGGAGTACAAACGCTGCTCAATGTTTATCAGTCTAGTGTAGAGTCCTAGTATGGTCAATGTGGGTTGTAGTACTAGACCAATTAATCAGTTAGTTCTATGCTGCTAGAGAATATTTGAAAGCCGTGCTGAATGATGCAGGATCGAAATGACCTAGTCCAAGTTATGAGACGGAAATATTTACGGGGCTGATAACCAAAATAATTGATTTTTGAGCCCCGCTGGACGCATAAAGCGGAATAAATCAGTTTTAAAAAATCAGACTAAAAAGTAATGAGACAGTCTGCATTTTACTTCAGAAAAACTGTATAGCCAAATAGGAGAACGCTTCACGATTTTGCGTGTCATCCTTGCACAGGAGCCATGATAATATTCTCTGTATCGTTTCTATTGTAGTACTTGTACCGCCGAACAAGCCAAATAGGGGATGATCCAATATCAGAATACAAACAGTGAGGACAAATTGAATCTGTTTCATACTTTTCATTTTTCATATTTCACATTTATAATACAATATAATGCGGCTCATGATTGTAAAACGACATTTGAAAATTATCGCGCATGTGTTTCTTTTAAACGAAAAATCTAAATTTATTTTTAAGGAGAAATAACGATTATTTCTAACCTTAGAGATAAGGTATGAAAGGATGAATTGTGAAGAGTAATGATAAACGGAAAAATAAAGTGTCCAGGGATGGCTAATTATATTTTTCCGTTTATTATTACTCTTCACAATTCATCCTTTCATACTTCATCCATAAGGTTAGAAATAATATTTATTTCTACTTGAAAATAAATTTAGATTTTTCGTTTAAAAGAAATACATGCGGAATAATTTTCAAATGTCGTTTTACAATATTTTACATTTAGAATTAACTCTCAAACATATCGGTATATATCTGAAGAGGTTTTTAATTAGAAAATAATTTTACAATATAAAAAGTAGCGTCAGAGTCTATACGAAGGATCCAACCATATGATGCGGGAATTCTTGCGGGGGCCTCATTCCATCCATGATTCCATTCCTCTACACTAAGTCAATTCTTCAAACTCAAAGTTTCGAAATTAATCTTTCGATATTAGCGAAGATACGCTGAAAGAATGATGCATTAGCGTGCCATCTGCTATAAGAAACTGAAACAACTTTAGATGCGTATGACGCCTTCAAAAATCAAACAACCCTCTATTTTCTCTACTGCAATGATAAACCAATGGTATAAATGGATTTATCATTGTAGTATATGCAATGAATATTGTTTGTTTTTTAGAAATTTCATACGAATCTGAAGTGGTTTTAGGTTCTTATTAAATAAATAGTTTTCTTCTTTGTGTGAATTCTACTAACGGTAGGTCCCCTGGTCAAATAAACAAGACCAAGACAAATACACCTTGAGCAGATTCTCAGCTCATTAATATTTTCAACAATGAAATACACACCATTGAAATTTGAATAACACAAGTAAAACCAAATGCGAATTTATTGTAAAACATTGTGAAAAAGTCTCCAAATATAAAAAAACTCCTAATTTCTCTTATAATAAACTATAAGCTATAAGAAACTGAAAACACTTTAGACGTATATGACTCCTTTAAATCAAACAACCCTCTATTTCCCTTCCTGCAATTATACATTTTGGTATAAGTAAATTTATCATTGTAGTAGGTGTAATGGATATTGTTTGATTTTTGAAAAAGTCATACGCATCTGAAGTGGTGTCAGTTTCTTATTAAATAAATGGTTTTATTCTTTGTGTGAAGTCTTCTTACGGTAGGTCACTGGTCAAATACATAAGACAACCCGAAACTTATCTAATCATGATTAATAACAATTAAATTCATATCTTTGGGAATTTGAATAACAAATTACAAATGTTAATAAAATTCAAAACTAATATAGCCCAGTATGATTCTTTTTCAAATTTAAACAATTTATACTGTTCTTACTGCAATGAAATATTAATAAGAGGGCCACCATTAGTGGTAAACTCTCCCAGCGGTTACGCCAGTTTAAGCTACCATACCGCTGTTATATTACGTTTTTCGGTTTTCCTTTTATAGTTATACTGACGCAGACCTCTTGGAAATAGTATTTTAGATGAACTATGGACATAAGCTCTAAGGACAGCAGAATTACATACAATTATAAATATATAATATTGTTCGAGCAATCGTTCTTCCGCAAACAATTTGTATCTTTTATTAGAACAATTATATTACAAATGTAAAATTAAGTGAAAAAACTGGAAATACTCTCCAAATATAAAAAACAATACATATGTCGTAAACCCGGATATGACAACAAGTGAGTTGGAAGCAGTCGGGGTTGAGTGGCAAGGCGTGCAGAGTGGGAAGTCCGCACGGGACAGTAAGGACAAAGTTTGGGATTAAAATTAAGTGAAAACAGTTAGAAAATAATCTCCATATATGAAAAAATCCTTATAATTTCACCCATGTATAAATGATAAAACGGCCCAAGAAACCTTCCATATAGCGTGCAAAGCGTTGACAAATTAGCATAGATAGCCCACACGACTCTATTTCTAATAACCTGTGACCAAGGAAAGCAATATATTACATAGTTAGTGCTAATTATTTCCTCTTCCAACAACAAGGCAAAAAATGGGTAATATTTTATTCAGGAGTTATTTAATGATATTCATGAATTCTAATCCGCTTTGTTTCTAACCGTTTAAATTGAAATTTTACCCTATATATATATATGTTGATAATAAACAACAACATTGTATATATATATATATATATATATATATATAAGCGTTGATTTTTATATTTTAACAGAGAATTATTAGCTAAAGTCAAATTTTGTTATTAATTATAGTTGGATTTCTTATATTATATTGGAATATATATATATTTTTTAATTATCCCTAGTACACGTGGTACAGGCCATGGAAATCATGGTGGGTAGTTAGCCACTGTTTTTACTATGAGCGCACCACATGTCTACACATGTGAAAAGCAGTTCGATTTTGCACTTACAAATGTGCCAGAGCCTCGTTTGGTTACTTGCTCTCGCTGGTGAGGTTGGACTTTTTAAAGAATCGCGGGCCATTGGAGAATTTTATTTTTTGTTCAATCAGAAAAAAGTGTCAAATGCGAGAATCGAACCCGGATCGTAGTGGTCGAAACCCAAACGGTTTAACAAGCCTTCTACCGACCCCCTGAAATATATATATATGTTATATCAAAATATTATTCTATTTAAAATTATATTTCATTGATCCAAATACTCTTTTAAATCGACCGCCAGAGGTCACTCTTCCCCTATAAAAATTCGTTGTTGTTTTTTCCCAATGGCCGGCTCAAATCTTTTGTACATTATGTAAATAATCTTTTGTTTTCCTTATTCTACTCGCCTTAAGCCAGGCAGCACTTTTATCAAATTATGTATTTTTTATATATCCCTTTAACTCAATTAAATTACTGATCAAAAGTATTTTTCATTATCATACTTTAAGGATTTCAACCACGACTGCATTACCATAATCCTCAACATGATCTAAAATCAAGCAGAAAATCTCTATTCATGTTTATATAATATATATAGAATCTTAAAGTTTATAAAGAAACAATAGATCATATATTTAGAAACATATTTGTATAGCGGGTATATTGTATATACACTATATTGTGAATATATATGTTGTGCGAAATAGTATTGAAACTATATATATATAGTTTCAATATAATGTTTATAAAAAACAACTATATATTATAAATATTTTTTTGAATTAAAATATATTATATTTAAGAATTAAGATAATTTTATATAAACATTATTTAATATACAGTTAAACCTGTCTATAGCGTCCCCTCTAAATTGCGCCTCCCTTTTTATAGCGCCCGATTTTAAATACGTAGTACGATGCGATTTACATTAAAAGTGACCTGTCTATAACACCCCTTCTCTATAGCATTCTATTTTGGTGAGTCCCAAGAGGGGGCGCTATAGACAGGTTCAACTGTATTTCAATTTTTGTATTTAAAAGAATGTAATTTTCAATTATGATTTTTAAACCATGTCAGATAAATTCATTATATATTATCTAATTATATTTTTTTAAAAGAAAGTCATCTCCCCTGATTACGTATTTGTATATTGTAAAGGCATATTAATTCTCTCCCATCATGTATTTTAAAGAATCTCTATGATAAATGTATCATTCTCAATAAACACCTGACATTTATATACAGCAAAGCTTCGCTCAAACGAACCGGAATATAGGAAACCTTTTATTAAAACAAACGTAAATATTTTCCAATTAGAGTTAAATCTGTCTATAGCGCCTTCCTCTATATACCGCCTTCCTCTCTATGGCGCCAGATTTTAAACATTAAAATGTAAACATTTTACATTAAAAGTGACCTGTCTATAGCGCCCCCTCTCTATAGCACCTATTTTGGCGAGTCCCAAGAGAAGGCGCTATAGACAGGTTTAACTGTATTCTGATTGAATAATAAAGTATGAAATCGTAATAATGACCCCATGACTTTCTAATAGAACAAATGGAAGTTCTAATGAAATTTACTATTGGGATGTATACTTTTATCGAGATTTCTTTATAGAGTTAAACTATTAACTAATATTTAACAATATTAACTTTGAGAAATGCATTTCCTGATCGTAAAACCTGAAGTTACTGAATCGCTTGCGCCATCTGTCGGAATAAATATCAACTATTTATTGATTCTTAATTATTCCTGATGATTGCCAAAAAGCCTTTACTTAATTGAACAAGAAGAGCTAACCACGTAGGTGTTTCTGGATGTTGGTCCTTATCAACGTGGCCTTATCAAGCTGTATCTCAACGACCAAATATTTGATCTTTGAGAACTCTTTTAAAATCAAGAACTGGGATTATGAGGCTGTAAGGGCGTGAGAACGTCAACATTGCCATTTTGCTTGTCGAACTAACATTCAAATATCTACCAGGTGCGTAGACTTTAAATATGTGGTACATCAAAGTGTGTGTGTGTGTGTAAACAAATATAGTAAAATTTTAAATTATTCTGAAAGTCTGCAACATGAAGTATTTTGCATAAAACCTTAAATGCTGGAAATTTCTTCATTTACGGGGCTGCTAACCAGAATTGATGATTTTTGAGCCCCAGAACCTTAATTGCTACCTATGTATATATTTGTATTTATTTTATTGGTTGTTTTGTTGTTTTGGTGTCAATTGTTTATGTAAAATATTTCTCTGATATCAGTGTTGTTGCTTGAAGCAAACATCCCTTGTGGGGATATCGCGTATGATTTGATAATAATAAATGAATATATTGCATAATAGATGATTTTATTAATTGGATTTTTTGTTAAATATTAAATGCTAAAAACATTTTATAATATCAATAAACATTTTATTTTTGAAATATGAAAACATTTAATTAACACTTTATTAACATTTTATTCCTATATAAATTCAGAGAAAAGTAAATACTACTACTAATAGATAAACTTAACAATAATAAAAAAGAGAACCAATATTTAAAACAAAACATTAGAAAAATTCTCAGGCGTGGCGTGTAGAAGAGAAAAATGACAAAGAAAGAGGTGTTGACAAATAGAAACCTGAGGAAATTACCAACACCATTCCTTTTGTATAATTTATCCATTTAGAAATATTTTCTTTTTAACAAAATAAAACTGCTTAAAATGATGGTTAATGATGGTTTTTGAAAAATAAACGAGATAAAAAAAAACTTTCTTTGAAAAAATACAAATTAGATTCTTTCAGATTTTCTAACATCATTAATTAAAATAGGGAAAACTTTCCTTCAAATATAAAAAAAAGAATACATGCAACTAATTAAAGATAGAGATAAAAAGAATAAATATTGTTATATATTTGATATATTTATATAAATGTGGCCTAATTGATTATTATTATTGTAACTCTATTTAAATGACAATTTAGCGAATTAACTATTATTAGGTTTTATTTAATTATTTTTAACATGATTAAAGAGCATTAGAAAATTAGTATAACCATCCCTAATTACATATTAGAATATATATATATATATATGTAATAACTCTTGATTGATTGTAACTGTTGGAATATTTCACAGAGTAACAATGGCTATATATTAAGAAATTTGGCGTATAGTTTTACCTAAGATATTTGTAGGATATATTAATCACCACAGACACGGTTAGCCACTACAATGGCTATAGATGAACTCGTGTTTGAAAAGGAACTTGTATGTATATAATAATTATTGTTTTTGTTGTTTTTATTTTTAAACATATACCAATATTTGTTTTGTATCGGTTACGGATTCATCCTTCTTACTTACTTTAATTACATAATTACAACACGGTTCTCTTTTTCCTTTTACCCATATATATATATATATATATATATATGACATAATAAAAATATGATTTTTATTATTCATTGATATAATTATATTTTGAATAATCATAGAACCAGACACAGAGTTGATTTGTAAAATCCTCAACAAAAGGAATACAACCCAATGTTTTTTTTGTTTATACTTAGATTATATTTATTAAATTGTATGTATGCAAACTGTTTTTTCTTAAAATATAATCATTAAAATAAATTCAATTTTGGATATAACAATATACTGTCGACTATTAATAAAGATGTCGTAAAAAAAGATGTATTTTAGGTACGTTACCAATTCATTCATGCAGTCGTGGATTGAATTGAAAATGATAACTTTATATCCAAAATTGAATTTATTTTAATGATTATATTTTTAAGAACAAACAGTTTTCATACATACAATTCTATATAATATTCTAAGTATAAACAAAAAACAATATTGCGTTGTACTCCTTTTGTTAAGGATTTTAAAAAATTAACTCTGTGTTAATTCTATGATTATTTAAATTATAATTATAAATAAAAATATGATTTTTATTATGTCATTTCTTCCCTCCAAGGATAAAAATTAGGGAGTAATTTTCAAAGTAAAAAAAAAAGTATCATTATTATTTACATAGATTATCAATTAAGATGGAGGATACCAATTGAAACTATATCAATGATTCTCTTTATTCATTCTACATATTCTTATTTGTACCTTTGTTTGACAGTAGCTGAAAACTATCCAATCTTATTTGAATTTATAGGTGTCTCCTTCCTATAATTCATAAGGGGATTTACCTCATGAATTGAGTAGGCCTTCTCAGGCTCTCAAGATTCAAAAGGTATTTTGCCACATGCCAAAAAAATATATATCTTTGAAAATCACAAATTTATTTCTCATAAAGACGAGTGGTATCCAACATCTTGTTTCACATTTATTTGGTTTGATCAGAATAAAAACATAAAATAATGGGTTATTTCCACATAATGAAAAATATTTACACATGAAGTTTTATTATTTACATTAAAAAAAAGAATGTTCGAATATGAAATGTTCCATATAAAATTTGTGAGGGAAAATATATAGAATCATATGAGTGAATTTCTCAACAAATAAAATCAAAATGTAAAATATTTCCAACAATTGAAAAGAAAAAGTGTCAAGTTATATCTAATATATAATTTATAACTGAAAAAAGATATAGTCTTCCATAGTCCTTGAGTGTTTTTTAAAAGCTCAGTTTTATATTGAAATAGTATATCTTATTTGTGCACAAAAATTATATTCTCAAGGCCCACTTTTTAGGCGTAGTTATTTTTAGTATTGTCTTATTTATGTTAAGATTTCCCTACCATTATTTAGTAAGAAGAGGGATTCTACTATTCACTACCTTAGGTGCCACTTGTTAGCTTGGTTTTTTCTCTAAAGTGGGTATTTTACTTTTTGTCAGTTTTAACTCAAATCCTTCTTTTGGGTAGTATGGCCTCAATTTGGATGAATGAATTACCATGGTAGTTTTTCCTAAATTAGATTGGGGTTTATCAATTTCATAATTGACTGGGGATATCTGTTTTAAGATTGTAAATGGCCCAGACATTGGAGGCATTAATTTTCGGTTATCTGGATGGTAAAAGGTTTGTAACCAAACTTTATCGCCTACTTTAAAGGTGGAAGGTTGATAATGTTGATCATATCTAATTTTATTTATCTGATGAAATTTTAATGTATTATTATAGGCATTTGTTCTGGCAGTGTCTATAGGGGGGTAAAATTCTGATTCTTTTAAGGGGGGATCATAAGGGAGCTTACCATACAAAAGGTAAGTAGGAGTATAGCCTGTTATGGAATGGGGAGTATTATTATATTCATTTAGTACTGAATCTAACAATTTCGTCCATGGTATTGATTTTCCTTTCAAGTTATTGAATTTACATCTTAACCTGGTTATTATAGTTTGGTTAAGTCGTTCATTTAACCCATTACACTGAGGTCTTGATGATGAAGTCAATAATTGTTTAATGTTATTGTTAATCAAATATTTTCTAAATCTTGGTGAAGTAAATGATGGTGCCCTGTCACTTAAAAATTGTTTGGGTTTTTGTATTTGAAAAATTTTGTTTAGGCAATTTATATATGAGTCAGTAGTTTGACTTTTTGAGGGGAAAGCCCAAATGCATCTACGATGATGTGAAGGAATTTCTTTGTGGAATTATAGTAATTTAGTCCACCTACTGTGTCTATAGACACAAGATCAAAAGGATCCTTAGCTGGGGGGAGACTTTCCAACAGACCAAATTTCTTCTGGTGAGATATTTTATTGAGTTGACACACCTCACAGTGTTTTACATAATTAGAAATATCTTGAATTAGGTAGGGCCAATAATAGATAGGGGAAATTAGATTTAACATTTTAGATACTCCTATATGGCCGTAATCTTGATGAGCTCTTATTAGTACTTTTTCTCTTAATGATGGTGGAACAACACTTTTGATTAATCCTTTTTTCTTTATTGTTAAAAGTCCATTAAATTTAGTATATTTCCTATCATTGATGTTATCATCAAATTGAGCTTGTTTTAGTTCTGGGTCAGAAACAAAATGAGCTATGGGGTATCTGCTGAGAAAATCAGCTTCTTTATTTTCAGTTCCTCTTATGTGTTTTATCTCAAAGTCAAACATTGAGAGCTTTAAGCTCCATCTAAATAATCGTCCTTTTGGGTTCTTTATGTTCTTCAAATACTTTAGACAAGCATGGTCTGTATGGATGGTGAAATGCACGCCATCTAAGTAGGGTAAAAAGAAATCCACAGCATCAATAATAGCAAGGCATTCTTGCTCAGTTACACAATAGTTTGATTCATAAGATGTCATTCTACGGCTTCTATACGCTATTGGCTTTAAAAGCCCATCGGGTTGTTCTTGTTTTAGGATAGATCCGATCTGTTCTTGGCTAGCATCCGTGTAAAGGTGTATAGGATATTTGGGATTATAGATAGCTAATATAGGTTTTGAGGTTATCATATTTTTTAATTTAGAAAATGCGGTTTCGCATTCTTCATCCCATTTCCATTTTATATCTTTTTTCAACAAATTATTCAAAGGGAGTCTGAGTTTAGCATAATTAGGGATAAATTTTGAATAAATGTTAATAGATCCTAAAACTCGTTGTAAATCCTTTTTATTCCTTGGGGAATTCAATTTTCTAATCGTTTCTATATTATTAGTGCTGGGTGAAAATTGATGGTTTGATATTTCATATCCTAGAAAAGAAATCTGATAAGTAGCGAATTTACATTTACTTAGTTTTAGCTTAATATTTTCCTTTATGCAAATATCTAAAATTACTTTTAAATGGGTCAGATGTTCCTGAAAATTATTTGAAAATATAATGAAGTCATCGAAGTAATTCATGCAAAAATCAACATCATATTTATTTAAAATTTGCCTTAAAACTCTTTGGAATTGACTTGGACTATTTTTTAATCCAAAAGATAATTTATTAAATTCGTAAAGTCCGTGAGTGGTAGTAAAAGCTGTGTATTCTTTATCATCTGGGTGTATATCTAAATGGTGATAACCTGATAAAAGATCTAGTGTAGTGAAGATATTAGCTTCTGAAAGCTTATCTAATATAGAATCTATTCTTGGTATGGGGATAATAGGGATAGATTTTTAAACATATACAAGTATTATATAAAATGTTAAGTTATTCTTGAAAGGAATAAAATTTGACACTGATGATGAAGCACTACAAGCCTTTATCAATACCCTAAATTCCATCCCCGAAGATGACTGGTGTAAGTGTTTCGATAATTGGTTTTCACGGATGAAATCTTGCAGAAGTACTAAAAAATGCATGTGGATTTTAATGGTATAATTTATTTTCCAATAGATTAATTATATAATATTGATTGCAAACACCTTTGGAGTGACCTATGTATTAATATATCTTAAATTTATATTTTAAAATCAAATTACTGATATAAAAGGTTCAACTTTGGCTGTTATTAAATATAAAAACCTCTTTTAAAAACCTTATATGTAAAATAATATTCAAATTTCAACATTAGCATAATTTACACTTTATTTAATTTCAAAATATATATTAAATACATTCTTCGTCTTTATATATAGCTAATTTAATATAGGTTGTTCAGTTATATCTCATCATACTTATATTGTAACAAAATTGCATATAAATCTAATAGTAAACTTTCATTAATATATATAAATTTGGACATGCCTCGAATCTGGAGGCTGTTGTTGGGTGCTGCGCTGCCTAGAGTATAGGAGCTCCATCTATGCTTCCTTTCTTCCTGTGGAGAATCTGTATAAGACTAGTGGGCTCAATAAAACTTTGTGTGGGTATATATATGTTATAAATAAAAAAGAGAGATTTTTCTGTTTGATTTTTGATAATTAGTTATATAGAATTAATACTTGATGCTGATTATTTTGAGAATAGAGATATGTGTTGAGCAGTCGTGGCAATGATTAAATAAAATTTGTTATCAAAATAGTTTTTATTTATCTTATGGAATATATAAAAATACATGGTTTGATAAAAATGCTGCCTGGCTTAAGGCGAGTAAACAAGGAAAACAAAATATTATTTACATAATGTACAAAGATTTGAACCGGCCATTGGGAAAGAACAACAACGAGTTTTTATATGCCAAGCGTGACCTCTGGCGGTTTATTTTACAGAATATTTGAATCGATGAAATATAATTTTAAATAAAATGATACTTTAATATAACAATTTTAAATAAAATATTTTAATATAACATATATATAATTGCGTAACTATCTCATTCCAACTAAATAAGATTAAATTTTATTAAATTTACCGGCGTTTCGGAGATTTTATACAATATTATTCAGTAGCTGTTAATCGGTATATATTTGGTAATTATACCTTATAAATATATTTTTAACGATTAAACATGGATAAACATAATTATTATTAAAATATGATGAAAATTTTCAACTGTCCTTACTGCGATGAAAAGATATTGGAGGGCTTGGCTTATCAGTGGTGAACCTTCCCAGTCGTAACTCCAATTTAATGTACCCTGACGTTTTTAAGATCTGTATCACTGTATTGGACGATTCTGATTACGTATATTATTGGCACTTTAGAATGGAATTTTGTTTAGGGTATTTAATAAACCTATGCACATGAGCATTCTGGAAAGTACAAATACATATAAATATCTTTATCGAGCAATTCTTTACCGAAAACAAGTTATACAAGTCCTATAAAGACAGTAAAACTTTTGTTTTATTTGTATAATAGAATAATTAACAATTAGTTATTTGTTTATTATAAATAGATAGCGGGTTAATATATTTTATAATTAAATAATATTCAGTTTCAGTTATATTGTTCGAATAATATATCAGGTATTATATATTTGAGGTGAATATATTCATCAATTTTATTTAAATGATACGTGATTTTCGAAACGCAAATTCAAATTTAATTGTGTGATACGCCTGTATAAATTTGATAATAATCTTGAATACTAAAAAAAACATTTAAAAATTCTTGATATGGGTCGAATACCTGTCAGTACGCCTGTAATCCTAACTTCACCCTGTGAACCTTCACCCAATCCTAATTTAACAGAGCGAGATATGACAGATCTTTAACGCTCGCTTCTATAGTTAAGTTTCTGTTTGGACCCTTGTGTCAGGGCTAGTTTGATCTCGTTCTACACTCCAATTGAATTCTTTGAATACTTATTCCGAAATGCGCTTAACTCTTTATGGACATCATAGTATCAGTATATAGCCTTATTCTAAAATTTTACAAGCCGAGTCATTCCTACACGTTCAAGAAAACCTATAGTTAACTATCTGAGAAGAAAGAAGAGTGTGAAGCTAAATTTACTCTCTATACCCTTGATGTTGAAACATACGAATAAATACACCACACACATCCTTTTTTTTATTATTAATACGTAACCAATTATTAGGGGATTTAAATACCTTAATACTTAAGCCACAATGAGGTCTTTTTGATCCCAAGAATGAGTATTTAGGAAAAATTGAATTAATTAGTAATATAAGTGTTTATTCATTTTCTATTTTGCAAACATTTCGTGAATAGGTCTAATAGGCAGCAATTAAACACGTCTTTCTGCAACTGCGGACCAATATTTTGCAATTGTTGTGAAATATGGAAACATACTGGTTATAGGACAAAAAAACGAACGGACTCTTTATCCAAAGAAGGTCAGTGCAGAGTGGATAACCTGAGGTTGTTCTTTGCTATTTCGAAAACTAATATTGAGAAGGCTTAGAAGATAGATTCAAGCCACCGTCAATTACTCTTCCGAGATGTAACGGCGACGGTACAAATTCCTATCTATTTGAACTAGAGGTGATATTGATATTGTAACCACATACTATCACTCCAGGTGATGAGACAAAATACGATGGCGAATGCGAGCAGGAATAAGTCGTTTTCCTTGGGAGTTTTCACACACGGCCATCATGGTGCTGGATTCAAAACCGAATTTTGTTGTGAAATGCCATGTGGCAACATTTCCGCGTACATCTTTGTAGCTCAACTCACTACTTTAGACAATTCTAGCTCTACTACAGTATCAAGAGTAGTCTCAGCCGTGATTACAGTCCGTTGCGTTGAATAGATCCTCTCACTGACCTTGATAATACTGTTTTCGTGAAAACGATCCAGGTTTCTGATTCACAATATACGTGGCTTCATGAAAACATCGTGAACAATATGTCTTTTGGCATCGGCAGCTTGTGACAGTAAGTCGTTGATATCCAGCAAGAAGTTCTGTTTGCCCCTTTTGATCAACTAATTCTATATTCTTGCCTCAGCCACGGGATCTCGACCAATCAGCAGCTCTATAACGATGGGATGAACCGCAGTCCCGATAGGCTACGATTCTGCCATGATAAATTTCCGATAGTTGATGTATGGGTTCATTTTTTTTAAAGATCCATAACAATGGATTTTCATAAAGAATTGAAATGTTAATACGAGTTCTTAAAGAGAAATAATCTTTATGATATTTATATAGATTTTGGATGTGTATTCTTATTTTATTTGAATATATTGAGATTTAAAACCTAATTGTTTACATTACCTAAAGTGTAGTACCTAGAAAACCAATACTGCGTTCGTCATAACCTTTTACAGGGTCTAGATATCGTAATGGCCATTAGTGTATATCAATTATAACGTTTTTAGATATTTCTAAAGAAAACATATTCCATGTATATGAATAGTATCTCAGCCCAAAGCAAAAGGAATGTTCCATACTATGGATAGCTGAAACTTTCTGATATTCTGAGATCAAAAACAGAATAAAAAGGAGATATTTTGGGTATATATCATTTATTCGAACTAAACTATAGACTTATAAGGTATGCATTCTGTTATAATATTTAAGAGGGGGGACGAAAAAATATTATTTAATAGAATCTAATAATTCGTGAAAACAATTTAGAAAGCAATAACCATTCGAACAAATTTGAAGAGACTAAATGTCTAAAAGGTTCTCCAATGAAAAACAAAGAGACACAAGGATTGTTAACAAGGGAAGGAAGGTATCGACTTCAGAAATCTATAAAATCCCGATCTGGCCGCTGACATTATCACAGAATCAATTCTTCCACAAAAGGAGAAGAAATGGCCTGAAGAAAGGCGACGCGTCTTCGCCAATTCGATTTTAGCTGTATTGTTAGGACTGGGTACAATGATAATTGCTTTGTGGTCATCAGAAAATTGAACCGTCCCCTTACAATTATGTGCTGTTAGTGGATAGAAGCCATCGGAAAACCGATCTGCTCTCTCTCTCTCTTCTCTTTAATAAAATAAACTTGGTGGACAACATCCGCCCCTGGCTACAACACAAACTTCGATCTGTTATATGAGAGCTAAGGTAGTTTTAGAAAGTACCTTCATCCTATATATTTATAGGATATATGTTATGAATTATTTTGTTTTGTTGTTGAAAAAGATAGAATTGGAGGTAGTGTCGTGAAAATATGAAATAAATTATTTACTTATCAAGAGAGTAGAGTTTTTATTTTGAATTACTTGAAGCAAATTATACATGATATTATTTGTCATAGTAATATAGAATTTATAAAATTAATTCTATATTCGTGAATTTGAAAAATGGGTAGGTTCAACTATACATATTTACAACAATATTCAAAAAAGTGGTTTATTCAAAATCTATGATAAAAAATGTAGAACAGTCAATGAATTAAAATTAAAAAAAAACATGTTAAAAAAATTGCATTTTAGATTATATAATATATATATGTTCTGTAAATATAGCAATCCATATTAAATCATTAGATAATAAAAAGGCATATATATTGGGTTGAATATAGAATATTTATTTGCCATTGATAAAGGTTAGTGTTCAGCCAACTTAAATATTGGCAAATAAATATTTTATTCAATCCAATATATGCCTTCTTATTATCTAATATATATGCCAAGCATTTAAATTGTCTTTGGCACTTCATAGGCTTGTCCCAAAAAAAAAAAAAAAAACTTGGGTAACGAACCAGACATTTTTCAATCAAATAGAAAAAAAGGGTAATTTAAAAAGTGAATATATGAATGATATAACAACAACAACAACAAAAGCCTTTATTTAGGGCATTCCGCCCCATACAGGATTCGCCGTATTTACACGTCAACAAGAGGAGAGGGAAGAGGAAACATTTACAACAAAAATAAGGTTTGTTACCTATTTACAGATGGATCATCCTCCAGTATCCTTTGCCCTGCATTCTTTCTCATGCGCCCAGCTTCTGTACAGAACTTAAAGTATTTATCAATCAGTAATTTATCATTCAGATCTGAAGAGAGAAGTTGACATATGCTATGGTATCTAAATTGACCAGAGGTAGGGCTTGGGAAAGTTTCAGTACGTTTTTCTGTTAAGAGAGGGCATTGGAAGAAATAGTGAACCAAATTATCATCCATGAGATCTTTACAAAGTAAACAGTTCCGGCCATTTTCTTTCCAGAAGTCTTTTCTTTCTTCCCTGAAAAATTGCCATAAAACTCTATGTTGTGCAACTAGTCTTTTGTTGGGAAGCGAGATATTTAATCGTAGGTACTCCTCTGTCATGAATGATTCACTCAAAAATTTGTAGTGAGCAAAGTGGGTTGAATCAGTGATTTTCATCTGATCGTTTTGAATTAGTTGGTCTGTGGTAGTTCTAATTATGCCTGGCAGTTCTTTCTGTATGGCTAAGTAGTCTTCGCAGCCCTTCAGAAAGGAATATCCCTTGGAGTCTAGAATTTTTATTAAATTTTGAGTATATATGAATGATATATTTCCTCTTCTAGGTCCACTATCTATTCCATTGCCCATTCCTACATGAAAAGAGACTGGAAATTCACGAAATTTCGGGGCAAACCCACTATAATGTCCAACATGTATATAAAATCTTCACTACTCTCCTGCTGGATAAAACATTTGTTTATAAATATTTTAAATATATCAAGGCGATTGATAAAATGAGAGAAGAAGTGCTCAACTCCACAGACAACGGCTGATTGCTCGCCCTCCCCTCTAAATTGCTTTTCCTCCTCACTCATGTACATATATAACCGTTATGGGGAATCCCCTTGTAAGACAATAGTGTCTTAATAAAGGTTTTTTTGTTGTTGTATATTCCCTCTTCTAAAAATAAACCTCAGAAAACCTTATATATAATCCATGTTGAAAATGAATTTCTCTTTTCTCGATATACAGAATATAACAACGATGCCCACCTAACTATAATATCTACTGCTTGTTATATAAAAACACTTCAAAATCTACAAAAATATTCGACTTTTTATGATTTATTCATTGATTTAAATATATGAAAATTTTGCCAGAAGAATATTAATATAGAAAATTAAAGGTCACCTCTTTATTCAAATTTTATTTTTATAAATCAATATCTAACGGCAAAATTCCCATCTATATTTTGACCATAGATTTGTTCTAGCCTCTTTGTCAGTTGAAACCTCTTTTAAGGATTGAGAAAATTTAATTAGATCCTTTGTGAATCCCATGGAATTAAGTCCGTTCAGGGCTGAAGAAGGCCCTTAGCCCGAACCATGTTCTCAAGGTGGACGTTTCTCAGTTTTACAAAGCGGGTGCTATTGTTTTTTCAACGACCCGAGGCCGCTAGTTTACGGTGACGATCAAGATCAATAGATGGCGCGTTTAGGTTTCAAATCTATTTTTACGGGGAAATTGGTGACTTTTATTTATATATATATTGATAGAATAATGCAAAGATTATTTTTTTGCCCAAATACTACAATGAATTCATAATACAGTTCAGTTGAGATTGTTAAAATATGCGGTTTCTTTTTGCATCCATTTGAGAGCTTTAATCTCCTTTAATTTGTAGGTCAATTTCTTACTGTCTAAAGGTTCCAGTTTTGAAAGTGCAAATTAAAATATTTGATCCATATATATAATCCTAATACACAGATAATGATATTATTTTACTTTCTTATATCTCCACTTGATCATATTAGGGTACAACATCTATGGAGTTGAATAGATCCCTAAAATCCAGTGTGGAAGCCACAAATAATAGTAAATGTAGTATAATTAATTTTATCGATAATAAATAATTTATTGATAAGTAATATCTCTAATAAATATAAAGAAATTATATTCAAAGGACTTCTCTTTCTTGAAGGTTTGTACAGACTACACTGTTATACAGACCGAAATACCCGGTATATATTCGAATAGCAACTGAACAAAGCATTCAAAACGACAAAGCACAATTCTTGAATACCTCTTATTACAGTCACTTCAAACACTCAAATAATTCAATAACAGCAGAACTATATCTTATCACAAATACTCCCCTGGTATTTTTTTTTTTGGCGTAACTGAGACTGCTATAGGTGATCTTTCCAGAAAATCGCTCAAGGCGCTGGAAGACTGATTGTCCTTGTGATCAATGTATTAGCTGAATACAAGATGTAATCATGCATATAATATTTATACTTGAAATACTGATGCAAATAATATTATATTTGAGTTAAATAAATTTAAAATATTTGCAGAGTTTCTTTATTATGGTATCGGGAGGCAAGCTTTCGCGCGATCGCGCTTCATCAGGCCACTCTGTATTTCTCTGAATCTCTATTATATATGTGTTGCACGCCTTTGCGAAGCCAGTGGTCTGATGAAGTGCGACCGCGCGGTCGCTTGCCTCCCGATATTTTAATAAAGAAACTATGCAAATATTTTAAATTTATTTAACTCAATTATAATATTTAATTGCTTCTGCTTGGAGAAACAGAGAAAATAACTTTTGCGCGACTTATCCTTGTCTCAATCCTATAGTCAACAAATATATAACTAGATAAATACAATGATGTTTGATCAAGGTCTTCTCTTTGGTTTATATAAATCCTACAAGACCGCAGTCATCGTTCGAAGAAGATAAATAGAATCGCCGAATGTCCTGGTCTATTTTGATGAGAAAAGCGAAAACTAAAACACGGATGATTCGACACTAGTCTTTTCAGTTATACGCTAACCTATGCAGGGTTGATTCTGTGGCCACTGGTCATGCGTCGGACCTGAAAGCTGTTTTTGGGTTCTACCTTACCTGGAGTATAGGAGCTCCATCTATGTTTTCTTCCTGTTGTGAATCTGTATAATACCGGTGGTCACAATAAGGGCTTTGTGTGTGTGATATTGTTCAGATTACATGAAATTTGATTAACGTAAAGGTATTTCTCTCAAAACTACATTACCTGATATTATAAATGTTATTTTACCAATAAAATAGAAACATTTGAATGGAAATAATTGTTTTCATATAAAATAAGATGACCTAAACGTACAAAACATATTTAATAATTCCCTATATAATAAAGAATAAATCACAATTTAGAAAATAATATATAGAGAAATGGTTATTTTTGAAATTATATTGTTGAAAACATATCATGTTATATGGTGAAATATATAATCAAAGGAACAATAGTTATTTTCACAAGAGAAAAAAAATGTTCCCATTATAATTACAAAATAAAATCTGAAATTTATAAGAAACCTCGAACTACCAATTACATTTATTTTAATAATAAGGTTATGGTTTACACGAAAAAATAGTATAATTATATATAATTATAGACATCTAAAATGCCATTTCTCAGTATTTTATTTTACACGTGTTGATATAAATACATGTGTGTGTTTGAAAATTGTAAAATCTATATATTCTTTTAAAAGAATATCTATTTTGGATATTTTGAAAAATAAAAATATATTTGATCCAAAATAAGCGTTCCTTATATATATTTTTTTTCATATATCCAAAAAAAAATTTCTCCGCAATGCAGTTTAATGTGAAATAAACCCAAATATCTAATATATTGGCCTTATTCTGTCTGTCTGTCTGTCTGTCTGAAGCTCACGGATAGAATGCGCGCCCATTGGCCGCCAGCAAACACGTGACCTCCCTGCCCGCCCCCCTCTAGACAACCCTGTTATCAGCTGTGTGTTACACCAACCTGTCTATACAGACCACCCTGTCTATAGCGGTCACTTTCGGCAACCCTGTTATCAGCTGTGTGATACATCCACCTGTCTATACAGACCACCCTGTCTATAGCGACCACCCTAGACAACCCTGTTATCAGCTGTGTGATACATCCACCTGTCTAAACAGACCACCCTGTCTATAGCGACCACTCTAGACAACCCTGTTATCAGCTGTGTGATACATCCACCTGTCTATACAGACCACCCTGTCTATAGCGACCACCCTAGACAACCCTGTTATCATCAGTGTGATACATCCACCTGTCTATACAGACCACCCTGTCTATAGCGTTCACCCTAGACAACCCTGTTATCAGCTGTGTGATACATCCACCTGTCTATACAGACCACCCTGTCTATAGCGACCACCCTAGACAACCCTGTTATCATCAGTGTGATACATCCACCTGTCTATACAGACCACCCTGTCTATAGCGTTCACCCTAGACAACCCTGTTATCAGCTGTGTGATACATCCACCTGTCTATACAGACCACCCTGTCTATAGCGACCACCCTAGACAACCCTGTTATCATCAGTGTGATATATCCACCTGTCTATACAGACCTCCCTGTCTATAGCGACCACCCTAGACAACCCTGTTATCAGCTGTGTGATACATCCACCTGTCTATACAGACCACCCTGTCTATAGCGACCACTCTAGACAACCCTTTTATCAGCTGTGTGATACATCCACCTGTCTAAACAGACCACCCTGTCTATAGCGACCACTCTAGACAACCCTGTTATCAGCTGTGTGATACATCCACCTGTCTATACAGACCACCCTGTCTATAGCGACCACTCTAGACAACCCTTTTATCAGCTGTGTGATACATCCACCTGTCTATACAGACCACCCTGTCTATAGCGACCACCCTAGACAACCCTGTTATCATCAGTGTGATACATCCACCTGTCTATACAGACCACCCTGTCTATAGCGACCACTCTAGACAACCCTGTTTTCAGCTGTGTGATACATCCACCTGTCTAAGCAGACCACCCTGTCTATAGCGACCACCCTAGACAACCCTGTTATCAGCTGTGTGATCCATCCACCTGTCTATACAGACCACCCTGGCTATAGCGACCACCCTAGACAACCCTGTTATCAGCTGTGTGATACATCCACCTGTCTAAACAGACCACCCTGTCTATAGCGACCACCCTAGACAACCCTGTTATCAGCTGTGTGATACATCCACCTGTCTATACAGACCACCCTGTCTATAGCGACCACCCTAGACAACCCTGTTATCATCAGTGTGATACATCCACCTGTCTATACAGACCACCCTGTCTATAGCGACCACCCTAGACAACCCTGTTATCAGCTGTGTGATACATCCACCTGTCTATACAGACCACCCTGTCATAGCGGTCACCCTAGGCAACCCTGTTATCAGCTGTGTGATACATCCACCTGTCTATACAGACCACCCTGTCTATAGCGGTCACTTTAGGCAACCCTGTTATCAGCAGTGTGATACATACAACTGTCTATACAGACCACCCTGTCTATAGCGACCACCCTAGACAACCCTGTTATCAGCTTTGTGATACATCCACCTGTCTATACAGACCACCCTGTCTATAGCGGTCACTTTAGGCAACCCTGTTATCAGCAGTGTGATACATACACCTGTGTATACAGACCACCCTGTCTATAGCGACCACTCTACAGCTGTGTGATACATCCACCTGTCTATACAGACCACCCTGTCTATAGCGGTCACTCTAGGCAACCCTATTATCAGCTGTGTGATACATCCACCTGTCTATACAGACCACCCTGTCTATAGCGGCCACCCAAGACAACGTTTTTGAAATATATTCGCACTCGGGTAAACCCCGGGCGTTGCCTGGGCCTTTCGTCTAGTACAATATATATGTGAAGTCCATGGTCAAATAGTCTTTATTTGGTTTAAATTTATTGATACAAGTATTTTGCAGTGATTTACTTGTAAAGAAAATAAAGCCCCTATTTGAAAGAAATATATATAAATAACATATACAAATTTTATAATACAAGGTGGGATCAATAAATAAGGTGAATTATAATTTATTAAAAAATAATAATAACGATATTAAAAATTAGGACTTGATTTATTCAAAATATTCACCTTGGCTTTCTATACATCGTCTCCATCGTTTCCCTTTAACTCCTTCTTTAGTAGTCCAAAAAGGAAATAGTCAGAGGGGGCTAGGTCTGGACTATATGCAGGATGTTCTAAAACTTCAAAACCTAATTTAAGATTGTAGATACAGTTTTACATGATGTATGCGGCCTTGCATTATCACGAAAGAAGATAACACCTTTACTAAGCTTCCCTCTTCTTTTGTTTCTTATACCGGGCTTTAGCTTATTTACAAGAATGTCACAACCTGAGGAACATGTAATTCGTCCATTTTTGAACTCGTTAACCCATTTATAAATGTTTTTTTTTTTTTAGACAAACAAGACTCACCATAGATATTTTTCATTCTTTGGCATATTTGAGATGTTTGAATACCTTCTGCATTCAAGAAACGAATAACTGCACGTTGTTCAAGCGTGGTGCAATCCTTCAAGGGAGCTTCCATTTTAGTTTTTTTATAAGTCTCGCGCCGCGCGTGGGAAAAAAGAACAGAACACCTTAAATAGTCTCTCGATGTTATATTTTAATATTCTGTGGTTTAAATTATTTTTGCTTTTTTAATTTTTAAGAAATAAGATAATTCACTTTATTTATTGATCCCCCTTTGTAGATTCATTTTGTATGAACTATTATTAATTCGTGTTATTATATAACGACAATTATATGAGAGAATCAATATATATATATATATATAATATTTTATGTTTGGGGTGTGATTTATTTGATACTTGGCATCTGCTTTCATGCAATTTTATCAGCTTTTCGTATTGAATAGTAACACTAAAAAATTCTAATTAATCCTACTTTCATTAAAGGAAATTAAATGCTTTGACTTTTTTATGTAAACAATTACTTCTTTCTCTTTCCGGTATTTAAATGGAAATACAATTTTTGTCTCTTTCTAAACAAAATATTTAATTGAAATATTGTTGCTTTGTATTTTATTCAAAGACAATATGTTTAGCGATTTGAGAAAACGAATGTATTCGTTTATATTTAATATATTTCGAATAAAGATATATATTAGACCTTATTTTATATATCCTTATAAAAATATTTTATTTCACATCTTTAAAGTTATATATACATTATTTCTAATTTATAATGTAAACAGTTTACATTTTTACTGAGTGTATGTTATAATAAATGTAAGTGATAATATATATTTGAATGAACATATGTTTTTTTATGTTTCGAAAAAATATACATTTGGAATATAACAAATACTTACGACTTATTATGGATCAACATTTAATAAAGGGTCCGATATTTCAAAGAAGCAGTTCGCTTATTATCTCGTGAAAGGTTTTTTACAAGGGTCAAATCCTGGATAAAGAAGAGACTAACTGCCTTATAGAAAAGTTGGACTTTTTTTAAAACAATTTTTATCCAAACTAGACATTTCTATATCTTAGAGTACAATACATTTAGATACCTGTATATACGTTTAAAATTTGCCTTGAAATATTCACATTCATGGGAGGAAGTTGAGAGTCTTTGTTGCCGACTGTCGTCTGTTCTCTTTTAGAAATCAGGTAATTTTGTCTACACTTGGTTATATCGTGTATTTTCACTAAAGATCACTGTGTATCAAATAACTTTCATAGTTATCGTTTGAATCTCGATATATATGTTAAAATGTACAACTTCCATAAATTCTGTTTACGAGTACATATAATATTGGTCTGATCATTTTCTAGGACAAATTGCGTTGCAATTTATTTTCAGGGCACGATGCAGACATTGCCCAACGGCTGGCCCTACCCCATCCTGGTCATACTGCTTCCAGGCGTGCTACCTATCCGCCTGTGTGGGTATAGAGACGTCGACGTAGATACTGAAGTTAGCGAGTCGTGCGATCCAGGTGATTTACCCCTTGATCTGCAGGAAGGCTGTGCGATGTCGAACTCCCTGCCCAATTAATAAAACTCACAAGTGTGGCGAAGGCTACCATCTACAAGTATCATCTTGGTGTTGAGTAGAGATTTTGCTACCACCTCGTCGACCTCGGAACTTTTGCGGTCCGCCCGTGGCGGAGTAATTCCCGCGCGGTGGACGCCAACAATAAATATTTTATGAATATATATATGTGATGAATGAGTTGCTGTCGACTTATCTGTGATGAGATCCTGTCGACTACTGAAATAATGTTGAAGTCCTGGTAGCTCTTGTTGTACTGTGTTGACCAAGAGGAACAGTCAGGATGTAGAGTTTTCCAGTACCTCTCTGCACCTTGGAAGACCTTTAAAAGTTCTCACAAAATACAGGCAGTCGTGGTCGAGGCAGAGTGGAAAAACTTGGGGATATCCACACAAAAAACGAAGACACAGTTGCACTAAGAAAGTTCCGTAACAGATAAAAGTTGAGCCAGGAGCGAAAGATGGAGACATAGAAGTTTCTTGCTCGTCTACATGATAGTTGAGATCGACATAAGGTACGACCGACGTGAGCTGACGTGAACTGTACTGAGCTGTCAAGCCACTGTAAGGTGATGATTTATAGGTAAAAGACGGGGTGACCTTATGTGACAGGGGCGTTTGAGAAAGGGCGCCTTTACCTGTCCAGGTGTGAGAGGGGTCTCTGCATTCCACCACATGTGACAGTGTGGGTGGCCTGTCGTGGGAACTGTGAATCTACCTGATTTATGACTCCCATCTTTAGACTCTGTTGTTTTGGCAATTCTATGCTCGATCTCTGCTTTAGCTCAACTATTAAATCTATTACAGATTTTATTTATTTATCCACTTTGTACAAATTACATTACATAGGTGATGCAATGACACAGATTAATCATGCGCATAATTATTTATAGATGTGTCTCTATATACAACATGACAATCTTGTTATAAGTTATCTACACAATATGAGGTTGTTGTTTTAAATTACCATAGATGGGCCCCGGGAGTGAAAGGGTTTATCCGGGTTTAGGCGGGTAAAGCCTCTCTAACACAGGTAAGTAATTAAAATTTCTTTTAATTAATTTAAACTGTGAGGGTTAAAAAGGGCTATAACAAGATGATATTTGTTGGATATATAAAAGTGAAATAAAAATGACATTGTGTTTGATTAACAAAAAAGATGATTAAAATAAAATGATGACATAAAAATTCACATTCTAAGAGAATATTGGTGGGCGTTGGACAGGGTTAGTAGTTAAAGAATAAGCAATTGTGAGATTTACACATGCAATCAAATACTTAGGTCCAGGTGCAAAGCGAGGATATGGACTTGAGCGTCTTCCTAGGCAATGTTTCACCTGTGATCCTGTATAGGGTAACAGTGCTTTGTCACAATTGTAGTGTTATTGGGTTGAAAAGTTGTTGAAGAATATGTAATTGTTAGAAGTGCCCATGTAAACCAAATACTCAGATCCAGGTGCAAAGCGAGGATATAGACTTGAGGTGTCTTCCTTGGCAATGTTTCACTTGCGATCCTATATAAGGGTTACAGTGTTTTGTCACAATTTTAGGATTATTGGGTTAAAAGTTGTTGAAGAAAAGTTGCTTATTAATATGATTGAGAAAGGAGTGAAATAGAGCCATGCGATAAGTAGAATTGTAGCGACAGTAGGTGATCTGACTTGACTCGAAATCAAAGGTTGAATGTGGTCCGCTAGAGCTGAAAAACAAGTTGAAAGTTGAAAAAAGTGAACGCTTTGTGAATGCGTTGGTGATTTGCTCTGCGGATGAAATGAAATAAACTCTTGAAGCTTGTTCAGACCAGAAGTTTGGATTGGTAAGTCTGGGGAACGGTGTTCAAGGAGTTTGTTGAGTTACGAAATCAAAAAATAAATTGTCAAGCAGTGCTGTCGTTTTTCTACTTTGATGTGACGCAATGACTGAAAAGATAGTGATGAAAAATATAGGGGATTGGTTAAAGAATATGATTGTTAAAACGATTGTTGTAGATGCCCGATAGTGGATGATAAACTTAGTCAGATAATAAAGGTATTTAAACAAATAAAATATAGTGAATAGAAATATAGAAATATGATTGCGGGTACAAAAAGTGTAAGTGGACAAAATTAAACCTGTAATATATAAAATATATAATAAATAATAAAATAAAAATAATTTTTGAAACAATTAGATGTTTTACAATACTAGAATAATATCATGAAAAATAAAAGTAAATTTGATTAAAGTTTTTTTTTTTTTTTTTTTAAATGTTGGATTAAAAAATTTGTTTATATAATTGAAAGGTAAGAATAAGAATAATTATTCAAGATTTTATACAAAATTTATAATATAATTGAAGGTTATTAATGATTGGATAAATTTTAAGTAGTGTAAAATTGAACAAAAATTGTCTCTTTTGACGAAAAGTTACAGTTGTGGTGTGTGACTAGATTATATCCCTTTGGTAACATCGGTGTTTCTATGACTCTGAAACTGGGAATATGTGCAATGATCTTTTCGTTCGTCCTCAATGCTGGTATGTAGAGAATGATTTCTCTTTCGCGTTAAAAAGTCTGAGATTTAACCAAATTGTTTTAATTGGTGTTATCAATTAACATGTAAAATGTTTAAAGCATGTTGTGTTGTGATATCTCGTTGGTGAGATTTGTGAGATTCTCGAGGAAATCTAAATGAGTAGTGTGACACATGTGTTCAAAATGGCGTCATGAAGCTAGCGGTCAAGAAGATCTGCCTTGAGGGGGAAGAGAGGGCATGTCCAAAGATATTCTCAAAAGATAGTAGTGACCAAGGGAGTGACGTCAAAAAGGGCGTCCACTTCCCTGTTTTTCACGGTATCGCCGTGGGTAGTCAATCATGGGGGATGTTTGAGATTTACTCGAAACTGACTTTCTCTCTCTCTCTCTTCTTTTGTTGAGTTTGGCAATTTTCTGCTATAATTGAGAGATATGATTTTCTCGGTGTTCGTAGTTGTTAAGACTTAGTAAAAATGTTATACGACGATTTCAGGCTAGAAGTGAGTGAAAGATATGACTTTCGACGTGGACACGCTTTGAGGTGATATGTCATAGGCATGAAGGCGTCTTTGGCCTGAAAAGTGAAAAGGTTTTGTGGTGTAGCGCTATGACACGAAGTGAAAAATTGTGAATGAAAAGGAGTCCCGTGAAGTCGTTGTTTCGTACAGAATCTAAACTGTTTCACCATGAATAACAAATTTACTAAAGTAATGGGGGTGGTTGTACGAACACATATTGAGAATTTTTAGATTGTTATGGATGTGGCATGTTTAATGTGAAATTATTTTATTGTGGCGACGATATAGAGCTAAGTGGCGCTTGTGTAACTCGAAATTTGGATTTGTGTGTTAAGTCGCGCACTAAAAATTGTTGCCAATTGGAGAAAGTGATGTGTGAGGGTGTTGTAAGGTATTTTGAAAGAAATGTGTTTATGACCAATCATGCATGTAAAAGGAAAAGACGAGGGAGTGTATTTATTCTCGAATATTAACGATTGTAATCGTTTTGGAAGGCTGTGATTAATTTATATTTAAAATTTGAATATATTTTTTAAATCGTTAATTATGGTAGTTAAAATGATTCTTGTAAAAGGGCAATGTCGTGAGAGTTACCAATAATTTGAATTGGGCGCTTACTTAAAATGGTGAACATTACCAAATTTTAAGAATTGATAAAGATATTGGTCTTTTGGTATAAAGATAACTAATAAGTAAAACAAAAATAAGTTGAGAATTATGAAGAATGAGATTTTTTTTTTTTAAATAATAATAATGAATTTTTTTTTTCAAGTTGTAGATTTGGATAGTTCCATTTTAGATAAATTTAAGAACGACATGTAAGATTAGTAAAAATGGTAAAAAAGCGTGATGGGCGAAATTTTTTTTTTTTAAGTAAAATTGAGAGTAATAACTTGAAATTTATAATCTGATTAAAAATTAAAGTAAATTTGATAAATGATAGTGTGAAAGTTTTAAAAATTGAATAAAAAATGATATAAAAAAGGTAAAAATTGATTTTAAATGCTTAAAGTGAAAATATAAATACAAAATTTAGGTTGAATCAAGTTGTGAAGTTGAGAATAAGGTTAAGGTAGGTTTTTAAAAACTTACAATTTGGATGAAAGTTCAGTCAGGAGACTTAGTCTTTGGTGGTCGTCCTGCTGTCGGGGAAGTCGCTCCATGTAGATCTTGTAGAAGCTTGTAACTTCTGGAAAGTTGTTTGTCGCTTGTTGCCTGAGCATTGTCTCGATGATGTCAAGTCGAAGGTGGAGAACTTCTCACAGGGTTTGGGTACATCGCTGCTTGGTTTCCATGACTTGCGGGAATTTCGGGGCTGTCGTTGGCGCGGTCAGCTTGCTCCCGGCGTTGGCGATCGGTTAGCGGGTATGCGGAAGTCCGTTGGGGCGGCGTTTCTTCCGTAAATATCTTGGGGAGAGATTGCTTGGACGTTCCGTTGGAATGGTCGGGCTTGTTCCTCCATCTTCGCTCTTTCTCGCTTCCTATCTGAACAG
Organism: Cordylochernes scorpioides; assembly: GCA_030710605.1. NCBI lineage: Eukaryota > Metazoa > Arthropoda > Arachnida > Pseudoscorpiones > Chernetidae > Cordylochernes > Cordylochernes scorpioides. Next base: position 41,866,965 of record CP092878.1, read on the forward strand.
TCTTCTTACCTCTTCGTTGTGTCATCCTTTGTTTTGGTCATCCTGTCGGCTTAAATGTGATGAATGAGTTGCTGTCGACTTATCTGTGATGAGATCCTGTCGACTACTGAAATAATGTTGAAGTCCTGGTAGCTCTTGTTGTACTGTGTTGACCAAGAGAAACAGTCAGGATGTAGAGTTTTCCAGTACATCTCTGCACCTTGGAAGACCTTTAAAAGTTCTCACAAAATACAGGCAGTCGTGGTCGAGGCAGAGTGGAAAAACTTGGGGATATCCACACAAAAAACGAAGACACAGTTGCACTAAGAAAGTTCCGTAACAGATAAAAGTTGAGCCAGGAGCGAAAGATGGAGACATAGAAGTTTCTTGCTCGTCTACATGATAGTTGAGATCGACATAAGGTACGACCGACGTGAGCTGACGCTAAGGGTGAACTAAACTCAACTGACTGAACTGTACTGAGCTGTCAAGCCACTGTAAGGTGATGATTTATAGGTAAAAGACGGGATGACCTTATGTGACAGGGGCGTTTGAGAAAGGGCGCCTTTACCTGTCCAGGTGTGAGAGGGGTCTCTGCATTCCACCACATGTGACAGTGTGGGTGGCCTGTCGTGGGAACTGTGAATCTACCTGATTTATGACTCCCATCTTTAGACTCTGTTGTTTTGGCAATTCTATGCTCGATCTCTGCTTTAGCTCAACTATTAAATCTATTACAGATTTTATTTATTTATCCACTTTGTACAAATTACATTACATAGGTGATGCAATGACACAGATTAATCATGCGCATAATTTTTTATAGATGTGTCTCTATATACAACATGACAATCTTGTTATAAGTTATCTACACAATATGAGGTTGTTGTTTTAAATTACCATATATATATAAATACATACTGGTAGACAAAACTTAGGAAAAATGAAAGAGGAAAAGGAAAGGTCGTCTGTTTGAAGTAAACAGAGGTAAATTTGTTCACACTTGGTTATTTGGCATGTCCTATAAAAAAGATTATTGTATGTCGAATATTTATCAGAAATATTGTCTGAATCTCTATATACATCCTCAACTTTGTCCATGAGTATATATATATATTAAAAATAAAGAAGGAATTTCCTGACCACGAGCACATGTGCTTTTTAGATGGCAGAGCGCCATCTAGTGGTGCAAAAAAAAACTAAACTAAGCGCTCTGCCATCTAAAAAGCACATGTGCTCGTGGTCAGGAAATGCCTTCTTTATTTTCAATATCAACACCTGACCCACTCATCTTTTATTTTTTCTATTGTTCTTTCATTTATATATGTTGTAACCCCAGTAAACCGACATGTGAATAAACTGGCAGTCTTAGACTTGGGGCGTAAGTGGTGAGGTTTTTCCCACACATGGACAGCAATATCCTATAGATGAAGCAAGCCCTCAGCTACCTTCAGTTTCCCAATAAGAAGATGCCTTTTTAAATTTTTTAAGAAGCCCATGTAAGAAGAAATAAAATATATTTATTTTTATTGAGAAATGAATTAATAAAATAGTTTATATGTTCAAATATTTATATTAAAATATCATATATGATTTAAATATATATAATTCGTTCTCTATATCTTTGTAACTCTCAGAATAAATGAATAAAATGCAAAAATATAGTTTAAATGTTTTTATTTAATAACAAGTTACTACACTTCATTTCAAAGTTTTTCAATTTGAAAAGTTATTTAAAATTTTAGACACACACCATAAAAAAATATTTATTTCACGCTTTTAGAATATTAATGATTTCACTTTTAATTATGATTTAATATATCTTAAAAACCAAAGTATGTATTCCTTTTTATCCAATTTATACTTAATTTACTTTTGATAATTTTGGGATTATTTAAAATAAAATCCCGTTTTAATCATAGTTTCTCCTATTAACTGTACTTATTAATTTAATAGGTTCTGCAGACCTCTTATTATAAATAGACAGCTTTATGCAGCTTGAGGAACTACACTACTATGCGACTTTATTTACATCAATGTAAATAATTAATAAGTTACTTTAGAATATAACTCATTGTAAATAGCTCAACTTTATCAACTTCCTTTCTCCACGATACTAATTATTAAGATAACTTCATTAAATCAACTTCCATCATTGCTTAACATATTGTAAATAACTACCTTGTGATTTCTTCTATCTGCTTATGTTGTTGATTATTTGTTTAATGGAAATGTTTATTCAATGCTCTTTTTCTTTGTTGTTTATTTTCTTTTCGACAATTCTGTTACCTACTCTACTACGATATGAATTATTGTAAATAGTTTCACGTGCAATTATCCAGATCGGATATAGCGTGTCTTGTTTGCAACTGGTGATAAATAAGATATATAAGAACAAAAAAAAAAGGTTTAATATATACTAAATTTTAATATATTCCTATTTATATTGAATGTAAAATTATGATCATATACATTAATGGTATATATTCCAATTGAGGTGAAGGCGCTTTTCCACGTGTTTATTTCCCAAAGGTCTAAGAGAATAAAATATATGAATTTACAGTACGCTTTGCTGCACAGTTGTGAGAGTGTACGCTTGGTTAAAATATTCATAATTTTGTGTTTAGGGTCTAAACCGTTGGATTTCGCCCGCTATGACCTTGGTTCGATTTTCGCATTTGGCACTTTTTTCCAGATATAAAAAAATGCTCCAATGGCCCGTGATTCTTGTAAAATTCCGAACTCACAGTTAGTGCAAGTAACCAAACGGGGCTTTGGAATATTTGTAAATGCAGAGTCGAACTGCTTTTCACGAGTGTAGATATGTGGTGCACATACTGTAAAAGCAGTCGCCAACTTCTACCCATCATAATTATCATCCTGTACCATGTGTACTAGTGATAAGAAAATATATTTTTCTTTCTTACCTTGAAACATACTGATTGTGATAGAATATGCAAGTTTCAGAAGATATTACTGTGTTTAAGGTCAAACAACAGTTCTCTATCTGATGGAAATAGATAAATTCTTTGTAAGAACGTCATATTTACCTTCGAAAGGTCCATAGAGTAAATCTTCAATAATTTGTCTCCATTTGTATAATAGTTAATATAAAATATTTTTATATCTGGAGAATTTTATAAAATTATGTAAAATAGTATCCGATTATATTTAACTCGTGTTCTATTGGAGAATTATTATACCAGGTTTTCTCCTGTAAAAGGGCGTCCGTGCCCGAAAGCTAGAGAATAAAAATGTTTTGTAAAGACACTTTTCCCTGGAGGCCTGATTAATATTGATAGACGAGTTTATATTAGATGTACAAATTTATTTTCAAAAGGAAAGATTTATAAAGTTTCACAAGATATCACAACACAATCTGATAAACACAAATATAAATAGAGAGAGGAATAACGCGTCATTTATATATAACAAATGTAAACATTAAAACATGAATGTTTCTATTCAAAAATGAATCAAACCTTTACTGTCCTTACTGCGATGAAAAATAATATAGGGAGGGCTTGGTTTATCAGTAGTGTACTCTCACAGCGGTTTCGCCAATTTAATCTATCAGACAGCTTCTTTAGAGCTCTAATATTGTATTGGATCATTCTGCTTATATATGCTACACTGAAAGGTGGAATCTTAGAAATGACATTTAAGCAAACTGTAAATATATAACTAGAGCTCGAAAGATGCGGTCTGGTAGATTAAAATGGTAAAACTGCTGGGAGCATTCACCACTGATGAGCCAAGTCCTCCCAATATATTTTTCATTGCAGTAAGGACAATAGAAGTTAGATTTATTTGTGAAAAGAAACATTCGTGTATTAATGTTTTCATTTGTTTTATACAGTTAAACCTGTATATAGCGCCCCCTCTTTGGACTCACAAAAATAGGGTTATGTTGAGATGGGGTGCTATAGACAGGTCACTTTTAATGTAAAATGTTTACATTTTAATGTTTAATATCGGTCGCTATAGAGAGAAAGACGCTATTTAGAGTAGAGGCTATAGACAGGTTTAACTGTATATACAAAATAATATTATTTATTTTATTAACACCGAGGCTCCTGGACAAGTCGCCAACTACCAGGGTTGTCCTTATTACCCAAGTCTTCTTGGTTTTATTCGCAAGGCAAACGGAAGTCCAATTAATGAGGTGACGCCAAGCAGATTTATTACCTAAGAGATTATCTAGGGATATGCTGGACTCAGATTGGTGATTTCTAAGTGGACGGTCGTCTGGATTATATGGTATAGTAACGCTGGGCAGGTGAATATGAGGTAGTCCACGCTTTGTTCTATACAGATTTTATAAATAAAGCGTCGAGACGTAAAGTCACTGATGATAATTCACCAAGTAGAAATTCATAGAGTATTATATGATAATATATTTTTCTCTCATATAAGTTTATAAGAAATACAGAAATATGTGTGAAAAGGGAAAATATAAATTAGGGGAAAAGTTTACTTTATTTTTGCAATCTTTCGAGAGAATTTATGCTCTTCAATGGGCAAATAATTTTATTATGATTCATTAGCGGGTCATCTGTTTTGAAAATTCGAAACTATTATAGACGCGTACGATTCCTTTTTTTTAATTAAACAATATCTACTGCCCTTACAGCAATAAAAAAAAATAATAGGAGGGCCTGGCTCATCAGTGGTGAACCCTCCCAGCGGTTTCACCAGTTTAATATAGCATAGTAAGAAGAGAAGATAATTATTTTTATTTGAAAAATTTATTTAATACTTGCATATACAGACCGCGCGAATATCTTGTATTCCAAGTCTTTGTAAAGCGCCTTCATCTCAATTGGAATGCCATTAATTGTATATAGAAATACGTTTATGTACAATATCAAAATGATCTTTCTATAAAAATAATTGAAAAAATTGTTATTGACATTTGCCCTGTACGTGCATCACACTGTTTACAGCTAAAATAATAGATATTATAATATTATGAGATATATATATATAAACATACAGACAATTTTATCGGTGTGTGTATTTTAATATGTTAAATATATTAATAAACATAATAAAAAAAATTAATGATTAACTAGTCTATGAACCATAACTTCAAGTCACTATGAAAAGAAAACTAAAATTGGCCTATATCATTTCAGAAATATTTTACATAGTGCGAAAAATAACAAAATTGCTTTAGTCGTTTAGAAGCAACCTTTAACTAAAAAACATGGAAGAAATTCTCAAAAATATATTCCAAAAGAAATATATTACAATTTTTAATGCATTTTTTTATCCATTTTGATCAATGCGCTCAAATCGGTTAAAATACCTCAATAGCAACTTAAGGAAATTCGACAAAATCTTACACTGTATTAATCGTATTTTCTAAATGAAGACTTTTGGATTATTTCGCGAAATTTAGAGAAGATAGAGAAATTCATTGCTTAAAAGGATAAGTGCACTTTGAGTAAATAAATACTATCTTGTTACAAATTTGAGTTATGTAAATAAATAAATCATATAAAATATTTCAAGAATATTTACTAATGAATTATTTAATATTTAATCTGTTATTTAATCACAGTATATGTGACATATACCTAATAGAACAATTCTTCTTCTCTCTCCTTTCTGGAGGAGAGCGTTATCACCATCACTATCTCCTCAGCGGCGAAGTACGCCATCTACGAAAAAAAAATTTCCGTAGATCGCGAAATACGTGTGGTCACTGGAGACCCGCTGGTGATTCTCCACCATACTCTGGAGAGGTGGTAGAGGCGCCATATTCATTGTACATAGTATGATGGATATATATATATATATATAATTATCCTTTTTAAATAGTGCAGACTGTGTATTTTGCATGTACTGACAAGATGTCAATAAAATTATTTTAATTGTCAATTGTCAAGGTGGTAGAGCCTTCCTAGTTCATAAATCATTGTAAATTCTCTTTGCTTCTTATTTGTTTAAAATGTATTCATTGACTAGATGTCAATAGAAGTGTTTCTCTCTCTCTCTCTCTCAATTGTCTCTATCTCACAATAAATCATTATTATAATTGAAAATGATTGAAAATAAATTCCTCGAGGCTCTTAACTAAGCATTTTAAATAGTAAAGCGCGTAACATCTTTCAGAATAAACAACTATATCTAATATAATTTATAACATATTAATGAGCTCTGTGGGTCGTTTAGCGTGCAACACGCTGATGAGGTCCAAAAGCCCGAAACACGTAAATGTCTCCTTTTTTCCCAAAATAAAATATTATACACTTATTGAAAAAAAAAGGAAGTTGTAACTTTTAACATGTACACACGAGATGACCAAGTGTCAACAAATTGTACTCCGCCTACTTCAAATAAGTAAAAGATACTACAGAGTTTCCACTTCCTTAAATTATATAAAATTGACAACTATCTAAGATTTTTATCTTGATGTTGAAGATTATATTTTCCTCTTGAAAACCTCATTGATTCGTGACATTCCTTTTCTATTAAATCAACTGCCTAAACATTTATCTTCATATTGCTCAAATTTTGTTTATTTATTAATTCATAATATTTATATTCCTACTCTAATAAGGATATTACATCATTTATTTGACACATAATATGTTGCAACCATAATAAATTTTGGTGAATTAATTTTCTTACGATATTTAAATTTGAAGGACCATTATAAATACTGTATATTGAGATGTCATTCTTTTAGGCTCGTTTTATATCTAGGTCTAGTGTACCATATAATGAAAGTAAAAACATTCATAAATGTATATGTTTTATGTATACCTTTCGAAATCTCTTTTTAAAAGTAATTTTTCTTGTGTGTGTGTTCATATAAAATCTAGTATTTGTTTATTTTTATTCCAACTATGATGGCAAAATATGATAGCGTAGTAATGTTCTTGTTAAAATCTTGTCATCTTTTTGCAATCTTGTTTCTACTTTCTCTTCAATCTTACATATTTAGATGGTGGTGTTAAACTCCCTGTTATATAACAAAGTGGAATATGAATTTAGGTTATAATGTTCACTTCTTAAGTCGTTTAAAATCTATATTACATTCAAAAAAGGTTGATAGGGAAATTTTGATAAATTACATCGATGCCATATTTCCCAAATTGAAGTGTTAGCAATGAATCTTGATAATAGGTCTAATTGA
>CP092878.1:41874190-41917362 GCA_030710605.1 Cordylochernes scorpioides
GATCTTTGAGAACTCTTTTAGAATCAAGAACTAGGATTATGTGGCTGTAAGGGCGTGAGAACGTCATCATTGTAATTTTACTTGTCGAACTAACATTAAAATATCTACCAGGTGCGTAGACCCTAAATATGTGGTACATCAAAGTGTGTGTGTATAAACAAATATGGTAAAAATTTAAATTATTCTGAAAGTCTGCAACATGAAGTATTTTGCATAAAACCTTAAATGCTGGAATTTTTTTATTTACGGGCCTGCTAACCATAATTGATTTTTGAGCCCCAGAACCTTAATTGCTACCTATGTATATATTTGTATTTATTTCATTGGTAGTTTTGTTGCTTTGGTGTCAATTGTTTATGTAAAATATTTATCTGATATCAGTGTTGTTGCTTGAAGCAAGCATCCCTTGTGGGGATATGCGTATGATTTGATGATAGATAATTTTATTAATTGGATTTTTGTTAAATATTAAATGCTAAAAACATTTTATAAATTTAATAAACATTTTATTTTTGAAATAGGAAAAAATTTAATTAACACTTTATTAACATTTTATTCCTATATAAATTCAGAGAAAAGTAAATATACTACTAATAGATAAACTTAACAATAAAAAAGGGAACCAATATTTAAAACAAAACATTAGAAAAATTCTCAGGCGTGGCGTGTAGGAGAGAAAAATGACAAAGAAAGAGGTGTTGACAAATAGAAACCTGAGGAAATTACCAACACCATTCCTTTTGTATAATTTATCCATTTAGAAATATTTTCTTTTTAACAAAATAAAACTGCTTAAAATGATGGTTAATGATGGTTTTTGAAAAATAAACGAGATAAAAAAACTTTCTTTGAAAAAATACAAATTAGATTCTTTCAGATTTTCTAACATCATTAATTAAAATAGGGAAAACTTTCCTTCAAATATAAAAAAAAGAATGCATGCAACTAATTAAAGATAGAGATAAAAAGAATAAATATTGTTATATATTTGATATATTTATATAAATGTGGACTAATTGATTAATATTATTGTAACTCTGTTTAAATGACAATTTAGCGAATTAACTATTATTAGGTTTTATTTAATTATTTTTAACATGATTAAAGACTATTAGAAAATTAGTATAACCATCCCTAATTACACATTAGAATATATATATATATGTAGTAACTCTTGATTGATTTTAACATTAGAGCAATACATTACTTCAACACGGTTTTCTTTTTCCTTTTACTCATTTATAAAGGAAGAGATGTTTAAACATATACAAGTATTATATAGAATTTTAAGTTATTGAAGAAAGTAATACAATTTGACAATGATAATGAAGCACTGCAAACCTTTATCAATGCCGTAAATTCCATCCCCGTAATGACGGGTGTAAGTGCTTTGATAATAGGTTTTCACGAATGAAATCTTGCAGAGGTACTAAAAATGCATGTAGATTTTAATGGTATAATTTATTTTTCAATAGTTTAATTATATAATATTGATTGCAAAAACCTTTGGAGTGACCTTTTTATTAAATATATCTCAAATTTAAATTAAATAGAAACTCTCATTTAAAAATCAAATTATTGATATAAGGTTTAACTTTGGCTTTTATTATAAATGTAAAATACTTCTTTAAGAGAGAAACCTTATATATAAATAATATTCAGATTTTAACATTAGCGTGAATTATTCTTAATTTAATTGCAAAAATATATTAAATAGATTCTTCGTCTTTATATATAGCTAATTTAATATTTATTGCTCAGTTATTTATCACCATACTTAAACTGTAACTGTTTTGAATATAAATCTAATTGTGAACTTTCATTAATATATATAAATTTTAACATGCATCGGATCTGGAGGCTGTTGTTGGGTGCTGCGCTGCCTGGAGTATAAGAGCTCCATCTATGCTTCCTTTCTTCCTGTGGAGAATCTGTATAAGACTAGTGGGCTCAATAAAACGTTGTGTGTGTATATATATGTTATAAATAAAAAAGAGAGATTTTTATATTTGATTTTTGATAATTAGTTATATAGAATTAATACTTGATGCTGATTATTTTGAGAATAGAGATATTTGTTGAGCAGTCGTGGCAATGATTAAATATAATCAGTTATCAAAAGAGTTTTTATTTATCTTATGGAATATATATATATATAAAATACATGGTTTGATAAAAGTGCTGCCTGGCTTAAGGCGAGTAAACAAGGAAAACAAAAGATTATTTACATAATGTACAAAGATTTGAGCCGGCCATTGGGAAAGAACAACAACGAGTTTTTATATGCCAAGCGCTACCTCTGGCGGATTATTTTACAGAATATTTCAATCGATGAAATATAATTTTAAATAAAATGATACTTTAATATAACAATTTTAAATAAAATATTATAATATAACATATATATATATAATTGCGTAACTATCTCATTCCAACTAAATTAGAATAAATTTTATTAAATTTACCGGCGTTTCGGAGATTTTATACAACATTATTCAGTAGCTGTTAATCGGGAGATTATTGGTAATTATACCTTATATATTTTTTAACGATTAAACATGGATAAACATAATTATTATTAAAATAAGATGAAAATTTTCAACTGTCCTTACTGCGATGAAAAGATATTGGAGGGCTTGGCTTATCAGTGGTGAACCTTCCCAGTCGTAACTCCAATTTAGTGCACCCTGACGTTTTTAAGATCTGTATCACTGTATTGGACGATTCTGATTACGTATATTATTGGCACTTTAGAATGGAAATTTGTTTATGGTATTTAATAAACCTATGCTCATGAGCATTCTGGAAAGTACAAATACATATAAATATTTTATCGAGCAATTCTTTACCGAAAACAAGTTATACAAGTCCTATAAAGACAGTTAAATGTTTGCTTTATTTGTATAATAGAATAATGAACAATTAGTTATTTGTTTATTATAAATATATAGCGGGTTATTATATTTTATAATTAAATAATATTCAGTTTCAGTTAATGTTCGAAGAATATATCAGGTATTATATATTTGAGGTGAATTCATCAATTTCATTTTAATGATACGTGATTTTCGAAACGAAAATTCAAATTTAATTGTGTGATACGCCTGTATAAATTTGATAATAATCTTAAATAAGAAAAAATCATTAAAAGATTCTTGATATGGGTCGAAGACCAGTCAGTACGCCTGTAATCCTAACTTCACCCTGCTAATTTATAGAGCGAGATATGACAGATCTTTAACGCTCGCTTCTATAGTTAGGTCTATGTTTGAACCCTTGTGTCAGGGCTAGTTTGATCTCGTTCTACACTCCAATTGAATTCTTTGAATACTTATTCCGAAGTACGCTCAACTTTTTATGGACATCATAGTATCAGTATATAGCCTTATTCTAAAGTTTTACAAGCCGAGTCATTCCTACACGTTCATGAAAACCTATAGTCAACTATCTGAGAAGAGAGAAGAGTGTGAAACTAAATTTACTCTCTATACCCTTGATGTTGAAACATACGAACAAATACACTACACACATCCTTTTTTTATTATTAATACGTAACCAATTATGGGGGAGTTAAATACCTTAATACTTAAGCCTCAATGAGGTCTTTTTGATCCCAGCAAGGAGTATTTAGGAAAAATTGAATTAATTAGTAATATCAGTACTTATAAATGACTGCGGCGTATAATTATAAAGCTATACAACCAGTTTAACCGCATAAGTTTCTTTTTATTTATGAAAAATCATTTTTAATTTCAAAGAGAAATAATTTAATATTTCTAACTTTTTGGATGACGTATGAAAAGGTTGAATATATGAAGAGTGATGGTCTATATATGAATGGATGACGTATGGAGGGTGAAAAATATGAAGAGTAATGGCGAACGGAAAAATAAAAGTGTCCAGGAGCGGGAATCGAACCCACAACCTTCTGCTTACCGGGCAGGTGCCATGTCCACTAGGCTATCCTGGACGTATTTCTCCGTTCGTAACTAATATTTAAACTGACTAATAATACTTATAAATGACTGCGGCGTATAATTATAAAGCTATACAACCAGTTTAACCGCATAAGTTTCTTTTTATTTATGAAAAATCATTTTTTTTTCAAAGATAAATAATTTAATATTTCTAACTTTTTGGATGACGTATGAAAAGGTTGAATATATGAAGAGTGATGGTCTATATATGAATGGATGACGTATGGAGGGTGAAAAATATGAAGAGTAATGGCGAACGGAAAAATAACGCCATTACTCTTCATATTTTTCACCCTCCATACGTCATCCATTCATATATAGACCATCACTCTTCATATATTCAACCTTTTCATACGTCATCCAAAAAGTTAGAAATATTAAATTATTTCTCTTTGAAATTAAAAATGATTTTTCATAAATAAAAAGAAACTTATGCGGTTAAACTGGTTGTATAGCTTTATAGTAATATAAGTGTTTATTCATTTTCTATTTTGCAAACATTTCGTGAAATAAGTCTAATAGGCAGCAATTAAACACGTCTTTCTGCAACTGCGGACCAATATTTTGCAATTGTTGTGAAATCTGGAAACATACTGGTTATAGGACAAAAAAACGAACGGACTCTATATCCAAAGAAGGTCAGTGCAGAGTGGATAACATGAGGTTGTTCTTTGCTATTTCGAAAACTAATATTAGGAAGGCTTAGAACATAGAGTCAAGCCACCGTCAATTACTCTTCCGAGATGTAACGGCGACGGTACGAATTCCTATCTATTTGAACTAGAGGTGATATTGATATTGTAACCACATACTATCACTCCAGGTGATGATATAAAAGACGATGGCAAATGCAAGCAGGAATAAGTCGTTTTCCTTGGGAGTTTTCACACACGGCCATCATGGTGCTGGATTCAAAACCGAATTTTGTTGTGAAATGCCATGTGGCGACATTTCCGCGTACATTTTTGTAGCTAAACTCACTACCTTAGACATTTCTAGCACTATTGCAGTATCAAGAGTAGTCTTAGCCGTGCTGACAGTCCGTTGTGTTGAATAGATCCTCTCACTGACCTTGATAATACTGTTTTCGTGAAAACGATCCAGGTTTCTGATTCACAATATACGTGGCTTCACGAAAGCATCGTGAACAATATGTCTTTTGGCATCGGTAGCTTGTGACAGTGAGTCGTTGATATCCAGCAAGACGTTCTGCTGCCACCTTTTGATCAATTAATTATATATTCTTGCCTCAGCCATGGGATCTCGACCAACCAGCAGCTTTATAACGATAGGATAAACCACAGTACCGATAGGCTAAGATTCTGCCATGATAAATTTCCGATAGTTGATGTATGGGTTCATTACTTTTAAAGATCCATAACAATACATTTCATATAGAATAGAAATTATAGAAGAATTAATACGAGTTCTTCAAGAGAAATAAGCTTTATGATATTTATATAGATTTTGGATGTGTATCCTTATTTTATTTGAATATATTGATATTTAAAACCTAATTGTTTACATTACCTAAAGTGTTGTACCTAGAAAACTAATACTGCGTTCGTCATAACCTTTTACAGGGTCTAGAAAACGTAATGGCCATTAGTGTATATTAATTATAACGTTTGTAGATATTTCTTTTTTTTTTTGCTTATCCATAGTACACGTGGTACTGGCGATGATAATCATGGTGGGTATAAGTAGGCGACTGCTTTTACTCTAAGTGCACCACATGTCTAAACATGTGGAAAACAGTTCGACTCTGCACTTACAAATATGCCAGAGCCCCGTTTGGTTACTTGCACTCGCTGGTGGGGTTGAACCTTTGCAAGAATCGGGGGCCATTGGAGCAATTTCTTTTATCAGAAAAAAAAGTGCCCTATTCGGGAATCGAACCCGGGTCGTAGCGGTCGAAAACCAACGGTTTAGACCATCCTTCCACCTACCCCCCTTGTAGATATTTCTAAAGAAAACATATTCCATGTATATGAATAGTATCTTAGTCCAAAGCAAAAGGAATGTCCCATACTATGAATAGCTGAAACTCTCTGATATTCTGAGATCAAAAACAGAATAAAAAGGAGATATCTTGGGTATATATCATTTATTCGAACTAAACTATAGACTTATGAGGTATGAATTCTGTTATAATATTTAGAGGGGAGACAAAAATATATTATTTAATAGAATCTAATAATTCGTGAAAACAATTTAGAAAGCAATAACCATTCGAACAAATTTGAAGAGACTAAATGTCTAAAAGGTTCTCCAATGAAAAACAAAGAGACACAAGGATTGTTAACAAGGGAAGGAAGGTATCGACTTCAGAAATCTATAAAATCCCGATCTGGCCGCTGACATTATCACAGAATCAATTCTTCCACAAAAGGAGAAGAAATGGCCTGAAGAAAGGCGACGCGTCTTCGCCAATTCGATTTTAGCTGTATTGTTAGGACTGGGTACAATGATAATTGCTTTGTGGTCATCAGAAAATTGAACCGTCCCCTTACAATTATGTGCTGTTAGTGGATAGAAGCCATCGGAAAACCGATCTGTTCTCTCTCTCTCTTCTCTTTAATAAAATAAACTTGGCGGACAACAAACGCCCCTGGCTACAAAACACACTTCGATCTGTTATATGAGAGCTGAGGTAGTTTTAGAAAGTACCTTCATCCTATATATTTATAGGATATATGTTATGAAATATTTCGTTTTCTTGTTGAAAAAGATAGAATTGGAGGTAGTGTCGTGAAAATATTAAATAAATTATTTACTTATCAAGTAGAGTTTTTTATTTTGAATTACTTGAAGCTTAATTATACATGATATTATTTGTCACAGTAATATAGAATTTATAAAATGAATTCTATAATCGTGAATTTGAAAAATGGGTAGGTTCAACTTTATAAATTTACAACAATATTTAAAGTGGTATATTCTAAATCTAGGATAAAAAATGTAGAACAGTCAACGAATGAAAATAAAATACATGTTTTTTTAAATAAAATAAAATTGCATTTCAGAATATAATATATATATATATATGTTCTGTAAATATAGCAATCCATATTAATTCATTAGATAATAAGAAGGCATATATTGGATTGAATAAGAGAATTATTTGCCATTGATAAAGGTTGGCGTTCAGCCAACCAAAATATTGGCAAATAAATATTTTATTCAATCCAATATATGCCTTTTTATTATCTAATAAATGAATATATATATAAAACCTAAAATAATGTAGAAAAAAGAGCAATATAATGAGTAAGAAAAGAATATTTAATTTTTTTTGTGAGATTAATATTAGGAATATTTAAAAATTGTTTAACAGTAAGATTTAACAACGGAACTAAGCATTTAAGTCGGCTTTGACACGTCATGAGCTTGTCCAAGAAAAAAAAAATTAAGTAACGAAGCAGATATTTTCAATCAAATAGAAAAAGGCAATCTAAAAAGTGAATACATATTCATATGCGGCGCTGAGTTTGTTTATACAAAAATGTAATGTCTCGATAAAGGTTGCTTTTGCTTGGAGAAACAGAAAAAAGAACTCGTGGGCGACTTGTCTCAATCCGATAGTCAACAAATATATAACTGTATGAATGCAATGATGTTTGATCAAGGTCTTTGGTTTATATTAATTCTACAAGGTCGCAGTCTCTCCGTTTGGAGGAGATTAATAGAATCGCCGAATGGCGTGATCTATTTGGATGAGAAAAGCGAAAACTAAAACACAGGTGATTCCCCACTCGCCTTTTCAGTGATACGCTAACCTATGCACGGTGGATTCTGTGGCCACTGGTCATGCGTCGAACCTGAAAGCTGCTGTCGGGTTCTACGCTACCTGGAGTATAGGAGCTCCATCTATGTTTTCTTCCTGTTGTGAATCTGTATAATACCGGTGGTCACAATAAGGGCTTTGTATGTGTGATATTGTTCAGATTACATGAAATTTGATTAACGTAAAGTAATTTCTCTCAAAACTACATTACCTGATATTATAAATGTTATTTTACCAATAAAATAGAAACATTTGAATGGAAATAATTGTTTTTTTTATAATGAATAAAATGACCTAAACGTACAAAACATATTTAATAATTCCCTATATAATAAAGAATAAATCACAATTTAGTAAATAATATATAGAGAAATGGTTATTTTCGAGATTATATTGTTGAAAACATATCATGTTATATGGTGAAATATATAATCAAAGGAACAATAGTTATTTTCACAAGAGAAAAAAAATGTTCCCATTATAATTACAAAATAAAATCTGAAATCTATAAGAAACCTCGAACTACCAATTACATTTATTTTAAGAATAAGGTTATGGTTTACACGAAAATAATATTATAATTATATATAATTATAGACAGCTAAAAAAGGTTTTCGCTGTATTTTATTTTACGCATGTTGGTATAAATACATGTGTATGTGTGTGTTTGATAATTGTACAATCTATATATTCTTTTCAAAGAAAATTTATTCTGGATACTTTGAAAAATAAAATATATTTGTTCCAAAATAAGCGTTCTTTATACATATAGATACAAAAATGTAATGCCTCGATAAAGGTTGGCGTTCAGCCAGCCGAAATATTGGCAAAATAAATATTTTATTAAATTCAATATATGCCTTTTTATTATTAAATTAATTAAATATGGATTGCTCTATTTTCAAAATATATACATATATAAATATTTTTTTCATATATCCAAAAATAAATTTCTCCGCAATGCAGATTAATTTGAAATAAACCCAAATACACACATTTTTAAAATAGTTTTTATTGTAATTTATATTCATTGATACAAGAAATTTGTAGTGATTTACTTGTAAAGAAAATAAAACACCTATTTGAAAGAAATATATATAAATAACATATACAAATTTTATAATAGATTCATTTTGAATGAAATATTATTAACTCATGCCATTATGATATAGATGGCTTAATGAATCAAAATTAATATTGCTGCTTTTTTTTTTGTATAACTAATTTTGTAAAAATATAAAATTCCATAATTTTATATTTTTACAAAATTTGTTATACAATCATGCCATTATATAACGACATTTATATGAGAGAATCAAGATAAATATATTAATTAAATTGAAACTGTAATACAATATAATGCGGCTTATGATTGTAGAACGACATTTGAAAATATCCTGCATGTGTTTCTTTTGAACGAAAAATCGAAATTTATTTTAAGGAGAAATAACCATTATTTCTAACCTTAGGGATGAAGTATGAAAGGATGAAATGTGAAGAGTATTGATAAACGGAAAAATAGTGTCCAAGGATAGGAACTCCTTAAAATAATTAAAAATATTTCGTTCAAAAGAAACACATGCGGGATAATTTTCAAATGTCGTCTTACAAAAATAAAATTATATTTATATAATATGATGTTTTATGTTTAGGGTGTGATTTATTTGTTACTCTTGGCATCTGCTTTCATGCAATTTTAATAGTTTTTCGTATTGAATAGTAACACCTAAAAAATTCTAATTAATCCTACTTTCATTAAAAGAAATTAAATGCTTTGACTTTTTTATGTAAACAATTACTTCTTTCGCTTTCCGGTATTTGATTTGAAATACAATTTTTGTCTCTTTCTAAACTAAATATCTAATTGAAATATTGTTGCTTTCTATTTTATTCAAAGACAATATGTTTAGCGATTTGAGAAAACGAATAATTTTGTTTATATTTAATATATTTTGGATAATATTAGACCTTATTTTATATATCCTTATAAAAATATTTCATTTCACATCTTTGAAACGTTATATATACATTATTTCTAATTTATAATGCAAACAGTTTACATTTATACTGAGTGTATGTTATAATAAATGCAAGTGATAATATATATTTGAATAAACATATGTTTTTTTTTATGTTTCGAAAAAAATATATATTTGGAATATAACAAATACTTACGACTTATTATGGATCAACATTTAATAAAACATCCGATAGCAGTCCGAAGAAGCAGTTCGCTTATTATCTCGTGAAAGGTTTGTTTACAAGGGTTAAATCCTGGATAAAGGAGAGACGAACTGCCTCATCGAAATATTGGAAGTGTTTTTGAACAGTTTTTATCTAAACTAAACATTTCTATATCTCATACAGTACAATACATTTAGATACCCCAGTATATATAGTTAAATATTTGTCTTTAAAGATATATACTCATGGATACGTGAAGTTGAGAGTCTTTGTTGCCGCCGGTCGTATGTTCTTTTTCAGAAGACATGCAAATTTTTCACACATGTTTATCTCGTCTATTTTTAATAAAGATCACTGTGTATCAAATAACTTTCATAGTTATCGTTTGAATATCGTTATGAATATGTTAAAATGTACAACTTCCATTAATTCTGTTTACGAGTACATATAATATTGGTCTGATCATTTTCTAGGACAACTTGCGTCGCGATTTATTCTCAAGGGACGATTCAGCCATCGCCCAACGGCTGGCCCTATCCCATTCTGATCAATCTGCTTCGAGACGTACTACCTATCTGCCTGTGGGTATAGAGACCCATCGACGTAGATACTGAAGTTACCGAGTCGTGCGATCCATGAGAATTACCCCTTGATATGCAGGAAGGCTGTGCGATGTCGAACTCCCTGCCCAATTAATCTATGACGATGTCACTCTTGTGAAACGTCCCGCTCCAAACTTTACAGTCAGATTAGTTACGATATACACGTGTGTAAATCTTCAAATCGAGCGAGCGTCTATAAATATCTCGATTTAGATCAAGTATTCTAATTATTAAGCGAACTATTATTAATAAAATTTGAGAAGATATCGATTTTAAACGTATTTATAACCTTGATAGAGGGCGCTGCTCGTGAGCTAAGTAGAATAATTTGATTATATATTTTTAATATTTAATTTATATATAATTTAAAATAGCCTATCGTTTTCCTCGTACTTTTTTTACCTATGTATGGAAATCTTGGTACTGTAAAAAAAATTTGCTTCAATAATATAAAAAAAAAACACCCAGGCTAAGTTTCGAACCAGGGTTGTGGAAATACGAAGCCTCACACCTAACCATTAAGCTACGCTTGGCATCATAAATATTCGCATGCAAAGCTATTTCAGGCATTACATATTTCTAACGACCTTTTTGAAATAGGTTTTTGAAACATGGAAATTATAATACTTCAAATAAATAGAAATAGAGTGAACACAAATAAAACATACCAAATATTTCGAATTAGAGCAGTTATTTTAAGTGTAACTGTTGTTTGTTGTAACTTACATTTTATGGAATAAACAGCATTGTTTCTTTGAAGAGTGTTCCGAGGTGTGTTGTCTTTAGTAATAGGGTTCCTTAAGATAGTGCCTATACTAGGGGTGTTGGAAAAGTAAGTGCGGATGCCGAAGTTCTTTAGTTCTCTAGCTATTTTTATGCTTTGCAAGGAATATGGTATTGTGCAGAGTTACAACAAACAACAGTTACACCTGGCACCATCATGGTCTCATTCGATGTTGTTAATTTATATCCCAGTCTCCCCCACCAGCTTATTTTAGATTGCACCACAGAATTTCTAATTGAACAAGGTTGCCCCACAGACACCATTTCCAAACTCATTGCACTTATCAAAATCAGTCTTTGCCATAGTATTTTCAAATTCAACCAAGCTTACTTCAAACAGACCAAAGGCATCCCTATGGGTAGCCCATTATCCTCTCCCCTTTCAGAAATAGTGATGCGCAAGATAGATAAACGTATAGTTAATATCTTCCCAGACGACATTTTAATCTGGTCTAGATACATAGATGACGTCTTTGCTATAATCAAAATTAACGCCTTTAATGATATACTCAACACATTGAATAATTTCTATCAAGACATAGACTTTACTTCCGAGACTGAAACATGTGACTCTTTGGCATTTTTGGACATACGCATAACAAAAACACGCAATAGATATAATACTGAAGTCTATTATAAACCCACCTTTCACCCAATGTATATAAACTTCTCATCTTTCTGCCCATTAAGCCATAAAATCAATACGGTAAGAACCTTGTCCAAGAGAATATATACCCACTGTAACACTGAGGAGTCAAAGCAAAGGGAAACAAATAACATAATTTCAAATTTAATGTCCTCTGGTTATCCTAAAAACTTTATTTTAAGGCATTTCTATAACCCATCCCGCACCAAGATATATGACAACTATAAATCCATCTGCACAATACCATATTCCTTGCAAAGCATAAAAATAGCTAGAGAACTAAAGAACTTCGGCATCCGCACTTACTTTTCCAACACCCCTAGTATAGGCACTATCTTAAGGAACCCTATTACTAAAGACAACACACCTCGGAACACTCTTCAAAGAAACAATGTGTTTATTCCATAAAATGCAACGATTGCGACAGTGTTTATGTAGGTGAAACTGGCCGTTACATTAAAGACAGAATACAGGAACACGACAGAAACATCAGACATAACGATCCGAAATCACTTATTGTCCAGCACATATCACAGACAGGACATAGTTTCAACACAACTGATCCAAGATCACATTATTCTAACATACCACATAAACACAAAAGATTGGTTGTCGAGGCCTTGCTATCTCTGAGATATAATAGTATAAGCAGACATGTTGATGTACCTGAGCCGTATATAAGCTTATTACATAAATAGCCATCGATGTACCCCATGAATTCCCTGTTTTGTTCATTTATTTTAATATCCTTTTCAAACTGTTTTACCTTATAAATACTCATAATTTTATCACAGTTTCCGTCGAACCGTAGGAACGTCCTTTTAGTTTTATTACGCTTTTATCTTAATACCTTGTAATATTCGTATATTATTCTTCTTAACAAATTTTATTAATTTGCTTATGTCTCGATATTCTTTTTAAACAAAAGAAATTCTAAGTATTACCGATTATTTTAAAAATTTTACAACTAATTTCTAATAATACATATGCAGATTTATTCTTCGTGTATATAGTGTATCATTTTTCTTATACATTTGATCCTGTAGAAGGGCCACGCTGTGCCCGAAAGCTTGATGTTCTAATAAAGTGTTGAAAGAAACTCATCTCCTGTATATTTCGTCCTTACCACGCACCTAGATAAATAATCTGTCGCAACCACGATCCACTTGTTGCCGTTGTTCGAAACAGGAATTCTCCCCAACAGATCTATTTCTACCCTCTGAAAAGGCCGGGCTACAGGTGGGATTGGTACCAGTTGTCCAGGTGGGCGCCCCGTGGATCCTTTTCGCCTTTGACATTCTCTGCAATGCGACACATATTGTTTCACATATCTGTACATGCCGGGCCAAAAGTATTTTTTTCTAACTCGATCGTAGGTTTTGGCAAATCCCAAATGTCCTGCCATCGGTGAATCATGGGCTTCTCTCAAGATGTCAATTATCATCTGTTTAGGAACCACTAGAAGCCACATTTTGCCCATGGGATCATAATTTTTGCGGTAAAGAATACCTTCGATTAACTTAAAATCTCCATCGCCTTTAGATTGACTACCTTGGATTATTTTCGTAATTTGATCGTCCTTTTCTTGTTCTTTCCTTACGTCGGTAATTGAGATCAACTCTGGAATGTTGTTTTCGTCCGTGTCTAGAAGAGTGTTTCGTGAAAGGCAGTCCGCATCTTGGTGTTTTTTTCCACTCTTATAAACAATAGAAATGTCAAATTCCGAAAGACGTAGAGCCCATCTGGCTAGCCTTCCGGATGTATCCTTTATATTGGCTAACCAACACAGAGAATGGTGGTCGGAAACTACAGTAAAATGCTTCCCGAATAAATAAGGCCGGAACTTGTAAATAGCCCATACTACGGCCAGACATTCTCTTTCTGTCGTAGAATAGTTCTTTTCTGCAGCGTTGAGGGTTCTTGAAGCATAGGCGATTGGCTTTTCCTCTCCTTCATAAATTTGAATCAATATTGCTCCAATGCCATGTTAACTCGCGTCTGTGTGCAGATGTGTTTCGGCTTCTTCTTTATAATGGCCGAGAAGAGGATCTGTAGTCAACGCCGCTTTCAATATCTGGAACGACTCATCTTGCTCCTTTGACCAAACGAACCTAGTATTGTTTTTCAGTAGTTCGTGTAATGGCTTTGCCTTATTCGCAAAGTTCCTCACAAAACGTCTACAGTAAGAACATAATCCGATGAAACTTCTCACATCAGTTGTATTTTTTGGAGTCGGAAAATTTATGATGGCCTCTATTTTTCCAGGATCTGAGCGTATACCTTCCTCTGAAACTAAATGCCCTAATACCTTGATTATCTTTGATCCAAATCGGCACTACTCGGGATTGAGACATAAACCTGCCCCCTGGATACATTTAAGGACCTTTTCAAGGCGTTCCATGTGCTCTTGAAAGGAGGACGCATAGACAATTATATCGTCCAAGTAGCAAAGACTTGAGTCCACTTGTCCACTTGAGTCCAGCCAGCAGTTTGTCCATCATTCTTTCGAACGTGGCTGGGGCATTACATAGAACGAACGGCATGACTCGAAATTCATAGAGACCATCAGGGGTGACGAAAGCTGTCTTTTCACGGTCTCCTTCATCAATTTCTATTTGCCAATAACCTGTGCGTAAGTCCATGCTGGAATAGAACTTGGCTCCCGTTAAAGTATCCAAGACATCATAGGTTCTTGGTATGGGATACACATCCTTTTTCGTGATCCGATTGAGCCTTCGATAATCCACGCAAAATCTCCATGACCCATCTTTCTTTTTTACTAGGACCACTGGAGAAGACCAGGGGCTTTCGGATGGTTGTGCGACTCCCATTTTGATCATTTTGTCGACCTCTCCCTGTATTGCTCGCCTTTCAGTAGGTGACACACGGTACGGTCGTTGCTTAATTGGGCGGTTGTCTGAAGTGTCTATTTTATGTTTTACGCCGGAGAAAGGTCTACTTGATCTTCTCTCAAAGTCAAAAATCTCCGCGAAGTTTAACAAACATTCAGCCATATTTGATCTCTGTTCTTTGCTTAAAGTATCATCTACTAGAGATAAGATATTTTGACGTATATACTCGTTTTTAAAGTTGGTTCTAATTTCTTTGCAGTCATCCATATCTATACTGAATATCCCACTACTTCCAATTTTACCTAGATTGCCCACGAGCCTACCTGCAGGGATAATATGGTTCCGAGATGTTGCATTTGTCACCCATACGTCTCCTCTTCCGTGATGGAAGTTGATGACCGATTAAGGAATGGCCAATTCTTTCTTCAAGAGGAGATCTTTGTGACCCTCCACGATCAGATCTTTTGCGCCTTGAACCTTTTCACCAATAACCGCAATTTTACTAATCGAGCGGCCTGGGATTATGCAATCTTCACAAGCATATACGGCTAGATCTTCATCTTCTATACCTTGACTTGCGCACTCCTCCAGGTGCATTTCGCCCGTTCCCCAATCAATAATCGCATTTGTGGCCTGAAAGAAATCCCAAACGAGTAGTATATGGTAACTACATTCAGATAGTACGACAAAGTTGAAACGGAACTTCAAGCTCTTTAATGGTGATTCGTATATTGCAGCGTCCCAAAGTCTCGAGGTATTTCTTATTAACCACTCGTAAAATTGGGCCTTTTTTAACAAAGAACGGGATCCGCAAATGTCGGCGAAAATTTCCAGAAATGACCGAAAAATCGGCTCCGGAATCAACCAATGCTTCAATATTCTGTCCGTTAACGGAGATCACCACAAAGTTACGTTTCATATCAGCAGTAATGAGAGGGGGAGGAATTTCACTTACGTCGGCGGCCTTACCTCCTGTATAGGCCGCGCCTCTTAGTTTTCCTGGACTTAGCGGCGAGGAGATCGGCGGGAAGGCGACGGAGTGCTGTTTCTTCTCGACGGCGATCTTCCGCGGCCAGGATAAGGAGATGGGTTCCGGTAGCGTTTATTCAGTTCAGATTCTAGTTCCCCGTCATATCTGCTGAATTCGGAGTTAGGAAAATAGTTTGTTCTTCTTCCTCTAGTCTCCTCGAAGATACGTCGTCTATTTCGACAATATCTCACCACGTGTCCCGGTCGCCCGCAATGAAAGCAAATCGGCTGGTCGTTTGGAGTTCTCCAGGCGTCAGTCTTCCTTACTTCGGAATTTTCAGGAGATCTTAGCGGTGGCAGCGGCCTGGTATAACTCCTCTGGGGTCTCGGGAAGCTACTCTTTCTGGTGATGGGAGCAAGTTCCCTTTTAACCTCTCTTTTTATCAAATCCTCCAGAGGCGCACTCTCAGCTTTCTGCTCAACTCCAAGGAAGCATGCTGTTGGGGGTATTTTCACCTTCTGAAATTCTTCCTGGACAATTCTTCTTATCATAGAGGGAAGATCCTCCTCTTCGTAAGCCACGAGAGCCACATTTGGGAGCCTTTCGAATTTACTAGCAGTTATTCGTCGTTTTTTCATCAACTCTATTTTCCGGCATTCCTTTAGGAACTGATCCACTTTTTCAACGTCTTTAGCGATCAGTATCTGATAGATGTCCTCCGCTATTCCCTTCATCAAATGTCCTAACTTTGTTTCATCGTCCATCAGAGGATTGGCCAATTGACACAGGTATAGCACATCTTGAATGTATGACTCGGATGATTCACTGGATTTCTGTGCTCTTGTCTTCAGAATGATCTCAGCTTTCTTCATTTCTTCCTCCTGTTGTCCGAAGGTTTCACCCAAAGCCCTCTGAAACACTTCCCAGGATGTCAGTAGGTCCTCATTATTCTCGTACCATTGTCGGGCTGTTCCGGCCAGGAAAAATATGAAATTGGCCAAACACATAGAATCGTCCCATCTGTTTAACTTTGCCACACGCTGGTAATCTTTCAGCCACCTTTGAGCATCTTCACTTCCATCTCCAACGAAAGTGGATGGATATCTTGGCTGCTGCAAAGAGATGTAGGTTGATGGGACTTGAGCCGAAGTTTCTCCTGGTTCTCTTTTCAACATTGTTGGTTCCTTGTGATGACCTTCAGGTGATAATCCTCTCAGTCGGAGACTTCTTCTCAAATTTACGAAGTCAGCCGTTTTATTCTTTAGTAGGATTTACCCAGCGCCTCCACCAAAATGTCACGGATTTCCGTGTAAAGAAGTATTAAGAATCACGCAAACGGTAGTTTTATATTGAAAGTTTATTCTGCCCGCATGCCAAAACAAGCTTCTTTTATAATCACAATTTTGGCTACTATTTACATAATAGTTATTATAAGATAATGTACATGATGAATTGAAAATATATATGCAAATATTATACAGTGACAATATAAATAAATAAAACCTACCAAATATTTCAAATTAGAGCAGTTATTATATAAATATTTATATTATATGTGTTATTAAGCGAACTATTATTAATAAAATATTGAGAAGATTTAGATTTTAAACGTATTTATAACCTTTTAGTACTTGATAGAAGGCGCTGTTCGTGATCTAAGTAGAAAAATTCGAATATATAGTTTTAATAATTGATTCATATATTTTTTAAAAAAGCCTATCGTCTTCCCCGTTATTTTTTACCTATGTATGGAAATTTTGGTTTGAATTAGTGAACTACTGCGAATTTGTATACCGGACATACATACAAACATTCATTTATATATATATAATAAAGATAGATATCAACACCTGACCCACTCATCTGTTATTTTTTCTATTGTTTTTTCATACATATATGTTGTAACCCCAGTAAACCGACAGGTGAATAAAATGGCAGTCTTAGACTTGGGGCGAAAGTGGTGAGGTTTTCCCCACACGTGCACAGCAATAATCTATAGATGAAGCAAGTCCTCAGCTACCTTCAGTTTCCCGATAAGGAGATGCCTTTTTTAGTTTTTTAAGAAGCCCATGTAAGAAGAAATAAAATATATTTATTTATATTGAGAAATGAATTCATAAAAAAGTTTATATGTTCAAATATTTATATTAAAAATATCATATATGATTAAAAATATTTATAATTCGTTTTCTATTTCTCTGTTTCTCTCAAAATAATTGAATAAAGTGTAAAAATATAGTTTAAATGTTTTTATTTAATAACAAGTTACTACACTTCATTTCAAAGTTTTTCAATTTAAAAAGTTATTTGAAATTTTGGACACACACCATAAAAGATAATTATTTCACGCTTTTAGAATATTAATGATTTAACTTTTAATTATAGTTTAATATATCTTAAATTCAAAGTATATATTAAATTATTTTCAATTCATACTTAATTTACTTTGAAAATATTTGGGAATTTTTAAAATATCATCCCTTTTTAATCATAGTTTCTCCTATTGACTGTACTTATTAATTTAATAGGTTCTGCAGACTTTTTATTATAAATAGACAGCTTCATGCAGCTTGAGGAACTACACTACTATGCGACTTGATTTACATCAATGTAAATATTTAAAAAGGTACTTTAGAATAAAACTCATTGTAAATAGCTCAACTCTATTAACTTTCTTTCTCCACGATACTAATTATTACAGATAACTTCATTAAATCAACTTCTCTCATAGCTTAACATACTGTAAATAACTACCATGTGATTTCTTCTATCTGCTTATGTTGTTGCTTATTTGTTTAATGTAAATGTTTATTCAATGCTCTTTTTCTTTGTTGTTTATTTTCTTTTCGACAATTCTGTTATCTACTCTACTACGATATGAATTATTGTAAATAATTTCACGCGCAATTATCCAGATCGGATATAGCGTGTCTTATTTGCAACTGGTAATAAATGAGATATATAAGAACAAAAAGTTTAATATATACTAAATTTTAATATATACCCATTTATATTGAATGTAAAATTATGATCATATACATTACTATATTGAGGTGAAGGCGCTTTTCCACGTGTTTGAATACAAGATATTCGCGCGGTCTATATGCAAGTATTAAATACATTTTTCAAATAAAAATAAGTATATACTGTTTTCTTATTTCCCAAAGGTCTATGAGATTAAAATATATGAATTTACAGTATGCCTTTCTGCACAGCTGTGAGAATGTACGCTTGGTTAAAATATTTATATTTTTGTGTATGGAGTAGGTAGAAGGATGGTCTAAACCGTTGGTTTTCGACCGCTACGACCTTGGTTCGATTCCCGCATTGGGCACTTTTTTCTGATTGAAAAAATTGTTCCAATGGCCTTTGATTCTTGCAAAAGTACAAACCTACCAGCGAGTGCAAGTAACCAAACTGGTCTCTGGCATACTTGTAAGTGTAAAGTCTAACTGCTTTTTACATGTGTAGATATGAGGTTCACATTCAGTAAAAGCAGTCGTCAACTTCTACCCACCATGATTATCATGACCTGTACCATGGTACTAGCGATAAGCAAGAAAAAAGTAGCTGTCCTTCAAACATACTGATTGTTATAAAATATGCAAGTCTCAGAAGATATTTCGGTATTTTCAGTTGAAATAACAGTTCTATATATGATGGGAATAGATACATTATTTGGTAGAAGTCATATTTACCTTAGAAAGGTCCAGAGAGAAATTCTTTAATAATTTGTTTCAATTTGTATAATAGTTAATATAAAATATTTTGTCTATCTATATGATTTTATAAAATATGTAAAATAGTATCCGATTATATTTAATTCCTGTTCAATTGGCGTAGCATTATACCATGCTTTCTCCTATAGAAGGGCGTCCGTGCCCGAAAGCTAGAAGTAAAAATGTTTTGAAAATACAATTTTCTCTGTGGAGGCCTAATTAATTTTACTCAATAATATTCCTGCTTATAGAAGTAATATATTTATATTAAATGGCGTCATTGTAGAGCCCCTGTTCAAATTTAGAACATTTATTCCATATATTATCAATATACACACTCATGGACAAAACATAAATAATGGAACTTCTTCGATGTGGCCAGTCTTCTCTTTTCTTTTACCTTTTTAGGAAGAAGGCATAGGCAATTTTGTTAACACTTGGTTATCTCGTGTCATCATTAAAGTTTACTGTGTATCAAATATCTTACAGAGTTATTGTCTCAATCACGATATACACGCCGAAAGAAATAACTCAATTAAGTTTGGTCTATGAATGAATAAAAGTGAACCATATTTCTAAATTCAAATACGCAGTCTCTATGTTGCTATTCCAGAGCAATAGGATCTATATTAATTGACCTTTAATTTGTCTTGTGCTATGGCTAGAAGAGTTATCATTAAATGAACAAATTTATTCTCGAAAAGAAAGTATTTACAAAGCATCGCAAGATAACACAAAACAATCTGATAAACATTATAAATATAGAGAGCAATAACGCGTCATCTATATATACCAAATGAAAATATTAAGACACGAATGTTTCTTTTAAAAAATAAATCAAACTTCCACAGTCCTTACTGCGATGAAAATTATATTGGGAGGGCTTGGCTTATCAGTAGTGTACTCTCACAGCGGTTTCGCCAATTTAATCCACCAGACCGCTTCTTTAGAGCTCTAATATTGTATTGGATCATTCTGCTTATATATGCTAAACTGAAAGGTGGAATCTTAGAAATGGTATTTAAGCAAACTGTAAATATATAACTAGAGCTCGAAAGAAGCGGTCTGGTAGATTAAAATGGTAAAACTGCTGGGAGTGTTCACCACTGATGAGCCAAGACCTCCCAATATATTTTTCATTGCAGTAAGGACAGTAGAAGTTTGATTTATTTGTGAAAAGAAACATTCGTGTATTAATGTTTTCATTTGTTTTATATAGTTAAACCTGTATATAGAGCCCCCTCTTTAGACTCACAAAAATAGGGTTATGTTGAGATGAGGTGCTATAGACAGGTCACTTTTAATGTAAAATGTTTACATTTTAATGTTTAATATCGGGCGCTATAGCTGTTAACTGTATATACAAAATAATAGTATTTATTTTATTAACACCGAGGCTCCTGGACAAGTCGCCAACTACCAGGGTAGTTCTTATTACCTAAGTCTTCTTGGTTTTATTTGCAAGGCAAACGGAAGTCCAATTAATGAGGTGACGCCAAGCAGATTTATTACCTAAGAGATTATCTAGGTATATGCTGGACTTAGATTGGTGATTTCTAAGTGGACGGTCGTCTGAATTCTTTGGTATAGGGAGGTTGGGCAGGTGAATATGAGATGGTTCACTGTTTGGTCTATACAGATTTTATGAATGAAGCGTCGAGACGTAAGGTCACCTCACGTCACTGATGATAATTCACCGAGTAGATATTCACAGAGTATTACATGACGATATTAATTTATTTTCTTCTGTAAAATTATCATATAACCTTATAAGATGTACCGGAAATATATGTGAAAATTGAATATAGAATTCGGGTGAAAAGTTTATTTTATTTTTGAGAGCTTTCGAGGGAACTTTTGCTCTTCAACTGGGAATTACTTTTATATACAATATTGAATTGTTCTTTCTACAAAAATAATTGGAAACATTTTTATTGGCATATGCCCTGGGCGTGCATCAGATTGTTTAGAGCTAAAATAATATATATTTGTTTAATTTAGTTAGAATATTTATGTTTATATAAGGTTTAATATAATTTTCCTATGATTGTGTAAATATTCATCGAATTTATCATCATCACCTTTTTTGTTTACAAAAATGTTATAAGAAAAATAAAGTAATGTAAAATAACGAAATGGTTGCCCTCATGTTTACTGATCCAATGTTTTAATAATCTAAGGTTTATGTTGTAAGAAAATTATACATTGAGAAGAATTATACAATATTATAATATGGGGAAATGTATATAAACACAAACAATTATATGTTTGTATAATTTGATATTTCAAAAAAATAATAAAAACAAATTAAAGATTAGCTAGTTAATGATTCATAACATCAAGTCACTATAATGCAACACGCTGATGAGGTCCAAAAGTCCGAAACACTTAAATGTCTACTTCTTTTCCCAAAAGAAAATATTATTATTGAAAAAAATGGAAGTTGTAACTTTTAGCATGTACACACCAGATAACCAAGTGTGAAAATATTGTACTCCGCCTACTTCTAATAAGTGAAAGATACTACAGAGTTTACACTTCCTTAAATTATATAAAATTGAAGACTATCTATGATTTTTATCTTGGTGCGGTATATGATATTCTCTCCTATTGAAAACCTCATTGATTCGGGACATTTCTTTTCTATTAATTCAACTGTCTAAACATTTATCTTCATATTTCTCAATTTTTATTTATAAATCATAATATTTATAATCTTACTCTAATAAGGACATTACATATTTTTTTGACACATAGTATGTTGCAACCATGATTATTTTGGTGAATTGTTTTTCTAACGATATTTAAATTTGAGAGAAGGACATTTATAAATACTGTATATTGAGATGCCATTCTTTTAGGCTCGTTTGATTTTTAGGTCTAGTGTATCTTATAATGAAAGTAAAAACATTCATAAATGCATATGTTTTATGTATACCTTTCAAAATTTATTTTTAAAAGTATTATTTATTGTGTGTGTGTTTATATAAAATCTAGTTTTTGTTTATTTTTATTCCAACAGTGATGGCAAAATATGATAGCATAGTAATGTTCTTGTTAAAATATTTTCTTGCCATCTTTTTACTATCTTTATTTTATATATCTATTACTCTTTAACCTCTAATTTTTACATTAATAGTTGGCTCTGTTTCGGTTATATATAGAGCAAATTAAAAATTTGAAGTTCATATGATTACGTATTAAAACGTTTATTAAAATATAAATTTCACTCAAAAAGGTGAATAGAGAAATCATTTATAACTTTTATAGATGCCAAATATTCTAAATTAAAGGCTTAGCATTGAACATTCATAAATGCATATGTTTTATATATACCTTTCAAAATTTCTTTTTAAAAATTTTTTTCTTGTGTGTGTGTTCATATAAAATCTAGTATTTGTTTATTTTTATTCCAACTGTGATGGCAAAATCTAATAGCGTAGTAATGTTCTTGTTAAAATCTAATCTTGTCATCTTTTTGCAATCTTGTTTCTACTTTATCCTCAATCTTACATGTTTAGTTGGTGGTGTTAAACTCCCTGTTATATAACAAAGTGGAATATGAATTTTAGGTTATAATGTTCACTTCTTAAATCATTTAAAATCTAAATTACATCCAAAAAGGTTGATAGAGAAATATTGATAATTTACATCGATGTCAAATTTCCCAAATTAAAGTGTTAGCAATGAATCTTGATAATAAGTCTAATTGATACAATAATATGCGTCATTTTGCTACCTCAAATTTCACAATAGAATATAGTAAACGTGATTTTGAGTTCAGGATCATTCCAATAGCTTCATTTGGAAGACATATATTTTGAATTATGAATATATTAATTTTTATATCTATACACTGTCACCTCTATTGATATTTGAAGAAAAATTAATATTTCTCCCGTATGAGTATCTATATATGACTTGTGATTTATAAAATTCGATTGAGAATTGACTTATATTTCTAAGTTACAAGGTTCTATCCAATTCCAAAATAATCGAAACTCTCAAAAATATCGAAGCGAACTTATAGCGATGGGATTCTCACGATTGCTGAAGATTTTCAAAAAGAAGAAGTAAGTCATTGAATGAAAATATATCAGACAAATATTCTGATAGTTCTTATAAACGATCATATATTGAATGTTTACTGAAATTCAATCAGAAATTCTTGATTAAATATCATTAAGAATCAAAATTCATTAAATAGATAAAATATAAACCTTCAGAAATTCTTGCTATGAATATATACACTCGCATTACATAACAAAAATGATGATAAACAAAAACAAATTGGATACCACAATGTTTATCCACATTATATTGGATTTGATGATATTTCGGTTTAATAAATTTGGAGAACTCTAAAATTGCAATAAATTAATCTCGGAGAAAAACACAGCCACACACACACACATAAACAAAGAGTTTAGTTTGACTTCTGTCGTTTCAGTGACTTCCTGTGACTCTCTTCATTCCCCTGAAAAGAATGACAAGAAATTACTGAAACGTCGGGAGTTAAATAAACTATTGGTTGATGTGGCTGTGTTTTTCTCCTAATCAACTTACAACCAACAAATGAATTCAGAATCAAATAAATCTGTCTTTCGAATTATATGTGAATTGAAAACAATTTACAACTATATATTAGGACATAAGTAAAACTCGATGGGAAAGAAGACACTCTGTCGTATGTAAACACAGATGACATTATAAAATAAATGAAGCTTCCAAGGTTAAGTTTCTTGTGTAACTTTTATTTTCAAGCTTTCGGACTTGTCAGTCTTTCAACAGGATTATCACGATAACAACTCAATAATATATACAATATTTATATACAAATTATTATATACATATTGCCACGTGGAAAATTAGGGAAGACAAAAACTTCAGGAGGAAACAAAATTTATTTCAGGGAAGGACAAACTATGAAAGGTAAACAAAAGATAAGCCACGAGGGAAATTTACAGAGTCGCAAGATATAAAAATAAAAATTACCACTCTGTTAATAAAAAAATAATAAATCCTATGTTACATAAATAATTTTAATAAATACCATGTTACAATATTTTAAATATATATTATATATTGAGAGAAAAAATATATAATAAATAATTAAAATAGGTATATAATAGTTTGTATATATTGTAACAAAGTATTTATTATTATAATTTTTTATTAACAGAGTGGTCATTTTTATGTTTATATTTTGCTACTATGTAAATATCCCTCGTGACTTATCTTTTGTTTACCATTCATAGTCTGTCCTTGCTTGAAATAAATTATTGCCTCCACCTAAAGTTTTTCTCTTCCCTTATTTTCCACGTGGAAATATTATTAAGTTGTTAATGTGATAAACCTATTGAAAGACTGACAAGTCCGAAAGCTTGAAAATAAAAGGTTACACAAGAAACTTAACCATGGAAGCTTTATTTATTTTATAATATTATAATTCAGGCAAGAAGGTTCATTTATAATCAACAGATCACATTGTTCAGTGACATAAAGAATTGATATGACAAACACACATCGATTATATAACGACACACACCTAGGAAAATAAGCAATAATTATACCTACAGATCCTTCACCATCTCTCACAACTCTTCTTATAAATCTTTCATTTCGAAATAGAAATTTACAAGATATATTAATGGAGAGAAAGTTTAATAGTAAATCTTTCAAATTTCAACGCATTAAATTATAATTTTTCTCTCTTTTTAAATTTTCACCAATGAAGTATATATAGGGTGTGTATAAATAATTTTTTAAATATGCTTTTGAAAACAAATCTTAAGAATTAGTATCATAAAAAGTTTATATGTTTCTTTAATAATTCATCTTTTGTTAATTAAATATTTAAAACCCTCAAATAATTTGTAGACATTCTTTTAAAATGAAGAATGCAATGTGCAAAATATAATGAATACACTAATACAATATAATTAAAATTCTTTGATCTAAAATAAATAAAATCACATTTCTATGAAAGAGTTAGAAATGTATCATAAAACAAAATATATATAAATACCTTAATACAAAATAGATAAATATATAATTATAAAAAACGTATGAATAATTATAGAGATATAAAAATTCATTGTTAATAAATGCTATGCATATTAAAATGTAAAATAATAAAAATGCATTGTTACAAAACTGACACAAATGCACTGTTACAAAATTTATATTGAAATTCAAGTCTACGAGTTAAAGAAATAATCTATTGGTCGAACATCTTCCTTTAAGGCAAAGTTTGTAAGATTAGGAATAATAATTAAATTCTTTATTCACTTTATTGAAAAATATATAGTGTTCATTGAAATTTTCGTTTTCTATATAAAAAATAAACAAAAGAAAAGAATTTAATCACAATGTGAAATACATCGATGAGAAAGATTATCAAAAAGATATGGTAATGATTTGACTGTCTTGCGCATTCATATTTTGAAGTGTTTTAATTGACATCCATAAACCCATATTCGGTTATCGTTAACCTATGGAGTTTTGCACTTCTAAGGCCACATTAAAGTGATTAAACTAGGAATAGTATAGAGAAATCACTACTTACGATACCTTTAAGAAATATAATCTCTTCTCTTCTTAAACCGAACCTAAATTCCGGATTGGAACGGACAAAATTACTGGTGAGCAATTTTTTATGAATCCTGTGGACGATATTCTTTTGTGATTCCACAAATTGAAAGAAATGACAGCTGAACAAATTCCAGGTAAATAGAACTCAGGTGTGTAATCGATAATCAATTTGCCGTGTAATATTGAATAAAATCATGAAGAAGTGGGAAAATATATGTATATCTCTTCACATTCGTAAATATCAGAGACAACTCACGAACTAATTAAATACCCGATTGAGAAGAAAATGGGATTATTTTAAGGTTAAGGCGAAACCGTTCTGAAGGTATAGTGGCGATTCTAAAAATCATTGGAAGGTGAAGTTTCCATTTGACTGTTTTACCAAATGATATCGCAAGGGACAAATATCTAGAAGCTACCAGAATATAGAGTGTAGACTACTACTAGGAATTTTCTCATGGTACACGTTTTTGGTGTGATATCACATCAGCGCCCTATACTTGGAAATAAAAACTTATACATAGTCTTATATTCGAATAATAAATCCTTAGCATAGAACCAGGAAAACCTTATTATGCTAAGCATGTCAATTTTCACTCGAGTTTGATCCACACTTGTCATAAAATATTTGTGGAATATGTACTGAATTTTGCGAATATGCGAGTTTCAAATTTCACAGAGAGAAAATTGGTTTTATAGAAACAAAAAACCAATTAGAGAGTTTTTAAATCTGGTGTGTCGGTATTTATATATATACTAATCCATTGTGTTCATTTCAATACTTCAAATAAAATATGAACTCTATTAAAATAATCACGCTAACAAACCAAAATGCGAAATAAACCTTTTTATCTACATGTTTTATTTGAAAGAGATCAAAACATTGATAATATTGATATGATCAAAAAGTCGCTTGAACAATATTTTGAAAGATATTTTTCAGTTATCTCATAGAATACACTTTGTAATATTTCATTATAAATATAAATAGGCAAATAATATAGAACATTTAAAAGCCTTCTAAAATTCAGAGGGCAAAACGAATTCTGAAACCACTTAAAAACAGAAACGAACACATAATACCTACTAGTAACCCAAGGTTCGACGTAGATCAATATTCGAAATAGGGAGAATAAGATGTATCACGAAACATATTAGTTTAATTTCTTTAGAGACACAAGAAATTCCTTTTGTCCAAGAGATATTCCTGGATGAGTCTACCACTGAGAAAAATCGTCTCAAATTATTCAAGAAAAGGAACCTTACAGAAATGAACTATGACTATGAGTTTTTAATAACTTTAAAAAGGTATCGACTATAATATTCTTCTTGGTAAGATTTAGACGACAAGACGGAATAAAAGAAGAAGAGTTTCTTTAATAGACATATATCGAAGCAAGCATTCGGGCGAAAAACTCTTCAACAGGCGTGATTACAGTAACAAACGTGGTACTATAATGTGGTATAAAGTATATAAATATAAAAAGGCATGTTTATTTCATCAGCAAGCGGTGAGATCTCCTCAAGACACGAGCCACGATCTCTACACCCCAAGCCATGATTTATACTCTACACATCAAGCTATGAGTCATACTCTACACCTCAAGCCATGATTCATACTCTACACATCAAGCTATGAGTCATACTCTACACATCAAGCCATAATTCATACTCTACACATCAAGCCATGATTCATACTCTACACATCAAGCTATGAGTCATACTCTACACCTCAAGACATGAGTCAAACTCTACACATCAAGCCATGAGTCATACTCTACACATCAAGCCATGAGACATACTCGAAACATCAAGTCATGAGTCATACTCTACACATTAAGCCATGATTCATACTCTAGACATCAAGCCATGAGTCATACTCTACACCTCAAGACATGAGTCATACTCTACACTTCAAGCCATGATTCATACCCTACACCTAAAGCCATGATTCATACTCTACATCTCAAGCCATGATTCATAATCTACATCTCAAGCCCTGAGTCATACCCTACAACTCAAGACATGAGTCATACTCTACACCTCAAGCCAAGAGTCATACTCTACACCTCAACCTATGAGTCATTCTCTACACCTCAAGCCATGATTCATACTCTAGACATCAAGCCATGAGACATACTCTACATCTCAAGCCATGATTCATACTCTAAACCTCAAGACATGAGTCATACTCTACATCTCAAGCCCTGAGTCATACTCTACACCTCAACCTATGAGTCATTCTCTACACCTCAAGCCATGATTCATACTCTAGACATCAAGCCATGAGACATACTCAACACATCAAGCCATGATTCATACTCTAGACATCAAGCCATGAGTCATACTCTACATCTCAAGCCATGATTCATACTCTAAACCTCAAGACATGAGTCATACTCTACATCTCAAGCCCTGAGTCATACTCTACACCTCAACCTATGAGTCATTTTCTACACCTCAAGCCATGATTCATACTCTAGACATCAAGCCATGAGACATACTCAACACATCAAGCCATGATTCATACTCTAGACATCAAGCCATGAGTCATACTCTACATCTCAAGCCATGATTCATACTCTAAACCTCAAGACATGAGTCATACTCTACATCTCAAGCCCTGAGTCATACTCTACACCTCAAGACATGAGCCATTCTCTACACCTCAAGACATAAGTCATACTCTACACATCGAGCCATGAGTCATACTCTACACCTCAAGCCATGAGTCATACTCTACACCTCAAGACATGAGTCATTCTCTACACCTCAAGACATAAGTCATACTCTACACATCCATCAATGAGTCATACTCTACACCTCAAGCCATGAGTCATGCCCTATTTTACCCTACACTACTCTACTACCGAACCAGGCAACTACCCTTTTTATAATAAAAAAAAAAACAATAAAATAAATAAATGCAAAATAAATATTTACATAAAAGAGAAAAATCAAAAGTATATATTTTAATAACTAACAATAAAATACAACATATATTTTCCAATTTCGTCATGGCAGGGGCACTACTTTGTCCAACACATGATACATTATGCTATACAATAAGAGGGGGTGGATTGGTAAATTAAGATACATCGAATTGATGTTGAATGAACAGGAGTTGTGATTTGTATGAGAAGTAAGGCATGTTAAGTCTGTTACCATATTCTACTATGAATGTTTGAATTTTACAAAATTTTCGTTTTCTTTCTCCTATATAGTCTTAGGGTTAAAGGTTCAGTCTACAATTTTGGTGTAGTGATTCAGGGTGTGATGCATATTAATGATTATCTAATTGATTTATAGCTGTTATCGTGTCCAATGGAGAGCCTCAGATGTCCCTATACATCTCTATCACAGCAATGTCCTCTATCTTGGGTGTATAAAGCTGCAGTTCTGGGTCCATGTCAAATATCTGCAAGGCTGCAGCCATTGCTGGGCATGAAAATTTGTGTAGGTGTTAGGTACACACCAGGAAAATTGTTGCATGTCTTGTAGGTTCTGGTGCCATTGAATGATTTTATCTCTCGATTACTTGAACTATATATGGATGTATACCTTGGTGTATTCAGTAATAAATAAATGTTTTATCGTTTAGATTTTGGTCATGGTAATATTTCTAAATGTATGTTATAAGGGAATTATTTCAAGACGAACAGGTGTATAAATAAACTCAATAAATAAATAGAAATTGAAGAATTAAAATTCATCGCGTGTTTATATATTTTTTATCTTTTTGGGTTAATATTAAACCACTTAATGCCGGAGTATTTTATTGTCATTTTAAGAAATTAAATCACTATGAAAACTCAAATATTGAACAGAATAATATCTAAATATTTAAAGATTAAGAAGATAAGATTAAAGAAAATTCTCATGGTATTTGGTTTTGTTGTCAGGAAGTTTAATGGAGAAGGGCTTCATGGATACATAAATTACGGTTACGTACCTACACCTCCACGTACACCCCCCACCCCCGGCTCGCCACCACCACCTTTTAGAGCCATAGACCCAGTGTACCACGAGCCGGGGTTCGGATACACTAGGATATACAACCAGTACATATTGGGTGGGTCACTTCCAACACACCTCACACCTGCCATTCACTCTCCTACATTTGATAGCAACACCTCCACAGGCAGACTGGTGGTAGCAGAGTGCTGCCGTGTCACTCTCCACAGAGATGTGGATTGGGGCACGACAGGCTCTGTCCCCTCCCTTATCTAGGCCCTCACATACACAGTGTTAGGTTCAACGGCACACTTTACAGTACATCATGTTTACATAACACTTTACACTCACACCAACACGCCCTTCCTCCTTCCGTGGCGGAGTCATTTTCCCTCTGAGGTGAGTCTTATTTTCTCTTCCCTATATCATAAATACCGTGTTATTGAATAAATATATAACAGTAAAGCAACCTAATATATAATACTAAACTACAAGCAATTCTCAATGCCATATTCATATTTTTAGCTGAAATTCTAAAATTATAATATGCATTTTCTCCATCAGAATTATAGAAAATATAAAACATAGGTAGTTATTCTTGAAGCTATTCTCAAACAGTGTATTGTTCTTAATATATATAATAAAATATAAATATGACAATATATAATACAATTTTAGAAACGAGGTCTACCTGGATATGCGAAAGAAAAACCTTTTTCCGAAGGAT
This sequence comes from Cordylochernes scorpioides, assembly GCA_030710605.1. Classification (NCBI taxonomy): domain Eukaryota; kingdom Metazoa; phylum Arthropoda; class Arachnida; order Pseudoscorpiones; family Chernetidae; genus Cordylochernes; species Cordylochernes scorpioides. The sequence continues at coordinate 41,904,986 of CP092878.1, forward strand.
CATTTCCTCATTATCAAATTTTGCTAAAATATCTTAACCTGGTTAAAAGGTTGTAAATTCTATTCATATTTTACCATTTTAATATCAAATTTCATTGAAATTTGACCAAAACATTTTCTTTCATCGTTTATACAAGAATTTGTAAATTGCCTGAAGTGTTTCTTGCGTACTAAATTAATAATTAGAGATTAATTCTTCTCGATATATTTTGGAAAAGTGTTTTTCTTTCACAGAGAGATTTAAATACGATTTTTAATATAATTATATTTAAAGGATCACCTTTTTACTCAAACTATAAATTGTAGTTGATAATTTCGGTCTGATGTATGTGGAGTTAGAAATCTTTGGCTTAGTGTTAACAAAATCTTATTTTTATTTAATATATCAAAAAGGATATTTAACTCTATTTATTTCTATATGTACATATTATTTTATTAGGTATAATTAATAGATGAAATGTTGAAAACAATTGTATCATATATTTATAGTATAGTAGATCTAACAATCTCGAATAGACTTTCAATAAATATGATCAGACATTGGACCACCTCATCACTGACGAATATTTCTGATCATTTGGCAATTCAATTTGAAATTCACTCAAAATTTAATTATATAAAAGAAAAACAGATTTCTACATGGAAATTCAATGAAAAACACGCCAACTGGACAAATTTCTCCAAAAATCTCAAGTATCAAGAATTTATCAAATTAAAGAATGAGGCAGATATGGTGGAAAATTGCACGGATATTGATAAAGTTGTAAACAAACTCACGGATAACATAATAGAAGCAGCTTACATATCATTAAAAGTAAAATCAAACAACTACGCATACGATGCAGGTATAAAGTGGTGGAATAAAGAACTTGAACAAATGAAAACACATTTTCATTATGTAAGAAACTTATTTTATCACAGTAAGACTATCGATGCAACAAGATTTAAACAAGTCAGAAACAAATTTAATAATATGATAAAGAAAGCAAAGAGAAATAGTTTGAAAAATTTCATCGAAGAAAATGAATCAAATGATCCTTTTGGTAACGCATATAAAATTTTCAAAAAGCTCAAATCCTCAAACAAGCAAAAAGGACTTCCCATAATAGACAACAATCAAGAATCGGAAAAAGAAAAACGCATTACAGACATAATAAATGTATTAATTGCAGATGACAGAATTGATCAAGACAACCATCAACAAGAATTGGTTAGAAGTTACGAACCTTTTCTAAGGAATTCAAGCGCTATCCATATTGATACCGAAGAAATAGAATATCTAATTGACAATAGCAATGTTAAAAAGTCACCAGGTCAAGATAATATCAGTAATAACATGATAAAATGCGCAAAGACTCTGATACTTCCGGTGCTACATTCGTTATTAAATAAATGTATTCAGATGGGATATTTTCCAAGGGAATGGAAAACGACAGTTTTAAAAATTCTAATGAAACCAAACAAATCTAACGTCGAATCAATAAAAAGCTATCGGCCTATTTCGTTAACATCTAATCTGTCTAAGATCTACGAAAAAGTTATTAAAAAGAAAATTTATGAATATTATATGCAAAACAATTTATTAAGTCCCAAACAGCATGGATTCATCAAGTCAAAATCTACTATTACAGCCTTGAATAATATAATCGATATAATAATGGAACACAAAACCAAAGAACTGACAGCTCTGGTCACAATAGATATTGCGGGAGCCTTTGATAATGCATGGTGGCCTGCGATCTTAAAAATAATAGATGAAGATAACTTGCCGGAAAGTTTAATAAGGACTATTCAATCATATTTCAAATTGAGGAAAACGAAATTTACATATGAGAACTTAACAATAAATAAACAAATTACAAAGGGATGTCCGCAGGGTGGCCCGCTATCTCCACTACTATGGATAATATTACTAAACGATCTTTTGATCAAATATCAAGTTCCTAATAGTGAAGTGGTATGTTATGCGGATGATGTATCAATTATATGCTGGCACAACAATTGCAAAGACCTGAAATTAGTTATAGAAAAGGCATTAAATACGATTGATGTATGGTGTAAGAGTAACAAACTTGAAATAAGTCTAGAAAAAACTAATATACTTTATTTACATAACAAAGAAAAAATCCCAATCAAATTTAATAATGAAATAATCATACCAACTCTGAAGACCAAAATTTTAGGAATAATAATTGCAAATCACAGAAGAAGAAACAAAATAAATTTTACATACCACATAGAAGAAATAGTAAATCGTACAAAACGTTTTAAAAATTATCTCTTCTCAATTTGCGGGAAATCTTGGGGTCTAAGCACCCAGAAAAGGCTAACTTTATATAAATCCATTTTCAGACCAATACTTACATATGGAGCCGAAATTTGGTTCAAATATTTAAATAAAAAATGTTTACAAAAACTAAATTCAACCCAATATCAAATACTGACATGGTGTATACAAGCCTATAAATCCACATCATATAGCTGTGTTCATAGTTTAGCCAACATTCCTCTGATCTCAGACTTTATCGAATCCAGAATCATGATATCTGATCTGAGAAACTTATCCCCAGATGATCAACAAATTTATGACCCATTTATTCCAGGAATTATAGATACCTTTCTCAAATCAAGAATGAATGTTCTGAAAAACGAAGCAAATAATACTTTCTTAAGCTTTTTTCCCCAAGAAATCCCTAAATACTTTCGTCCAAATTTTTATAATACTCAATTTGTTACAAACCACGGAAATTTCAAAAGTTTTCTAAATAGAATAAAGGCAGTGGAGGATTCAAGTTGCTTTTGTGGTATGGAGGAACAAACCTCAAGACATCTACTGATCGATTGCCCAGCATTTCAAGATTATAGAATGAAGAATGAACTAGTTGTTTTTAATTTAAACGATTTGATTTCCGATAAAAATCATATCTAAAGTTCAATTCATTTTGTAAATACATTCTAAAATTTCTACAAAATCTGAATTTCTAATGTTTTTATTCGTTGAATAATGTAAATAACTTATGTAAACAAACTTCTCTCCTTGTTTGGCGCAAGTATCCCTTGCGGTATATAGCGCTTTGGAAATAAAATAATTGTAATAATTGTAATTGTAATTGTAATATATTTATTATCCATTCATACATCAAATAGATATGAAATTTTACATTATATGAATTTAACTTAAATATTAGTTTTCATATAGGACAATATTATAATGTATTTATAAAATATGATAAGAAAATGTAGTATGTGTTTGTTTATATATTTGTTGAGAATGAAATATATTTTTTTGAAAACTTGTTATGTTAATTTTTTAGGGGCGAAACAGACGAGATTTGCTTTGGGACGGCAACTCCTCGTCAAATGGGACATTGGTTTATAACAGGTAAGTCTTAAGTACTTCTAGTATATAGGTCTTTTTTAGATTGACGTAATGTAGGTTTATTTGTTGATTGTCTATGTATTACTATATATATAATACCGTTATAAGAATTTCAAAATTTATAAAATTTGTTATTTAGTTTAAACATGTGAGGTTTGTTTTTATTTATGTAATAAATAAGTAGTTAACATATAGTAGTATAAAGAAAAAAAGTAACCAAGCAAAATATCGGCGGTTAAGCGTCATAGGCTGGTGAAAAAAAGAATAAGGGAAGATAAAGTTTTATAGGAAAGAGCAGAAACAGAACCATGATAATAATTTTCCAAATATAAAAAATAGGCTAATTAGAGAAAGATAAGGATTTATTTTTTCTCTATTTTCTTTCTTGATGAAAGAAGATAGATTTTTTAAATGTTTTTCATTTTTTTTGTTGTTGTTTAGCTTATTTTAAAATCAATCTAGTGTAAAACTGGAGGACACGATAAAATATAATATATTAAATTAATGAACCAATTAGGAGGAATGAAAACCGTAAAGGTTAGACCAAATTGAAACCATAAAGGTTAGACCAAATGGAAACCATAAAGGTTAGACCAAATGGAAACCATAAAGGTTAGACCAAATGGAAAGAGGATGGTGCTCAGGCGGGCCTCTTAAGATGAAGACCTGAGCAGTAGTTTCGGCAGCGTCTTCAATTTCGTTAATCAATACTTCAATGGGGATATATTTTCCTATATTCTTTTAAATTTGTTCGCAAAATAGGTAATATATATTATATACACATGTGGATATATATTATTATATTATAATATATTTAGATAATTTGAAATATATATTATATCCATCAAATATATGGTTAATATATTTATATGACTTAATAATTGTTGAGGTTGAAATAATTTATTGAAACCTGTTCTGTTATTTTGTAGGAGCGGCAAAGACGAGCATTGCTTTATAAAGGCAACTTGTTCGTTAAATCGGGGGCATTGGTTGATAACAGGTAAGTCTTAAGTACCTTTAGTATAGAGGTCTTATAATAGTTCATTTTAGAGTTTATAGTGGATTGTCTATATAGTGTAAAACATTAAAATAGTTGAAATGAATATAGTAGAGAATTTATTCTTTCCTTACTCATATACAGATGTGTATATGGCGTCAAAACCTGACGCCATCCATAGATTCCATCTATATATATATATATGTGTGTGTGGGGGTGTGTGTTAAACGTTTCCTTTTTAAAAATAAGGGATAGTCAAAATACTTTGTGTTTAAATATTTAATTCAATTACAACAAGATTAACCATAATATACAAACAAAATATATCTTATTCAAAATTAGAGAAGGTACAGTATTGCCGACTTCCTTTGAAGAAAAAATAAAAGAATAATTGAATATTCTACCTAAATAAATACAAAGAATGTGTTGTAACAGATTAAATCAGATAAATCAATATATAAATCAGAGGTATAATATATATTTATATGACCTAATAATTTTTGAAATACTGTATATTCATTAAAACTTGTTCGTTATTTTGTAGGAGCGGTGAAGTCGAGCGTTGCTTCGGGGGGCAACAGTTCGTTAAATCGGGGCATTTATTGATAAGAGGCAAGTCATGAGTAATTCTACTATAGAGGTCTTGAAATAGTTTAATGCAGGTTTATAGTTGTTCGCCTGTACTTTACCATATAGTAAGTGATGAAATGACTTAAATGAATATAGTATAGAATTTATCTATTCCTTGATCAATAATATAATGGGGATTATTTTATATATTCTTTTTCTTTTGCATACAAATTGATAAATAAATATTATATACATATTCATGTTTGAAAATCGAGCACAATCCATATATTATATATTTAAAAATGCTTATAATGGATCAAATATTTTTATTATCCAATATTCCGTTTGGCAACTCGCCAAACCTCTACGGGAAACAAGATTGTTTTGAGGTGCTCGTGTATCAATTCACAAATATGATTGGGTATTGATATGCGAGCATTTCAAAACAATCTTGTTCCCCGAAGAAGTTTGGCGAGTTTCCAAACGAAATATTGGATAATAGAAATATATGATACAAAATAAGCATTTTTAAACATATGTATATATATAATACTAGCGAATGTTCCCGGCTTCGCCCAGTTTTTACCCGAGTAAAAGTTTGCCTAACGAACATTTTCTAAAACGATTCTAGAAAAATCCAATCCACCTATATATATATTTATAAACGTATATAAATATTTGTTATATGCGTTTAAATATATTTTTGAAACAGAAATTTTTTTAAAAACATCTATTAAATTTTAAATAAGATATTTTCTTTAAATATATAAAGATATTGAAATGCAAAGTTTTTTACAACGTCATTGGAATATTATATTACTAATTCCTCAAATTAAATATTAAATTTATTATACTTGTAACATATTTTAGCATTTTTACAATCTATAATTGTAATTTCACCAGATACCGCGAAAGGCGCTGCTTGTGAGTGAAAGTAGAAATTTTCAAATAAAATTGCAACGAATATTTATTTCAAATCAAATTCAAACCAGACACCTTCCCAGTAGTATAGTATATAACTTCCTGAAGTTTAACGGCGATTGGATAATCTTACCTTTTAAAAACATTCATCATGTAAACAAACTAAGTGTAAAATTATTAACCAATTAAATTCTTTTATTGTTGCGACCAGTGCTGCGTCAAGCGACAAAAGGCAGGAACTCAGGCTTTTTGGTTTTACATTTTTAAAAAAGCACATTAATATTTTTTAGGTGCTTGAATAGCCTATATGGTAAATGAAATCTTCAGCTACCTATATGCGAAATTTTATTATGATTGATTCTGTAGATTTTGCGCAACGCGATAACAAACATGATTTTGGATTTCATTTTATAGATATAGAGGATATATTTTATTATTTGAATTATATATTATATCAACCAGTAATATGATATTTATTCACGTGACTTTATAACCAAACGGGGCTCTGGCACATTTGTAAGTGTAAAATCGAACTGCTTTTCACATGTGTAGACATGTAATGCACTTATAGTAAAGGAAATTGCTTACTTCTCTGCCCACCATGATTATCATGGCCTGTACCACGTGTATTAGGGATAAGCAAAAGAAAAAAAAAAATTTTTTCGCAATGAATTGATAAAAAGTAAATGTTTAGAAAAAATATATTTTGAGATTTTTCTTCCACAGAATCAGGTACGCCCTTTCTATATAGTAATAAGATAATATATTTCTTAGAGAGGATTTTATATTTCTAGAAATGTTCTCAAATATACTGAAAGAGATTAAAAATGTGTGATGTGATAGGGGTTCAAAATTCAATCGTTGCTTTGGGAAGGCAACCTTTCTTTCTGGAAAAATTTCCAGTCCTGGCTTCATGAATCTATTTCGGTGAATATTCGGGACCTCTTCACTGGCAAGATTACTTAAGACTAACGTCTATATTTGAATCTCTGGTTGATGACAGGTAAGTTTTGATTTTGAAGTACTTAAAAGGATTAGCTATTTCTCATTTGATACTTCTAGCGGCTTTGTTTGATCGTAAAGTTTTTTATTGTTAAAATTTCCTCTCTCTCTCTCTCTCTAAAATTTATGTTAGAACACACAAAAGCTTTTGTTTATCCCTAGTACACGTGGTACAAACCATGATAATCATGGTGGGTAGAAGTAGGCGAAGGCTTTTTCTGTAGGTACACCACATGTCTACACATGTGAAAAGCAGTTCGACTTTGTACTTACAAATGTTCCAGCGCCCCGTTTGGTTACTTGCACTTGCTGGTGGGGTTGAACTTTTGCAAGATTCGAAGGCCATTGGAGAATTTATTTCAATCAGAAAAAGGTGTCCAATGCGGGAATCGAACCCGGGTCGTAGGGGTCAAAAACCAACGGTTTAAACCATCCTTCCACTGACACAATAGTGACATTTTTTAGTTTTCAGCATCTGCCTTTCTCACCTTTAATACCTAATCAGTATTCATAAAAGAACAACATATTAAGAAAGTAAATAATATATTTTAGATAAATTATATAAAACAACAAATGGTTGAAATTGAATAACCACGTACAAAATTTCTATATATATTATTATAAAATATTCGAATATATTTATTTATATAGGAACGTTTTAAATGAACTTTGTGTTTTCACAATTAAATTATGTTTATGTGAAATATGTATTTTATTTTAAATGGATTTAATTTGTTTAATAGGGGCATCATCGTGTCGTTTATGAGCGCATCCGTCACGTCATGGAGTCACGTCTCCCTGGATGGGGGCGTCTACGTCGGCGAAGCTTCGTGGCCACAGCTTCTGGTATCCGTCATTCTCCTTGGACGTTATCTGGAATCGTAGCGTCCTTCTGGATGTCGTCTGGAATCATAGAATCCTTCTGGACATCGCACCGAGATCATACAAGACCAGATTTATGACTTGGTCATCTTTCTGGAATGGTCTACCTTCGGAGCATCATTCTTGTCCTCGTATCTCATCAGGCATTTCTGGTCATTGCCTCGAAACATTTTTCTGGCCCTGGTTTCGCATTAAAATATTGCTGAATATGTTTTATCATTGGAATAACTAGATGGACGTGGTCTTTCTACCAAAATTCTAAATGGACGTGATGTTTCATCCACGTTGATTCTGATTGGAACATATAGATGGACGTGGTCTCTCTACAAAATTTCTTGCTGGACATGATATATTTGGAAGATATAGATGGACGTGGTCTTTCTACGAAATTTCTTCCTGGACGTGGTCTCATTGGAACATCTGAATGGATGTGGTCTCCCTTTAAAATTTCTTGCTGTACGTGGATTATCAATGGAGCATCTATATGGACGTCGTCTCTCTTCAAATATTTTCTGAACGTGAATTATCTTCGAAAAATCTATATGCACGTAGTCTCTCCAAATTTTCTTGCTGGATGTTCTCTCATTGAAGCATATAGATGAACGTGATCTCTCTGCGAAAATATTTCTAGACGTGGTCCTTTTGAAACATCTGAATGGATGTAGTCTCTTTTGAAATGTCCAGCTGGTCATGCTCTTATTGGAACACAGACAGACGTCATCGTCTTCAAAATTAATGCTGGGCGTGTTCTCTCATTGGAACAATTAGATGGACTTGATCTCTCTTCTAAAATTCTTTCTGAACGTGGTCTCATTGGAACATATAGATACAAGTGGTCTCTTTTCGAAGGTTTTTGCTTTACGTGGATTATCATCGTAATATATGATGGACATGATCTTTTTTCGAAATTCTTGTTAGAGGTGGCCTCATTGGAACATCTAGATGCACATGCTCTCTCTACGAAAATTATTGATAGACGTGGGCCTCAATGGAATATCTGAATGGATGTGATCCCTTTTGAAATATCGTGCTGTAAGTGGTCTAATAGACATCTATCTTCGAAAATTCTTGCTGGAAGTGATCTCTCATTGGAAAACCTAGATTTACGTTGTCACTCAAAAGATATTCTTGCTGGACGTGGTTTCATTGGAACATCTGAAAGGATGTGGTCTTTCTTCGGAAATGCTTGCTGAACGTGATCTGGATGTAATCTTTCTTCTAATATTCTCATTGGAGATGGTCTCATTGGAACATCAAGATGGACGTGGTTTCTCTTTGAAATTTATTACTGGACGTGGTCTCTACTTTTCAAACATCTTGTTGTACGTGTTGCCCCAACGAAACATTTAGTTGAATGTTATCTCTCTTTGAAACATCTTGCGTAATTTGGTATCACCTAGAAACCATCTCGCTAAATGTGGTTCCCAATATTGAAACACAGTGCTGAAGGTGTCTTCTATCTGAACATCTTGCTGTACATAATCTATAGCAAAATACTTCTCTTGAATGGCGCTGTCTTATTTTTCAACCAAATATTAGAATATTAGAACATCGTTTGCAAGACACTATCATATTATGGATGTTTAACCCGTATTGTTACAAAACAAAAAGAATTTCATATCGAATTTGAAGAATATCAAATAAGAAACCTAGAAAATATGCCATTTTATCTCCACAAAAGTATATATTATGATTATTAGTAATAATTTTGATATTTTCAGCTATTAATTCAAATCTTTTGGAAATGAATTTAACTAAATAGAATATTCTGAAACTCTTAAATGTTATTCCCTTGCCCACTGCTTTATCAAAACCACACCCCCCCTCAAAAATATATATATATATATATATAAAGAAAGAAAAGTCCCGTGACTATCCCATCGCCTCATCTTCACTTGAACAATTTTAATGGCCCCGAAAAATGTATTCTCAGATTACAAGAAATTCTTAAACCACCACTTTATATATTGGAATACCATTCTTGATTGTTTATCAAGATCTTATAACCTGATATTAATGATGAAATATTTCACCAAATAATATAAGTCATCGAATTTGAAAATATAATCTAAGAAAGAAAAATGAAGTTTGTATTATCCTGATCTCTACAAGAATTCTCTCCACCTTTTCAATATTCATTCAAATCTACTGGAAATCATTTTACCGCTGCCCTAAATAAACCTTATTAACATCCTATAAAGCGATATCCCAAACTCAGAGATATTTGCGTCAATACATTCCTTCATAACAAATTGGCTTTATACAAGCTTATACAACTCAATTATTTTATATAATTATCCAAAGAAAATTGGTCAAGGAGAAAAAAGTAAAACATACAGAACATACCGCTGCCCATATCAAAATCTCAAAAATGAAGCAAAGCCCCGTGACTATCCCATCGCTTCAAATGAAATGAATTTTTTGCCTATTTCTTGTCCCAAGATGAAAAATGTTATTGTCGCTCGTTAGTTTGATAAAAGAAAATATATTTTTTTCTGACAACGCTCAAATTACTATTTCTACAGTCAAATTGTCAACTCCCTGGAAAGCTCTTGTCCTCTGCTCATTTCAAATTAAACAAATGATCACCAATTCAAGCATGGCTTAAACATTGGTGACACTCTTTATTTTAAATCTTCACAAGCTCAAATTTCAAAGCGGATATATCTCAATAAGCAATATATATAAGAAATTATAATTCTTATCACAATATCTCTCACTCATAATATGAAAATTAAAATATATCAAAGAAATATATGTATTATTGTACCTAGTTGCAGCTTTGCAGGGTCGACAACCTTGGTTTCCTCTTTCCTGGTGTTATACAAGTTTCCCGAGCGGGTTTCCATACTTAAAGTAATAAAGGAAAGTTAATACATTAAATTACATTTTGAAGTTTCTTTGTCTTCCTTCTAGGTCCTCTCTCGCTCCAATAAACAATTAAGATATATGTACAATAAAAATATTACAAAAGGAATAAAACTTTCAAAGTTATCATCTCAAAGTTTTTCAACATATATTCCTAATATATGTATGTATTTTTAAAAATTATTCATTCCACAAATAATTATGGGTATATAAAAGATATTCTAAAATACGATTTAATTATTTTGACAATCCTGAAACCTACTATAATACAATATGAATTATTGTAAATAGTTTTACGCGAAATTATCCAGATTGGATATAGCGTGTCTTATTTGCTACTGGTATTAATGTACTTATTTTATTTATAATTGAATAATCATCTTCTATAGTGTGATCGAATAAAAAATAAATGTTTTTCATAATAAATGATATTATTTTACCTCTGCAGATATTAGATATATATTAGATATTATATATATATGGGGCGTTTCAAGCGCTGTCTTGTCATCAGGTCTGAAGATGAGCCAATACTTGGAACCTTGAAATCATATACTATAAGTACACTAGAAGTACACAAACTACATACTAAAAAAAAAAGGAAATTACGGAACTAAGAAATTTAGAATGTACCGTGATTTAAGTGTGTAAGCAGGGAAATATACCTCGATAAGATTATAAGGTGAAGCCCTCATTCAAGGCTGAAAAGCATATTTATTTTGTGCAATTCAATAGGCATTCATAAATGTAAATAGAAGGAACCAAAGGAGAATTCTTCGAAAACTTTGAGGGAAGCCCTCTTTAAAGGCTGAAAACCCTATATTCTGTCAATATAATTCAATAGACATTTATAAATATATAAGGTATTAAAATGGAGAATGAATAGACACTCCAGAGGTTAGAAGAGACAAATAAGACAACAGCCATAGAAGGGCGATGTACAGGCTCGGCCTGAGAAATGAGATTATCGTTCAAAGCATCTCGTTTGAGACCTAATCCCCAATGTCTTTAACAAGCCCCAAGTTATTTTTATAGCCGAGGTCTTTCCTAAGGGGTCACTGGTCAGACTTTTGAATGTCTTCGCTATGTAAATTGATATGTAAAAAATGCTATGTAAATTGATATGTAAAAAATGCTATGTAAATTTATATATAAAAATACTCTGCAAAATAATATGTCAAAAATGCTATGTGAATTGATATGTGAAAATTTCAATGCAAATTGATATGAACACCACATGTTAACATCTAGAACTTTATAAAATTTTTTTTTTTCAAATAATAATTCATATCTTATATCAATAAAATATATTTGAATTAAAATAAAATATCATTTCACGGTTAGATTTTTTAAATTCACGATAATCGAAACTCAGAAAAGTGACGAAGCGAATAAAAAAGGGGAGGGGTTTTAGAATTTTAAAAGGTTTTTCAGAAAAGGATGTAAGTGATGAGATATTCACACAAATACTTCAATGTCGTATTATATTAACCAGTCGAAATATTCGTAATAATTATTTTGGTGAATTTTTTAAGTATTTTTTTCATTCGATATCAATACTTGCGAATATAATAAATTCTTTATTCGCATAAATCTATTGTGGGGTCGGTGGAAGGATGATCTAAACCGTTGGTTTTCGACCGCTACGACCCGCGTACGATTCCCGCATTGGGCACTTTTTTCTCATTGAAAAAAATAATGCTCCAATGCCGCCGATTCTTGCAAAGGTCCAACCCTACCAGCAATTGCAAGTAATCGAATG